>OZ010677.1:42099968-42699968 GCA_963932185.1 Troglohyphantes excavatus
ATTGTAATTGTGCAGAATTTTAATTTGTCCCAATACAGTTTTTGAATAATATAAAATACTTGCTTATTAAAGCTTTTAAAATTAATCAAATAAAGTATTTTTAAAATCTCTAGATTAAACTTTTAAATGGATTAATAACAGAAAATTAAACACTTTCAACAGCTAATAGAACACATTTTAAATGCGACTTAAAATCGATGATCTACTGCCATTAATTATTTAGAGATTCTCCGGGAGTATTTACTCGAGATTTGCTATTCTGGGGTATTAGGAAACAATGAAAATAATTAAGCATATATAATGACGTCATTTTCGGTGAAACCGTTGCTTTTTTAGATGCTGATTTGTTTATTGTAATTAAGTAGGGTTGTGTATTAAAATGTTCAGTGAATGCATCTTTAATCTTTTGAGGGCTGTACAAAATATCGATTCTGTCAGTTTGTTTTCACTATAGGAGAGTTTCATTCAAGATTATAATTCGTTACTTTAGAAAAAAATTAAATCATTCTACTAGAAGAGGATTATTGATGTTTCAAATTTCAAAAATATTTTAAAGTAGAGATTTTTACGAACATTTAAATTAATATGTTTTGCTGGGGAAACTGTCGATACTCGAACGGGTATAGGCTAAATTAAAAAATAAGGGGGCACTCCGCCAAGGCGTCAAAATTTATGTCGCCAAATATGATTTCTGTTTCATTTTGAAACCCTGAGCAATACTTTCGCTTTACAACGCATGTGCAAATTGTTGCTTTATATATTTTAAAAGTTCGCTACTTCTCGTTAGTTTTCTATTCGGGATTTCTTATTCATACTAGTTTAACCAGTCTTCATTACTTCATTAATTCATAATTACATTATTACTTCGTATATTTAGTAATTGTTTCGTATTCACAATACGCCAAAATAACGTCTTGTAAGTTTTTCATAACATGTTTCTCATAGGTTTAAGCTACAGGAAGTAGCTCCACCCACATGTTTACGTCACATCGGTATTCCACGCCAAAGTTGTAGATGAAAATTGAATTGGCGCGGTGCCCCCTTATTCTTTACTTTTACTCGGATATACACAATACCTTAGACGATTAAATTTAATATCAAGCGAACCTTGCAATTTCATGTTAGATAAATGTTTTATTGTGGAATACCAAACACGCCCAAGGCATGAATAATAAAATCAGTGATAATCAAAAATATATATACTTTGTAGGAATTTATATCTATTTGACATAATTGTGTGTTTTGAAAATTATTATATTTGAAACGTTTTAAAATCAAAGAACTTTTTAAACAGTTAATTTTTTATTCGCATTTTATTTGTTCTGAAGCTTAAAAGTTGTAAACATAGTCCTTGTTTGTGGAATTTAAATATACAATATTTCGTCCAAATATTTTGCTCTTGTATACATCCAGAAGTAAATATCTGGGCAAAAGTTTCCATAAAAGCACTGCTTAAATTTGTCAGATTTTTCGTACGGAATTTCCTGATTGTTATTCCAGCATGTCCTTTACATTCCAAACCTCGATGCAACTTGGTCGAGTAACTCCATTCAGAAGTTGGAAAAAATATATTTTTCTCCCAAACAATCGGAAATCATGAAAGCTGGATACATTCTTACAGAAATCAAGTGCTACTTCATGTGGACAATATTTCGCTCGCATTTATTTTTAATGGAAGAACTGTGTTAAGCCTTTGTCATAGAAATTTTTATATCTAACAACTGTACTTCAGGTTTTTCTGTGCATTGATTATCAACCAAGACCAAAAATGTTTTCGAAATTTATTTATTTTTAAATTAATTAATCTCCAATAATACATTGATTAGCTATTTTAGCTATTTACTCTCTTTACATAATGTAATAAAAATATTTAATATTTAATTAAATTCACCTAACAATCATTAAGAATGTACTAATTTAAATTATTAAACGTATCCATTAGAATGACAGCCATGTATTACGATAGAGTATGTAGAAATTATTTAACAAAAAAAGTTACGTACAATTATGATAGTTATATAAAATGACGTTAATTATAATTGTGTAATTATGTTAATTATACTTTTGTATAATTTATGCATTATATCTGAGTTATGTTATTTGGTAACTGGAGGGTCTTACTTCCAAGCTGCATAAGTCTAAAAACATAATTTCGAGATAGGAGAGTTTAAAATTTGCAATTTGCCTTAGCTCTATAATATTAAGTAGAATGATATTCATCTTATTATTTGGAAATCTTTTAAACTAGGACCCACACCATTTGACCAAGTAATAGATCTAGATACTTAGTAATTATTATTAGTTTATTTTTAGTTGTTTGTGAGGTTTTCTTTTAGGCAAACAAGCAGCGCAATTATAGCTATGCCAATTATAGATATAAAAAAAATTGTTAATTATAGCTATTTATAATTATATACACTTATATATCTAATTATTTATCACTACATATAAACTAACTTATATAATTATGTGTAATGCTATTGTTTATATGTTTAATATGAATAATGTTTAATAATGCAAATATGTCTATTATATATATGAATTTTTTTAAAAAATTATTTTTTCTATTTTTTCAATTTTTTCTACCAAAAAACATAAACCTTTCTTTCTTCTTAATCCATCTAATTTAAAATGATTTTTCGATAAGCTCTTTAGAACGCACAACTCTCACTGTACTATTATTTAATTTTAATTAAATCAGAAATATCAAAGATCATAACAGAATAGACTGCATTTTTAAACTAACTTCTGGAAATAAAAATACCGCATCCATATATATTTTAATACCACATCCATATTTATCAAAACTTTCACCCTAAGTTTCTTTAGAATTGGAGAGAAACAAGAGCACTCTAGGTTAAATTAATATTTTTATCTTCCCCTCTGTCCTTGATCAAGAGAAACGTCTATGTCACCCTACGAAGCAAAATTTGACAAATTTTCTTGAAAACTTACAGTAGAGCGAACATAAAAGAGCGGATAAATATTTTCTTCTTTATCCTTCAGAAGATTGATGGTTTTTTAATATAGTTGTAGAGTGTGTTAAGACAAGAACAGCTGAACATCCAGTTTATAAAATCGAATGCCTTTAAATTCAGTGTAAATACCAATATTTAAAAATATTTATATTTCGAATTTCGTAACTGAATATAAAATTTAAAGTTAAACGTTATTGAATTAACTTAATATTAAATAATTTACGAAGATGGTTTGTGATGGTCACTATAAATAGCCGATGTATTAGTACTATCTTAAAGGTTGATTTGATATGATAGTATTATCTTAATGGGTGATTTGGTTTATTTGAATTAATGTCGCATCTGAGATATGCATTATGCAGTTGTCTACGGTGACGTTTCGGTATATATCTTAAATAAAAATACATTTGAAAAAATAAGTTATGAAATAATTGAGTCGTAATAACTTAGTTTCTATTTAGCAAATCGACATCAAATTAAAAAAGAAACCTTTTTCTGAAGTACTATTTTAAAATTGTCAAGTTTCATTAAAGTTGCGTGAATTGCTTAAACAAAAGCTGATATTAGTGATATTTAATAAGACTGGTACTGTTTGAGAAAATACGGGTACTTGCATTTGAGTACGTCATTGATCCTTTACGATATGCAATGATACTAAAAAATAACGAGCATGTTTAGACACTTAATCTTCATTACCATAGAATTGGTTGAGTAGAAAAAGTTTCGGAAAAATAGTTGTTGTGGCTTATATCCTTGTTGAATGTAAAAATTATTTTTTTAAAAAATACAATATAATCTCACATGTTTGAAGACTAAATAAGTTCGCTTTTGGGCTAAAAATGGAACAAATGTGAAGTGAGAGGTAGTTTATATGTACAGCTGATAAAATGTCTTCACGGCATCACTGATTAGAGGATCCCATTTACAACACGTGTTTGCAATATCCGTTTCTGGATTTTTGCCTCGATCTCATATCTTTCTCATATCGTTTAGAATGTGTAAGTATATATTTTTTATAAATTACCGTAATTTATTATGAATTTTTAACAGTATTTAGATATAGTTTTGGGTGTATAGAGACATTGATTTTATTTATCTAAGGTACCTATTTCAATGTGTTAAAAATTGTATGTACTTCACACAAATGCTTAACATAAATTAGTAATCTGCCATGTTCTTTTGTTCCAACGGTGTTTTCGTCTTGTTAAATATCTTTTTTGAAGAAAATGTATCAATAAATGACTAAACTGTCAATTAACTTGTTTTTTCTGAAAAGAAATTCTGCGATTATTACTTGTCACTAGGTATTTTTATTGTTACCTATTTTATAATAATTTGTAGGTACCTACCCTTTTTATTGACTGTGGAAATCTTAAAAAGCTTGTTTGAAAAGTAAAAAATCACCTTTGAAATCATCCTAGCAAGATTTCAGAATTGAAACCGAATTTAAAAAAAAGCGAATGTGGATGTGGGTAAATAGAAGCATTGCGCAAATTTTTATTTTTTTTACTTAATGTCAAAATCTTTTGAGCAGGTGGGCTTTATAGTACAGGCCTCCACCAAAGTTTGAAGGCATTACATATAATTTAAAGTGTACTTAAAGAAGGGTTATTAAGACTAGGAATTTCAAAATTACTTCCACTGTTAAAAATAGGTACTTATAAGTAAGTACAATGTACTCAATTTTGATTACATTCGATGCTTATCATAGCTCCGAATACATCAGTTGTATTTGTCAAAAAAGTCATGTGCTCCAAAATGAATAAAAATATCAGTTGTTTGTCTACATAAGCCGCCTTCACTTTCAACAATTACAACCAGGACCTAACGGGAATCGAACGCAATCCGTCTTCCTGATGTCGTCCGCATCGAGGTCCAGAGCCTTATCGGTTGTACTACCAGAACCCGACGTGAAGAAGTTTTAAAAACAAGTAATGTTTAAAAAAGCTTGGCAAAAGAATGAGAATTAAGATAAGTGAATCGTAATAACTCAATTTCCATTTAAGCAATCGATATCAAATAATGTGGAAAACCATCTTCAGAACAAATATGTTAAGTTTGCCAGATCGCTTTGTTAAGATGGCTTGAACAGAAGCTGATATTAGCAATATTAAACCATGTTGCTTATTTTTTGCGAAAGTACGATTACTTACATTGGGGTACGTCATCGCTTATTTACGATGCAATTGTACCCAAAGAAAAACTAGTACGTCCGTGTACTCATTTTAAGCACATTTTTTTACAGTGTCTATTCACCCGATTCCACAGTTCCTTTTTTTTACAAGGTAGAACGACGCATGCAAGCGACAGGGAAGCGTGAAATTGAAGTAACTGCAAGGCTTATTATTTCTCTACGACTACATTTTCGTTAGAGTCAACTTCGCCTTGCTTGCAACTCTTACCTTATACATACTTAAAAGACATTATAAATATTATTTGAATTTGAGATCACCTCAAGGTTTTGATATAAACTCATTCCAGTGATCATAATACAGGAAGATTTATCATCATAAAGTAAAGTGGATTCTCGTCTAAAAAATAAACCATATGTACCAACCAAAATAAACGCAACCATAAATCATGCTAGTTATTAAAAGAGTTCTTTCGTTTCTAGAATACTTTAAATAATTTATAGAAAACGGAAATCTAATATGAATGTAATTGGATGGTTTATGAATATAAATTGTTTTTAGTCTCTGCGTAAAAGAAATAAATGAACGATATTATATTATACGTAAGTTTTCGCTTTTTTTGCAGCATTACTTTCGTTACTGTAAGCCTATTTAATGTTGGATGTTGTGATGCCGCAATGACTTTTCTCGAGAAACTTTAAATTAAATAACTGCATTGTACATCCTTATTAATAAGCATAAATAAAACTACAACAATATATATATATACGCACACACACACACACACATATATATATATATATATATATATATATATATATATATATATATCTTCAAATATATATATATATATATATATATATATATCTTCAAATATATATATATATATAAATAACATTAATTAACAACTAATATTAACATTTCTAACATTAAAATATTAATTGAAGTATTTTTTAATAAAAAGAACAAGATTTAAACAAACTTTTAATAATTTGTTATTTAATATTTAATTAAAAAAAAACGTTATATACCATAACTCTACCCTAACTTTAACTTTAAGTTTATCCTAAGATTTAAGTTGGTCCTTACCCTAACTTTAAAAATAATTGAGCTGTTTTGAAAGACAGAAAATATTTACTTATATTTATAATACAAGAAGCGCATTTATTATTGTTTATAATCAAATTATTTTATTAGCAGGAACATTTTTGATTTTCTTCCGAACTTTGACAATAATGCAAATAATATTTCCGAAATTACTCACAAATGAAATTCTGGTGTTATTTGACATTATTGAAATAAGCATTCTGTCATTTAATTACTTGTGAAAAGCTGAAACCGCACTCATATCCTGAAAGCTAATCAATAGAGTCGAAACCTGTTTTTGACAAGTAGAGGGGTTCACGCAATTTACATATTCTTTGAATTACAAGAGCTTAGTCTTTGAAATCTATGACCGGAATTTCAATGTTTGAATGATTTTCAAGTAGTGTATATTAAAATTATTCTTTTTAAGAGAGAGATGACTAAATAATTAACTGTTGATTTCTAATTTATCAATCCAAAATATTTTTAACCTGAATATAACTATAAATTGTTTTATTATTTCTATAGAGAAAGATCTTCACGCGTTTGGTTCCAATGTGAGATATATCTCACAAAAATAAAAATTTCGGATGGTAGAAGTTTCTGACACTAGTGGAGGGTGCTTGTCTGATTTGATTTTAATTTAAATATATGCATATCCTTTTTTATAAGTACTTGAAAATGAGAAATATCATTGTACTTCCATTGAGATGACCTGAAAAAATCAGGTTATTCGCGTTATTTCAACTTGTAGAGATGTATATCATATGTAAATAACACAAAATTAGAAAAAAAAATTAATACTTTATTTTTTAATGAAAAAAAATATTTATTATAAACAAATATTTTTTAAGTAATTAACTATTAACTGTACAATAATTAAATAAAATCCAAAAATTATGAGAGTTTGTTTTGTTGCTAATAATACAATTTACAACTTCTGCTATCATGATTCATGTATATTTTCATTCACATATATGTTTTATTACTGCTTCTCAGTAACTTTACATAGAGTTTATTTTAAAAAAAAATAATTTTTATATTAGTAAAAATTCATAGTTGTTTATACTTTAAAATGTTCCAGGCCCGTTACTTTTTTTTGTACTTTGTACTTTACCATAATATTGCTTAAAACATATTTCCTTCAAACCTACATGGATGTTTACTAAAAATACAATTTATATTTTTTGATACAATATAAAATTATAATGTGGTTTTAAAGAAAATTTTACTTTGCGTAAAAATACATCCCAGCTTTCTAAAGCTAAGCGACTTGTTTAAAATATAAACGAAATAGTTGGGCAAAAATAATGATTTATTATGCCAATACAGCTAAATGTGAAACAGCCAAAGAATGACCATCCCCTAATAATTTATTATTTGTTTATTTGTAAAAAAAAGGGCTATTATAACATGCTAGTGACAAAACCTTTATGCTTCAAATGAGAATGGAAATGGGGTATTTGTTCTAATACTATTCCATTGCAAATCAATACTACACATGTTCGTCGTTACGAAAACAACCCGAAAGGAGGACACACAAAAAATAAGAATAAAAAAAGAACCAGTCCTGGTACCATCACCAGGTCCCTTGGGGACTGATTGAGGCAATTACAAACGGTATCGTATGGCCGAATCTCCTTGTTACAGATGCTGCTTTGGGCTAATGACCACGGCTGAATTTCTAGGGGCTGTTTGTTTTCTTATCTGGGATATTCAGTAGCTTTTGGTCAAAATATCCGTTTAAGATGTATAGGAATATAGTGAAAGGCTTTTTTTTGTGGGGTGATTGGAAGTAACTAGTAAGTGATCTTCTAAGATAAAAACTCGTCTTGTTGAGCGTTAAGAATTTTAAAATACAAATACAACGTTAAAATAAGCAATAAAAATCCATCAAATCTGGACATGTTTCGGGAGATACATCTCCCTTCATCATCAGAAAATGAAAAGTCTGTGTGCATTAGAATAGAAATAAACACAGAATTGAGAGTGTTGCTAAAGAACAAAAAACTATCTGAATCGGTTGGAGTTAACTATTCTTCCTGGAAGCGTTTTATATTTTTAGCAATATTGATTCCATTGTCAATGAAACATTTGCGGTTCCAGTATTTCCCGCTTGTTGGCACACAATAGTTAACTCCAACCGATTGAGATAGTTTTTGGTTTTTTGTTCTTTGGCAACACTTTCAATTCTGGGTTTATTTCTATTCTAATGCACACAGACTTTCATTTTCTGCTGATAAAGGGAGATGTATCTCCGGATACATGTCCAAATTTGATGAATTTTTATTGCGTATTTTAACGTTGTATTTGTATTTAAAAAAAGTTATCTTTTAATTTGGTGGGCGATTATTCGATATATATCGGAATTCCGGAAGTAGAAAAGCATCGCGATTTCAATTTTGTAATTTTCGATTCGATGATTAATCGCTTTGACGCGATTACTGTATTTTGCCATTAATCGATTTTACGATAAGTACACTCGGAAATAGGGATATATCAATAATATGTATCGAAATATTAGAAATATCGGTTAATCTGAAATATCGATTAAACGGAAAATATCGATTATTGTCTGGCGATTAATCACGTTGCCAGGATATAATCATCGCCCAAGTCTATTTCTAATTCGACGGTTTAAAATGTGGAAATACAGTTTCACGTATTCACAGAGTGTCCAAAATATTATAAATACCTCATGTTTTTTGAGTAAATGATCTTTGACGTCACATTGTATTCTCACGCGATCTAGAGAAGTATAAAATAGTAGGAGAGAGGTGTGCTTGCTTACCACGTTAGTAGAAGCGTTTAGTTCAATGCAATTTGACGGACTGTGAAGTGAGATTATTATAGATCGTTGTATTCCTGTACGAACTGTCCACCGTACGCTGCAGTATATGGGATATGAGTACGTTCACAATATTTTGGCCACTCAGTATCATTATATTTTATAACACTTAATGGCTTTATTTTCCATTGTCACATTGATAGAAATCCCTTAGTCTACAAATTACTCGCATTTTTATTGAATATAAATATATACCAAAATTTTTATAACTAATATAAAACAAATAACTTTTAGAGTGCTAAATAGTACATAATTTTATTAAATATAAAAAAATACGAACAGTGTTCTAGTAAACTATGTATGAAATAATATTTTTTAAACGCTGTATTATGTTCATATGACTCTAGAAATATAAAAACAAATTTTATAGGTTTATTTAATCTAAATATATAATTATTTAAATATAAGTTATTTAACTTATTTAAATGAAATTGATAATAAAAACCTTTTTAATTGCACTTCCACTAAATTCAGGAATAATAAATTTAAAAAACTTTTTTCTTAAACTTGTAACTTGTTTTAGTATTTAGGGACTAATTATTGGTAATTGCTTGTATTAAATTTAATAAATACAATATTTGCATATCTTAATATTGAATGATTGTTTTAAATTGTATGTTTTTAACCTAGAAAAGCCGTAAAGACATTTAGTAACGCTAATTACTTGCATACAGATGTTTTCCGAAAGGTTTCATTTATTTGGATTTGCCATTTAATTAAGCAAAATATTCGCAATATATATTGAAAACATTCTTTAGGTAAATTGATCATTCTGCTTTAATATTACTGTTTTTATTAACCAAATAAGTTTTATATTTATAGATTTAATAAAATAGGCTTATATCTTTCTTTTGACTCATTAAAATTGTTTTTACCACTTATTAAAACATTCTATTGGAGTATTGGTTACATTTTAAGTTAATGTTTGAAGCGGTAAATATAATCGCTTAAATTACCTAAGCAACTTTATATAAGTAAAGCAAAAGTTTGTGAAGGATTACAAAGACGTAGACGCTTTATTTTAAAGTTAGAAAAAAATAGTTGAAAAAGCAAGATATAGTAAAAATTTGCTGAAATACCCAAAGTAAAGTTTGAATTTTTACGTGCTTTGAATTTTAAATAAGCCAAAAAAACAGGCACCCCTCTTCAATATTACAGGATAAAAAAAAAAAAAGTGTGTGATACTAATATAAATAAACAGAAATATAATTTTTTTTCTTGGTTAGGATTTGAGATACCAATTTATTAACTAAATTTTTTTATTAGTGTTCTAGTTTAAATTATAAAAAAAGTAATTTACGATAACTGTGTTAAGTGGAAAGGAATTCGTTCTAAAGATAAAAAATAATTCTCGGAAAGTTTTAGTATCAGAAATGTTAAAAATTTGCATGCGTTTCATCTTTCATACTAT
The DNA here is from genome assembly GCA_963932185.1 of Troglohyphantes excavatus. NCBI lineage: Eukaryota > Metazoa > Arthropoda > Arachnida > Araneae > Linyphiidae > Troglohyphantes > Troglohyphantes excavatus. The sequence continues at coordinate 42,110,424 of OZ010677.1, forward strand.
TTTTGAAGATGATTCATGAATATCAAAAGAGGCAGTGAATATATTTCGTGAACTAGAAATGTGATGAATGCATATACTTTGCATTTTCGATTTTCTAGCAAAAAGTGTAATATTTTACAATTGCAAAGTATCCTTTAAACTACATTTTTATGTTATTTTATTTAATATAAAATTTAATAAAGCATTGCTTTTGTGCTAATTTTATATATAAATTAAGTTTTTACTGTTTCGGTATGTTTTGAAGTAACCTGAGTCTAAAAACGACTCACTGCGTAGATATCGCAATTTAAATATGGATGCGTCAAATATTCTAACGCTGATCGTGGCGGGGAAGTTTGAAGAGTAGAGCATCAGTTCAGGTCTTGTCTTCCTCAGCTAACCAGTGTGAGGTTTATAATTACTATGATTATCCGGGGTCTATAACATGGATCCCTAACTGTAGAGAATAGCCAATTATGTAGAGCTGTTGCGAAATCTACTCAGCTAATTGAAAAATTTCACAAAAATATTTTTTTTACTGTAAATAAATATTCGCTATTTAATTTCTTATGATAAAACAACGGGTGTGGCTATGTCGGAGCATGGTCAGAACAGAGAGTTGTAATATTAAATAGAGAGCGCCTTCAATGCCAGACTCTTGAAAGGCCGCGGTGTCAACATTGAAAAGAAAAACCAACATCACGTGGTTTTAGCGCTGTCACATTTGGCGTTCAGACATCTGCAGGAGTTCCAAATTTGGTACACTTTCTTATTTTTCGTGATAAAGCGTTCTGTCCGTATTCAACTTCTTAACATATATGTAGGTATTTATTTATTTTTAAACAATTTGCGCTAAATATTTCCTCTTCATTAACGGAACGAAAATATAATTTTCTTTGTGCTCAATACTCAAAAAAACGAAAATCTTTATATTTCTCCGGTTTTATTGTTCATATTTTCTTATTGAACTATACAAAATAACAATTGAAAGAACTTCGCTTATGGTAAATTTTTTACATAAAAACGTAACGCAATCAATTCAAAAGTACAAAGTAAGAAAAATGTCTTTAATATATCTGTTAAACTTCCTTAAATTGTGCCGCTCGTTAAAAAAACTACATTTAAATATAAAATTAAACACAAAACCATATTACAAATACTTCGATCTCGCTTAGTTCTGAAAGTCGCCAACACCTGCCAAGTAATATTGGCGCATGAATGAATTGGCATTTCCACAAATCACGTGGTATCAATGATGCACACACGGAAATCAGCATTTTTATTCCTCTATTTGTATCATTACTCTATGGGGCAGAAGGGTTCATCTAAAATGTCATTTTAAGATTATAGAAATAGGGGGCGATCGTCAACGTTGACATCAATAACAAAGGAATATATTGAAGCTGCTGCGTCCAACGCATTGGATGCCCATTCACCATTCACGCCTTGTACGATAGTTACATTATTTCAAGATTCTACACAAATTACATTTTAATTCTCTATCGAACGAGACGAAATTGATATCAATCATTTTATTTCTTATTGACTGATAATGTCTGAATTGCTTCTCAACATAGTTTTTTTTATCTCGATAATTCTGGTAACTGATTTCGAAGAAGTTTCACACAAAAATCTTTTATTACTTTCTCTAAGAATTTACAAATTTGTCTTTCTGGAAAGAAAGAGAGAAAATCCTTCTTTTAAGGCCTTTTTTTTCCTTTGTCCTTCTTTTAATTAAAAAAAATTCTAAATTATTTAATATTTCATAAAAGAAATTTAATACAGTGAATAAATCTAAACATTTAGTATCATTATTATGATTTAAAAATTTAGTTTTGTATAAACTTTCAAATAATAAACGAAATTTTTTTTCTCATAAACTGATATTTTCAGTACTTTGGTACACATTTTTCAATTCTATTCAATATTTTCATTTATTTTTTAAACAATAACAAAAATACAAAAGTTTTACATAGTGAACCTAAAATACTTCTTTAATTTTAAAAAATAAATACTTAATGTGAAATTTTATATTGCGGAAAAACATACATTTTTGTATATGTACAATACATTTTTTTCATATATTTTAAAAGTAAAAAATTAGGTTCGCTGTTTGAACTAGAAAATGCTCTTGCATTTGGTAAAAATTTTGTGTAAAGTTATTGCATAATCATTCTGTAAAGTGAACAAACCAAACATTACTAAGTTGAAAAATCTATTTGTAAAAAAAATTAGTTTATTATTTAAAATTGTTTATACAATACTAAATGTTTGAAATGTAATAATAATCATAACAAATATTAAATTATTAACTATATTAATTTTTTTAAATAAAATATAAATCAATTTGTAGCAATTTTAAGATGAATGAAATACGATTGATTTTTGCTTCGAGGACTACTATTTCCTTCTTTTCTTTAATATATAGATTTAAGCAAAAATTCAAAACCCTCTAAAATTTCCTAAATACATGTTTTTATGTAAGAATTTACTTCAGATATCGATCTAAGCACCACATACCCTAATTATGTTAAACTTATAATTGCTACTTCCCATCTCTGAATACATTTTAAACGTTTTCCAGCAAGTAATAAATCACTCTTCCCGGGTCACGCGAGATAATCAGTTTCAGTCTTCGTGGCCACAATGCCTCATTGGCTATGAACCGTTTTTGTATTCCGAACCCATTTTGCATCATAATTAATTGATAAGTATGCAAGTAAAGGCTTACTTTTCCAACTCATAATCCGAGACAAAACGATACAATTTATGTTAAAGATATATAATATTCACGAATCTATACACAAACTGGACCTGGCGAAACCAGAGAGTTGTAATATTAAATAGAGAGCGCCTTCAATACCAGACTCTCGTAAGGGCGCGGTGTCAACATTGAAAAGAAAAACTCACATCACGTGGTTATAGCGCTGCCACATTTGGCGTTCAGACATCTGCAGGAGTTTCAAATTTGGCGCACTTTCTTCTGTTTTGGTGATAAGGAGTTCTGTCCGTATTTAACTTCTTAACATAAATGTACGTATTTACTTAATTTCAAACAATATGTGCTAAATATTTCCTCTTCATTAACGAAACGAAAATATTTTATTTGTGTTCAATACTCGAAGAAGCGAAACTCTTTATATTTCTCGGGTTTTACTGTTCATATTTTCTTATTGAAGTATACAAAATAACAATTGAAAGAACTTCGCTTATGGTAATTTTTTTACATAAAAACGTAATGCAATTATTTCAAAACTACAAAGTAAGAAAAATCTCCTAATATATCTGTTAAACTATTCCTTTAAATTGTGCCACTCGTTAAAAAAAACTATATTTAAATACAAAATTAAACACGAAACCATTTTACAATACTTCGATCTCGTTTAGTTCTTAAAGTCGCCAAGGCCTGCCAAGTAATATTGGCGCATGAATGAATTGGCATTTCCACAAATCACGTGGTCTCAATGATGGACACACGGAAATCAGCATTTTTATTCCTCTATTTGTATCATTACTCTATGAGCGAAACTCGTCTCGTGGTTTCAGTATTTTCATATCCCCATTATTGACCCCAAAATCTTTTTAAGAGAGTTTTGTTTCTTGGTTTGTTTACTCCTTAAAGATAGAGCCCCAGTTGCTCAGTTGGGAAGGCGTTCAGCTACTAATCAGAGGATTGGTGGTTCGAATCTGGAAAATGGACTTGACATAGAAAAGTAAAAAAGTAGTGATCTTGCGATCGGAGGGTTGCCAGCTTCACTACAAAAATACTAGAAAGTGTCTAGAATATCCAACAAATTATACTGGCGTGTATACCGGACTGGTGCACGATAAATCTGATCGGGGTCCAAAGTCCCGACGTCTATTGAAGGCGTTGGGTGCCAGTTCAGGTGTTTCCTCGTCATCTGACCATGTTTCTAAAATAACGAGGTGCATGTATGAATGTGTGTGTGAATGTGTATCTGTTCCCGGGTCTTTCCTTCGAGATTGACCCCGAACCGTCGCCAATAGCCCACTGTGCAGCTCTAGTGCGACGTTAATTAACAAAACCCTTCTTAACCAAACCCTTAAAGATAATCAGAATTAAGTAATTGTAGAACAAAGAAATCGAATTAGCATAGATATAATTATGGGTTATAATATTTTAGAAAATTATAACATAGCAGAGAACGCCAAAATCAAAATGGCAAACCATCAGAACATTTTAAAGATTTAATAAACCATAAACGTCTAGTCTTAAATTATACTTACCTGGGATCAAAGTATAGACTTTTTTAACACAGGCTTAATTAAGACTTTAAATATTTCGAAAAAATATATAATTCAAATGGAAAAAGATTACCTTATAACGTTTTATAGTCAGAATTTAAATAAATACAATAAAATAAATAATATATTTATAAGAGTAAAAAAGAAAATGGCAAACCATCAGAGCATTAATAAAGATTTAATAAACCCTATACGGCTAGTAGACTTACCTGGGATCAAAGTATAAGTACCATTTTAACACAGTCCTAAATAAATTGGACTTTAAATATTTCGAAAAGATATATTATTCAAAAGGAAAAAACAAATTTTTATAACGTTTTCTAGTTAGAATTTAAATAAATACAATAAAATAAATAATATTATATTTAGAAGAGTAAATTTAATTTAAGTTAAAAATAATAATTAAAATTAAATATATTAAAGATCTTTTGAGACAGCATAACTACTATTAGTTTGCGTCAGAAAAATAAATACTCGTTATATAATTCACACACATTAAAAGTTTTACATATTTTGGAGAAAATATAATTTCTTAAAAATAAACGGATTTTTACAGAGGATAGATTGGTGGAATTCAATTTTCTGATTCAGAGTTTCCAAGATATTTTTTATCAACTTAACTGTTTAGTCTATGATATCACTTAATCACAGTAAGTGATTTATTCCCTTAAAAAAAATTGAAAATAGGAGAAAGATATCCCAATAACATTCTGAATTCGAATCCTATACGTGACGCTTTGAAATGTTTCCACCAAACATCTTGAATATTGTGTTTGCGTACGTGCTGCTTTTACGAAGATGCGAATCTGTTTTGCAGTCTGTTGCGGAGCTTGGGGATTTTATCGAGCAAAAACTTTGATTTTTTAGTGTTTTTGGTTTCCGTTGGGATATAGAAAATACCAATACAATAACTGTCTGTTTGAAACGCACATTTCTAAATATTTTAAACGTATTTTTCATTTACTTTATTGTAAATCGACAATAGATGGCGCTACCGTATCAATCAAAAGAATGAGGTTGGCTGTCTAGCGGGGAAAGTCAACTGTTTTTCACAAAGTTACAAAATATTCCACACAGTTTTATATTTACGTTTTAGTGACAATGTTGACTGAACAAATATTTAGAGTAGTAATGTTTTTTATTCTAAATTGTATATATGTTTTGTGAAATTTTGTATATGTTTTGTGACATTTGTATTTATTTTGTGACATTTTGTATGCGTTTTGTGACATTTTGTATATGTTTTGTGACATTTTATATATGTTTTGTGACATTTGTATATGTATTGTGACATTTGTATATGTTTTGTGGCCTTTTGTATTTATTTTGTGACATTTTGTACATGTTTTGTGACATTTTGGGACATTTTGCATATGTTGTGTGAAATTTTGTATATGTTTTGTGACATTTTGTGTATGTTTTATAGATTTTTTTTTCTAAATAGAGCGTTCATATACTAAATGCTAATTAAGGTCTTTATTTATTTTTCATATGTTATTGCATTTTTGATTGTCATTGTACAAGGAGTTTACGAATTATTCTTACAACTTCGACACGTAAGAACACATTTAGCCGTAGCGATGTATAACGTGAATAGTTGCAAAAAAAACCTTAAAAACACATATATAATAAACATTATGTAACCTTCTAACAAGCAGAAATATAATAAATTGTTTATGTATTTTCAGCTAATACGTTTTCTGTTTCTAAATATTAAAAAAAAAACATCAAAGTAATTCAAATAAATAAAGTATTTTTTCGGTTGTCACGATCACATTACACGATAATTTAAATAAATTGTGTTCTGGAATAAAATTTGGAAAATAACTATTATCGAGCTTTTAAGAAACTTATTTTATGATTCAGATGCCAATTCTAATTACATATACATCCATTATACATTAAAAAACCCTCTTCGATGCTTCTGCAAGAAAACATAATTTAAAGGAAAATTTGACACACAATTTTCAAAGGAATTTTATAAACACTAAATGAATACTAGAAATATATTTGGCCTGCGTAGAAATAGATTCCATGTTTATTTGTTGACTTCAAAGTATAAAAAACTCTCGTTTCTCAAAATTCTTTTGATCCTTCAGACGTTGACAAAAGCAATTTTTCAACAAATGCTGACAGAGAAAAATAAGACTGCACACTGAGTCTTAAGCATTTTAGAATTGTATGAAAGCACTTTACCAACATGACACTTTTCTCTATTTCACTGGAATATGTTTGTGTTCCATTTGATTGTGCGTTTTCCGAACAAAATTTATTTGCTATAGTTTGAAAATGATTAATAAAATGCTCTCCGAAATAAGATATTCAAAATATAAATCTTTGTTTTGGTAACAAAAGAGTAATTGTGATTTAAAATAGAAAATACGCAAGTTTAAATCGGGGTATTTCTACTGAAAACGTTCCCCAACTGCCCATTATTTAATTCCAGTGCGATGTAAATTCCATCAACAAAACAATTTAAATTGGTTAATAATGAACCCATCGACGGTGGTTAGCAAAATGTCGAAATTGTGAAATTGTTTTCTATGCAAAACAGTTTACCTTATATTTTCAATGTTTGTCAATTATATGCGTTTTTAAATTGTTATTATTTTAATAAACATACTTTTCTAAATGTCTCCTCACTTTTAAATTTTAAAATAATAAAATATCGAATATTTTTATGGATTTAAAGTTCATGTTCATTGATGGAAAAACTAGAATTCTATAGACGTCAATAGAAAGGGTTCAAATTAAATGGATAGGTATTTACATTTAAATGTGTAAACGTTAATATTTAAATGTTTGTATTATATGTATTTCTGGGTTTGATAGCGAAAAGATATATTTATATAACGTTGAAGAAAGTCATCAAGATGCATGCATAGTTAAAGAGCAAACATTCAAAACGTTTTTTGTCACAATAAGGCAATTGGTAGGAAAACGCAAATAACTTTAAAAAAAAGCATTGAATCCTAAACACATTCCAACCTTTACAAGTTAGTTTGGGGTATTTTGGAAAAAAGCAGTTCGATATAAAATTCGGAGGCGAAATCAGTGATGTAATAATCTAGTTTTTAGAAATTTTGGAATAAATATGTTTTGAATGTTTACTCTTCAGATACCAATAACTCAAATGATAAAAGTTGGACTTGTTATGTGCATAAACGCAATCTGTCATTTCTCGCTTTATTGTGCACACTTTTACAATTTATATTTTTACGTATATCCAATCTATAAAAAAATAAAACTCCTATCCAATTTCACCAGCAATAGTCTGTATATAAAATTTAGCTTCTCATTTTAACAAAAAGCTACTTATTTTTCTGGAGTTGACGTTTTAAGCCTGCATGTCGCCAAAGGCTATGAAAAACTGTCAAGCCATATATTCCAGGAAATAGCCATTAGATAAATAAAATATGATATACAATAAAAAATACAAGCATTTCAAATTACACTTTGTTTGATAGACGATATAGAGTACCTGAACAGTTCTAAAGCAAAACATAGCATAAATAGATCAGTAAAAGAAACTTTTCTTGTTGGCGTTTTAGCCATTTTATTACTAAATTTACATTTTCCTTGCTTTTCTGTAAACTTCAAGCAAGTATTTTTCAGTTTGATAAACACAATTTACTTCTGTTTTCATAAATAATTAGTTAAATAATTAGTCAAATTAGTAACTCCTGCACTGTTCTTTCTCTCTATATCCCTTTATCATAATAAAATTAACTAATCGTTGAATGATGTAAATACTGTATAAACATTGTTGTTTTTTTTACCTGAAAAAGACTGTTGAAAACTGTATTAAAAGTTAAAGAAACATTACGAGATTCTCCGTCAAGTGCTCGACCAAAATATATGAGAGCGAGATCTCAGAGAAAGGAGAGGTCTTAGTCCTACGAGTAAGTCAGTCAGCGTACAAGTTTTAAGTGTTATTAGAGAGTCTCTACGTGAAACAGAGTACTGTCGATGGTGGGCGTGGGTACAGCCCTTAGATCAGTCCCATTGGTTCGCAGGCATAATATTTCAAACACCCGTGATTCGGTAAAACCATCTCATTCACAAGATTGGGCCTGATGAGGAGAAAGGGGCCCGACGAGATGAAAGGACCCATATATTTACTTTTATAGGCACTGATTTATGGGAACTAATTCCCCAGTTGACTTTCATTTATTGGGCCCTGGTTTATAGGAACTAAATCCCCGAAGTCGACTTTCTTTGTAAAAACTTCTTTTCAGACGTTTTATGGTACCGTCAGTCTGGCGCCTAATATTGCGTGGGAACATGTGTGGAGGCAAATATCCAATATTGCCTCACCACAAAAACGGGTTTTAAATTATAATCACCCTTTATTTTCAAACACATATGATGATTAACTTTGTTTTTACTATAACAATTTAACAATTTGTATTATAAAAATTTAAAAAGTAAGCAATTGCTATCTATAGAGACAGTGGCAGGGATGTGAGTAACCCCAAATGCCCCTCCCCCATTTTTTGAATTCCGGATAAAATAATTACTATTTTTGTAGAGGTTAATTACTATTCACAAGGTCAAAGCACCAATAAAGTATCATTACAAACTTATGAGCTAATATAATTTTTCATGTTTTCGTTCTGGTGTACTGCACCCTACAAGCACCTTTACCCCAAACCGATTTTAAAGACGCTACACGTTAAAGTTTGTTTAGATTGTTTAGCTAAGGAATAAATCTTAATGAAAACAAATATTAAATTAATTGAAGTTGTCCAACGTTTCCTAAATGGTTTTTCAGGAATCAAAATTGGAGTTATTTTGCAAAGAACTAACTTAATGTATTTCCAATTGAAATGCCAACAATGTACTTTAAAGTACATCTCTACGCTGTTAAAAATTTAGTACGACTTTGCACAAAAATTGGTACCCATTTAGCTGCAACCATTATTTTGTGCTTAGTTCCTCATTTTATGGTGGTACCACGGATACCATTTAGTGGTGAAACGTTGCACCAAAACTCATATTTTAGCTTCGCCATAAAACGTTGAACTAAAATTCGCGTTTTTGCTTCCCCATATTATGGTGAAAATCCGGTATAATTTGTTAGAGATAGTTTCTGAGCGATTTTCTGGTATATTTGTAGAGCAGCTCGCAACCCTCCAATTGCAAGATCACGACTTTTTTTGTCAAGTCCACCGCTCGAACTGGCAATCTTCTGATTACCAGTTGCACGCCTTTATCCACTGGGTAACCGGGCCTCTAATGCAAGAGGATTGAGTGAATTCCCCGGTTTGTAGATTCAGAGGAGGTTTCGGTTGCAGTTTAAGATATCGCACCATTTTTTGGTAAAAGCTGCGGTATTCTCGATTGAATATTTTTGGTTTAACCTAGATTGCACAATAATTTGTAAGTTGCTGCAGAGCACCAAAATATGGTCCAACGTTGAACTGAAATTTTTAACAGTGTACAGTCATGCGATACATTATTCTCATAAGTGTAGTGATAAACTAGTAATTTATAAAATCTTAAAAGCTTACTCAAATCTGAAATTTTATATTCATTTCAAGTAAAATAGGAAAATTTATCGGTAAACTTCTTGTAAATTAAAGTGTTTTTAGATTATAAGTTTTATTATTTAGACAATACATAGATAAATATTGTTGCGGGAATAAACATATCTCTTGGGAACCAATAAAATTTATTGCAATAATTATACGTTATCGTTCTACCAAGAAAAAAGTAATAAATACATTTTTTCGTTTGTAATTATAATTTTATGCATTTTCTTAATAAATTTATCGGTAACTTTCAGTTTCCCAATAATTCTTGTTCTGGTTAAACAAAACAAACCAAAACCCTTATTTATATCCTATATTAAATACTAAAAAACATTTTTACGAAAACCATGAACAGTTGCCAACGTCTCAGAATAAAATAATATTCTCCCAAACAACAAATTAATTTTATTGTTTCTTTCTCTTCCAGTTTGTCGCACATAACTGCAACTGTCATCTATAATTAAGTTCTTTTGGAGCGCTGGGAGAAAAAAATTTATTTCTGGGTTATCTCAAAATTAATTCCGTTATATATTGCATTGTTATTTTAAGGTGTTTTTGACTTATAAACAAGATTAAAGTATTCTTTTTCATACGTTATCCTACTTTTAAACTTTAAAAATAACGTATAAGTAGAATATTTTTTAAATATATTTTTTAATGTTTTATTTTAATCAATAAAAATGAAAAGTAAAAAAATAAATTAATTTTTTAGTCAGTTTCTTGACATTTGTAGAAATAGCTTTATTACAATTTTAAATTTTGTTATAAATCATAAAATTAATTCGATAATTTAAAATATAATATATATATATATATATATATATATATATATATATAGATTGTTATATATGCAGTTCTTTTGCAAGCATATTTTTATATTTTTATGAAATAAAAGCTATAGAAAAGTACAATATTAAAGCAGTACGATATATAGACGATTTGTGTGTATTTGATGAAAATAGGTTCAACGAAATTTGGAAAGATATATATCCTGAAGAATTGAAATTAATCAAAACTAATACAAACAGTAATAGAGTTAATTACCTAGATCTTGATATATCAATTGTTAAAAATGACAGGATTATTATTGGATTATTTGATAAAAGAAAATAATTTTGCTTTAATGTTATTTCCTTGACGGATTGGTCCTCAAACATAAGTAATAGGGTACATAGAAATATTATTATTTCTTATTTAAATCGAATTCATAAAATATGCAACCCCAAACAGGGTTTGATTTCAGAGATCGACATTCTTAAAAATAAACTAAAATTAAATGGTTTTCCTAGTGGTTTTGTAATTTCAATCCTTGATCCTTTTATGCTTTCGATCATTGATCCTTGTGTAGCGAAGGCAAAGGCCTTGGTGTGTTAAATTTTTGTGTTATGTCTTGTTAAATGTTTGTTTTACGTCATGTTAAATGGTTTATTCTTATTACTATTTTTATGTTTGCTGTCTTTTATTTTGCATTTTGGCAACGTGTGTCTTCTCTTGTTGGGTGTTTGCTTTTTGCTTGTTGTCTGATTTCGTAGTTCATTTTTCATTTGTGCTTTTCTGCTTCAGTAGGCGTCGGAGGTCTGGCTAAGTTTCGGATATTTTACGCTTAGCCATCAGAAACGCCTGCTAGCCTTTGTTGTTCTTCTCGGCCTTCTTGACGAAGAGAGGGGAACACTTTGGCATGTATCTTTTTTGTATATATATATATATAACAATTATATATATATATATATATAATTGTACCTAAAAAAACAAGTATGTTCAGGTATTCCTTTTTCTAAGTACTTTTTTTTACCCTTTACCATTCCTAGATTTGTCATTTGGCAAGTTGTGTGGTTCTATTAAAATGAGTTGTTAAATAATGAATTGAATGTCCTTCCATTATACATTATAGCTCTGACGAGTTGCTAGAAATTTTATACTCTCTTATCGAGAAATTGTTTTTTTTAATTTGCAGCTGACCCTCCTATATGACGACACTACACTGTAAAATAAGGTACTTAAAATGAGTACCTGAACATACTCGTTTTTCTTTAAGTACAATTGCATTTTAAATGAGCGATGACAAACACAAATTTAAGTAATTGTACTTTTGCAAAAATGAGCAGTACGGTTTAATATTGCTGATCTCAGCTTCTGTTCAAGCTATCTTAACAAATCGATTTGGAAAAGTTAAAATATTTGTTCTAAAGATGGTTTTCTACATTTTTTATGTCGATTGCTTAAACTGAAACTTAGTTATTACGACTCAATTATCTTACTTCTCAATTTTTTGCCACTCCTTCTTAATGCCACTTCTGTTTATACTTTTTTCACGTCGCTCTGGTAGTATAGCGGACGACACCAAGTAGAGTCTTGGTTGTAATTGTTAAAATTTATTGAAAGCGATGGAAGCAAGTAACTGCCTTTTTTTATACATGTTACTCATTTTAGAGTACATGCCTTGTTAAAAAATGAAAATTATGTAATCGAAGCTATGATAAGCCTCGAATGTACATCATTTTTGAATGAGCACATTTTACCTATTTATAAGTTCATATTTGTAACAGTGTTCTTTATTTCATAATCAATGAAATGAGCGAGCCAAACGTGATACATCTTTGAAAATCTTGCAGCTTAGATTACGTACAAACTTTTTAACTATGCATGATAAGACGCATTGCAGAATAAAATATGTATTAATGTATCAAAAGTAGTATAAGCCATATAAAAAAAGAGAAAGACAGATGAAAGTTGTTAAAAATGGCAAGGACGAAGGAGGATAGAAGAACTCTATACTGTGTGTATCCGGTAGTTCTAATCCGTCTAAAACAAAACAAACTGTCACTGCGAATAAAAATACAATAAAACAGGAATGTTTGCTCCTAGATTCGACCCAGGATTCGTAACCTAATCCTTCTGCGCAAAATGTGTTTGCTTCTTGGATTACTTCACATGGGATCCGATACATTTGTCTTCCTTTCGGATATTTTTACCTTTTTCAAGGTAAGTGATATAAAAGGGTTTTGCCTGTTCAGTGTTTCATTTGCTCTTTTGTATTACTTCTTTTATATGCGTTGAATACACAGTGCGAATTCTACTAAATTATTTTGGAAGATGCTGGGTTCGAATGAAATAAATGGTAATGGAGAAATAATATGTGTTCCATAAATTTCATAGATTCAAGATTTTTAGATGAAAAGAATATTTTTTAAAGATTTCTCACATTTAAAAAAAATACATATAACTGCGGGAGAAATATTCTTCGGGATTACTTCAAATGCATATTTGGATATACTTCATAAAATACTGCTTCAGAAAAAAAAGAACATTTAATAAACTGCCACCCAATGAATAACAAAATGTTTTTATAAATATAACTTTTTAGAATTATAAATGACTTTTTCATTTAAGTATGTAACCACTCGTTGAAAAGATTAAAAATTGAGTTTTGTTTATTATACTCTTTTCATATATGCCCCAAACTTTTGAAACACAACTCCAAATTTCCACACCTCGAACAACATGAGGACATTTCAGTCAGGACCACTCAGCTAGAATATAATATAACTATAAGCACTAGAACGAGGACTCCCATTGAGCGACAATGTACTTTGCCGAGCCACGCGGATGCATACAATTCGGAAGAAAGGTTGAGAAAACATTCGTCCCTGGCTATGACGTCTCACGTGACGTCATATACATGTTTAAACCTGTTTTTTTTTCAGAGCCTTTTATCTTCTTCCTCTTGTAAGTAAGGATGGAAAAGCGTTAAATATGTAACATTTAATGTATTTTAGAAAACCATAAATGCTTTTTTAAATCTACGCAAACCTAAGCCAAAGGACTATTTTATCTACCTTCGCTGAAAAGGTGTAGGTTTTTCTAAAAATAGTCTCGAAAAATAGTAAAGTTGTCGGTAACAGTTAGTTCTCTCTCCAGTGTTATATTTATATTATATTATATTTTAGCGGTGAGGACAAATTTAACGTTCAGCAATATCCTTTAATGATGATTCTTCTATCACAATCAATTGAGTTGAGTTTCATACCCTACAATTGCCAGTTTATTGTTGTACTCATCAGGGTATCAAGGCAAATTAAATTAAAAATATGTACATATGTATCCGGTTATTCTAAACCCCTTTAAATCCACAGTTAAATAAGTGGTTTAGCATAACAGGCCTCATATGTAACCGTTACTTTTCCATTTTAGTTCCCTGTCACATCCCCACTTAAGAACTACAACTTTCACTATTCCTGTAGCGACCCCTAGCGATTAATGAGAACTTTAAACTCTCATGAGAAAACGACTCGTCCTGTCTTGGCGATCTTACGAGAATGCGTGACTTTTAAAGTTTGTTCTTCTTATATAAAACGTTATCACAAATTAAAAATTATTTATGTTGTTTATCGAGCTATATTTGTAAAATAAAACGCATTTCGTATATTCCTGAATATGCTTTAAGCGAAAACATATAAAAAAATATTTACTGGATATCTGCCATAATAGACTTTAACTGTGTGTCCACTAATTTATTTTATTGTAGCGTGGTGCAAAACACAATATCTATATTTCAAACGTTTTTAAAGAGAATTTTTAGAGAGACACTGTAAAAAAAAGGTGCTTAAAAATAAGTACATGAACATACTTGTTTTTTTAGTACAATTGCATCGTAAATGAGAGATAGATAACGTACTCAAATTTAACTAATCGTACTTTCTCAGAAACAATCAGTGTGATTTAATGTTGATAATATCAGCTTCTGTTCAAGCCATTGTAACAAAGCGATCTAAAAAACTTAAAATATTTGTTCAGAAGATTTTTTTCCACATCATTTTATGTTGATTGTTTAAATGGAAACTGAGTCATTACAACTCAATTATCTTACTTTCCATTCTTTTGGCACACATTTTAAACATTTCTGCTGTTAAAAACTTCTTTACGTCGTTTTGGTAGTACAACGGATAAGTTTTAAATTAAACTTACGTATTCGGAGCCATGATAAACTTTAAATGTACTCAAAAATGAGTAAATTTTATTGACTTTTGAGTACATGTTTTTTATTTTAAATTAAACTTACGTATTCGGAGCCATGATAAACTTTAAATGTACTAAAAAATGAGTAAATTTTATTTACTTTTGAGTACATGTTTTTTATTTTAAATTAAACTTACGTATTCGGAGCCATGATAAACATTAAATTTACACAAAAATGAGTAAATTTTATTTATTTTTGAGTACATGTTTTTTATTTTAAATTAAACTTACGTATTCGGAGCCATGATAAACATTAAATGTACTCAAAAATGAGTAAATTTTATTTACTCATATGTATTTGGAGCCATGATAAAAATCGAATATTCTCAAAAATGAGTACATTTTATTTACTTTTGAGTACATGTTCTTTTTTAAAATTAAACTTATGTATTCGGAGCCATGATAAACTTTAAATGTACTCAACAATGAGTAAATTTTATTTACTTTTGAGTACATGTTTTTTTAAAAAGTTAAAGTTATATGTATTCGGAGCCATGATAAACATTAAATGTACTAAAAAAATGAGTAAATTTTATTTACTCATATGTATTTGGAGCTATGATAAACATCGAATATACTCAAAAATGAGTACATTTTATTTACTTTTGTGTAATTTTTTTTTCTCAAAATTTAAACTATACGTATTCAGAGCCATTATAAACATCGAATGTACCCAAAAATGAGTACATTTCACTTACTTTTGAGTACCTATTTTTAACAGTGTAGTCTTTCCTTGTGGGGTGGCACTAAAATAGTTACACATAACAACACAAACCCACCCCACATAACAAAGGTTACCACTTTCAGTGTGACTACAATAGCCCACTCCACCGATTCCTCTTCTAGAGCGGCAAATCATTACCTTCCGTGGCAAGAAGAAGAAGAACAACAATAGGCCCTCTTACGGAATGAATCGATTTTCAATGCCTGGCGTGGAAACTCTCCATGTGATTAATCGAACTGAAATGAAATGCGATGCCGGCGCTGAGCCCCATTTCGAAGAGTTTGGAGGTAAAAATTGATTAGAGTCTCAACTAATTTACACACATTAGTTGGTGTTCTTTTTTTCGAAGAAACCGGAATTCAATTGGCATTTTCCATTAAAAAGTGGGTGTTCTCAAGAAAAGAGTTAATTAAACGCTTTCTTGGGGCTGTTGCATTTTTTTTGGAGGGTTGTTTCTTCTTGTTGTTCTTTGAAAAACTCATTAGATAACTTTCACTTTCAGTGATTGATTAAATAGTTTATTAGCGGTTTTTTTTAAAAATATTGTTGTCCGTTGGTGCTGAATTCTCTATATTTTAAAATTATCAATTAGAGAAGATTAATAACTTAAAAATATTAATGTAAGAAATCAGAAAGCTCATTTTTATAAAATAGTTAATTAGGAAAAAGTTAATTTATTATTTTCGTATTTGTCTAAAAATAGTTTAACTGATATGAATTTTTTTCTAAAACATCCAGGAATCTTTCAGTTTAGTTTCTAAACAAGATATATCACTTTTGAAATTTTTTTGAAGAGAAACAAAAAACCAATTACTTGCATTTTTATGGAAGAGAATTATAAAATTATCAATTAGAGATGATTAATAATTTTAAAATATTAATTAAAGAAATCAGAAAGCTCATTTTTATAAAATAGTTAATTAGGAAAGTGTTAGTAAAAAGTTAAATTATTATTTTCGTATTTGTCTAAGAACAGTTAAACTGATATGAAAATTTTTCTAAAACATCTAGAAATTTTTCAGTTTAGTTTCTAATTAAGATATATCACTTTTGAAAATGTTTTGAAGAGAAACCAAAAACTAATTACTTGCATTATTTATGGAAGTGAATCTACAGTTTCACCAGGAAATCTGCAGATTCACTAGTGCATGTGCGAGATCAAACAATTTTCTGCACTTTAACGTATCGGCCTAGTGTATCTGCAAATCACTAGTAAATATTAATATACATCTATTTCCGCACTTTCACGGTAACAAATACACGAATGCGTATAAGAAATATATGGTAAAATTTTCAAAAGCATAACTAATTACTAAGGTACCTAAAATGCGTCAATTTATATTACCGGTATATGGGGTACCAACTTACTATAAATATATCAAATAAATTAGTTAATTGAAATAAGTGTAAATAAAAACAAACGTAAACTATCAATTCATCTGTATAAAGGATCAAAAACTCTAAAAAAAGGACAAATTTAATTTTGATTGAAAGGCTTGTGTGAATATGTAGGACTCAGTATTGCTTTAAAAAGTGTGATTTTTATATTCAGCAATTAAAATTTGAAAATAAAATGTTTGGTGCATTCTATGTTAATATTAAAGTAATTACAATTTTATTTAATTGTTTTTCTTCGGAAGCATATTAAAATGAAATAGCATATCTAAAAAAATAAAAAAATAAAAACGGCTTAATTTTTTTAAATTATATTATAATTATTAACTTTTTAAGTGAATTATTAATTAACAATATTCAGTGACAATGCTAAGTGACATAAATGGTAATAAATTTATTTTAACTGACTTTTCTAATAATTTGACTTTTTAAATAACTTACATTAAGGATGAATAGCATATAGAAATCGGGAAGTTTTCCATGCAAATTTTTTTAATATTTAGCATTACCTTGCATTTTTAAAAATTATAATTATTTTTTAATATAGTTTTTAAATTATACAAAACATATACATATATTTCAAATTTTTAAAGGATTTTTATGAATTAGAAAATTATGTGCATGTCTATGTACGGAAGATTACGTATAAGTAACTTCAATTACAATGACAAACATACTCTCCACTCTGCCTGCAAACCAAGTACATACACAGGCAATTCCTTCGGAAAAATTAGTGTTAATCAAAAATCCATAAAAATATAATTATTTATTTAATTATTATTTTATTATTATTATTTTATTATTATTATTTTATTATTATTATTTTATTATTATTATTTTATTATTATTATTTTATTATTATTATTTTATTATTATTATTTTATTATTATTATTTTATTATTATTATTTTATTATTATTATTTTATTATTATTATTTTATTATTATTATTTTATTATTATTATTTTATTATTATTATTTTATTATTATTATTTTATTATTATTATTATTTTATTATTATTTTATTATTATTATTTTATTATTATTATTTTATTATTATTATTTTATTATTATTATTTTATTATTATTATTTTATTATTATTATTTTATTATTATTATTTTATTATTATTATTTTATTATTATTATTTTATTATTATTATTTTATTATTATTATTATTTTATTATTATTATTTTATTATTATTATTTTATTATTATTATTTTATTATTATTATTTTATTATTATTATTTTATTATTATTATTTTATTATTATTATTTTATTATTATTATTTTATTATTATTATTTTATTATTATTATTTTATTATTATTATTATTTTATTATTATTATTTTATTATTATTATTTTATTATTATTATTTTATTATTATTATTTTATTATTATTATTTTATTATTATTATTTTATTATTATTATTTTATTATTATTATTTTATTATTATTATTTTATTATTATTATTTTATTATTATTATTTTATTATTATTATTTTATTATTATTATTTTATTATTATTATTTTATTATTATTATTTTATTATTATTATTTTATTATTATTATTTTATTATTATTATTTTATTATTATTATTTTATTATTATTATTTTATTATTATTATTTTATTATTATTATTTTATTATTATTATTTTATTATTATTATTTTATTATTATTATTTTATTATTATTATTTTATTATTATTATTTTATTATTATTATTTTATTATTATTATTTTATTATTATTATTTTATTATTATTATTTTATTATTATTATTTTACATAATTATTATTTTATTATTATTATTTTATTATTATTATTTTATTATTATTATTTTATTATTATTATTTTATTATTATTATTTTATTATTATTATTATTTTATTATTATTTTATTATTATTATTTTATTATTATTATTTTATATAATTATTATTTTATTATTATTATTTTATTATTATTATTTTATTATTATTATTTTATAATTATTATTTTATTATTATTATTTTATTATTATTATTTTATTATTATTATTTTATTATTATTATTTTATTATTATTATTATTTTATTATTATTTTATTATTATTATTTTATTATTATTATTATTTTATTATTATTATTTTATTATTATTATTTTATTATTATTATTATTTTATTATTATTTTATTATTATTATTTTATTATTATTATTTTATTATTATTATTTTATTATTATTATTTTATTATTATTATTTTATTATTATTATTTTATTATTATTATTTTATTATTATTATTTTATTATTATTATTTTATTATTATTATTTTATTATTATTATTTTATTATTATTATTTTATTATTATTATTTTATTATTATTATTTTATTATTATTATTTTATTATTATTATTTTATTATTATTATTTTATTATTATTATTTTATTATTATTATTTTATTATTATTATTTTATTATTATTATTTTATTATTATTATTTTATTATTATTATTTTATTATTATTATTTTATTATTATTATTTTATTATTATTATTTTATTATTATTATTTTATTATTATTATTTTATTATTATTATTTTACATAATTATTATTTTATTATTATTATTGTATTATTATTATTTTATATAATTATTATTTAAAATTATCAGAAAGTGATTGGTGCCGAAACTATTGATTATTACCTAACAAAACAAAAAGCGGATGTTTCTCATAAGCTGATTACACTTTTAATGTATTAAAAAATTATATATTATTTTACTTCGAATGAAACACTGTTACGTATTCAACAACAAAAAATCCCTCAATTACATGAAGATGAAATTATGTTGACATTTGTAAACAAATCCATAATTTTAATCTTGGTATAAAATATAAGTTTCCGTTCTCATTAGGAAACATGTTTAAAAATAAATCCCAAATCTACGATTTACGAAAATCTATTCTTAATTATAGATATTTTAAAAATCTGTACTTCAGATGAATCGTCGGATTTAATTATATTATTATGTACATCACAAAAAATCCAATTTCTAAAACTATCTGTGGTATTTTTTAAAAAAATATTCACTGTTTATAAAAGGAAACACAGTTTTTGTAAAAACGCACAAGAAATCAATAACACATTACTTTCCATTATTTTTCCAATAACATTTCCCAATTTTCCATATCAAAGATCAAGTACTAGAAAACTGCTTATTTGATTTTAAAAACAGAATAGTAACTTCCCAATCTACGCTCTATAGTTTATGCGGACAGGAATAAATCGATTTCGGCTTTTAAAAAAATAATTTTCCATGGCTTTTAGTATAATATAAATTTTCAAAAGATTAAAAAATGGTAGTTTATAAAGATCTAAAACCCATTTCTTGATTTTAGAACCTATAAGGAAATTTCCATGCAAATTTCATTTATAGCAATCATAATAGCATCTTTACTCATTGTTATTTTTAAGTAGAATACCGTTATAAACACTTCTGAACAATTTCGAAGAAAAATCGACAATGGAATAATCTCTTTTGAAATATTCGATTTTGTTGTTAACTTTGCTGTCGCATTTCGTAATTAACAGTAACTTATATACAAAAGTTTGCTGTAATACCTTTTTCTGTTCATAAAATTTTGTTTGCGTCCAAAAACATATATAAATCGATCGGAATATTTTCATTTATTCAAATAATAATTGTAAAAATTAAGAGAATATATTTTATAAGAGATTTAAATTAGCAACCTTAATTTAATTTAATTTAATTATTTAATTTAATTTAATTATATTAAATTAATTAATTAAGGAATTTAAATTATTGATTTGTAATTAAAGTTTTTTTAACTTGCTGATTTAATAAAAAATCATAACAATATTTGATAACTTATTACACGTTAAAACTTCGTAACTTTCATTAAAAAAATGCAACTGCATTTATCAATAAGATACGTAACTGACATTTATTAATGTAAATGCATTTACTAATAAGATTGCTCACACACTATCTTATTGGAATATTTTATTGATTATCAGTAAGTATGTAAAAACATTTGTCAATAAGATGTATAAATAAGAAGTAATATGTAACTGCTTTTAACAATTAGGTTTTTATAACTGCAATTATCAATAAGTTACGTAACTTAATTTATTATTAAGAAATTAAACATCATGAGAGATTTCACGAGTTTATGTTTTATATAAAATAATTAGTCAAGTAGATATTTATAAATTGCGTTCTTGAAGTTATTGTTTATTATTGTTGAAGATGAGTTTAACCTTGCAAAAAACTGTTTATTTTCTTGTACTCGCACCTTGTATTAATACCTTTACAAAATATTTACTCTTTCGACAAAAAAACATAAATTTTGTTAGCGAATTTTTATTATTTGTTTATTCTTAGAAAACATCACTTTAACTTAAAAATGTTCAATTTTACATGCTTTTTTTATCACTAATAACAACTTTACTTCCAATTAAATATATCGATTAGATTCATCATCACAAAAAACACGTTGCCATTCACCCCCTCCAATAGTAACGCACTTGTGTTTACAAAGTTACTCGACTCAAATCCCTACTACAGCGGGCAATGCTCTACAACACGCATGGCCATGCCACAAAGATGGCATGGCCTGCATATCCCCCGGCACAATACCACAAATGCGATGTCCTACCTTTCGGGGACTGGTTAGGCCTGTTCGGAACCGGGTCTGGATCCAGGTTTCGGGACGAGGAAACCGAGGATCTCTTGGAACGGCGATCCGGCGAAGAGGTGTAACGTCTGTCCTCCATTTTGGCATTTTCCGCCCCCCTGCCTTTCTACGGCCCCCCATTCCATCGATCCGGAAGAGGTCGCTTGTGCGCATGCGCGGGATGAAACATCTGTGCTTTTTTCCATTGAAAAGGCGATGGTTGGAAATATATGTATGTTGGGGGAGGTGGGGGGGGGTAATTGCGTGGAGCTAATTGCCCAGTAACACTGCATGTTCTAATGGTTATTATTATCCGATGGCCCCAAGCGCCAAAGTTGGTATTTTCTATCTCCTTTCTGAGAGATAGTGACATATATCTGTTTCCCACTTTCCCCAGTAATTCTTATAACATTTAAATCTAGTAAACTATATTTATAATAAAGAACATTTTATATATTTTTTCTTTTAATTATACGATGTCCATTCAAGAAATGAATAAATTTAAAATGTGTGTAAATTAAACTACTAATATTTTCTCACATAACAAAAATGAATGTTATTTTTGATTGACACAAAAACCGCACAAATGACAGTTTTAAACAATTCCAAGTTAAAAAAAATTGAATGCAATTTTGATAACAGATTCTTTATTAAAATAACATTCCTTTCACTGTCCAACTGTAATACCGAATTAGTTTTAGTGATAGTTTTTTTTTAATTCTGATTATCGGAGTTATAAACAAACGTATATATCTATTTAATATTCATAATTTAATTTATTGAATGGGCTAAAAATTACTAATTTTATAGTGCCTGTTTACACAATTATTTTTATCATTAACATATTTATTTTATATAGTAACCGATATACTTCATATTTTAGTGATAAATAACTGAATAATTATTAAAATAAAAACTTCAAAATTAAAAACAAAATAAAGGTTTGCGATTTTAAAGAAATATTGATTAATTTTTAAGTAAAACGAATTTACTTAGAAACATAGAAACACGCATCTTCCATCTTACTTAGGTTAGGTACCCAGCAAAAAAGGTCAGCATAATACCTTCATCAAAATTTTGAAATTGAAGGTTTTATGTAGAAAAACTGCAGTTATTTTGGAGATCTGTAAAATTAAAGGTTTTTGTTTCAATATCCTACATAAAAACTGTAAAAAACATTCGTAAAAACTTGCAAAAAACCTCCAATTTTTAATCATGAAAGGAAAATGCAGATATTTTGAAGGTTTTATGCATGAAAATTAAAAACTTAAAAAAAACTGCAGTTTTTTGTTTCAATATCCTTTAAAAAACCCTTCAATTTAACAATTTTGATGAAGGTTTCATGCTGAATTTTTTTGCTGGGTATAAAACAATATTCATTTCTATTCATGCACACACCAGTTATCATCAAGTATTGATAGTTTGTGATAACTAGTTAAAATATATGTAGTCTATTTTCTCTAAAAACTCTGGTTTGACTTCTTCTATTATTATATAACTCTAAAATTTGCAAGTATATGTCGGTTTGTACTTTACAGTTTTCTTTATCTGTCATTGAAATATTACTCGGCAAAGTAGCACGTGCTTAAAGACAATTCGGTTTTATGCATTCTTCATATGAAAAGTTGGCTTACCTGCAGTGTAACAGCTGAAGATGAAAATACAGTTTTACAGAAGTATTGTAAAATAAAAATAATTCTTGATAATGAAAGTGAATATGATAAGCAAACATAAAAAAAAAAATTAATTATTCCCCAGATACAATTCTTTTTGCAGCATTTTTGAACTTTTAAAGTATATATTCTAATTTTTTTTTTATACTTTTAAATAAGATCTACTATTAACAGTTCAACAAGTCTTAGAATACTTTTTTTTATATAAAACACTAATTATTAAATAACGCATTTACAATGTAAATAATTTTTTTAATATAATAATATCAAAACTGATTTTGTGCATGTGAATGTTTTTTTTAATAGTCAATGTGATTTTTAAGCTATTGTCTTTTTAAGCTAGCTCATCAACTTCGTTATTCTTGGATACAATACAATATTTAGGAAGAACGATATAAATAAAAAATAAAATAGGTAAAATATAAGTTATGAAAGCAAGTAAATATCACTTACACATCATTTACAAAAGCCCATTTTTGTATTATAAATTGTATCATTAAATTGGAAGGATAACATATTCCTCCATCTAGATATGAATAATTCATTTCGAGTTAATGGTTGTAATAATCAAAACTAAAATAAACCAATTATATTACCTATATATATCAAAATGCATACACTTGAAAAGAAACCAATTATATTATCTATAGATAATATAATTGGTTTCTTTTCTAGTGTATGCATTTTGATTTTTTTATAAAGGGAATCTCAAACAATGCCTACTCTTTTGAAGATATATAACAAATACATCATTGCGATTTAACAAAAACTTCACAAATCATTCAGAAACAGAATAATAACCATCGGTAGCAGGACCGGATTTTGGCATAGGCTACACATAGGCTGCAGCCTAGGAGCTCGCACCACATATACAAAATAATAATAAAAAAAAACAGAGTCAGCTTGCGGAATTTTCTTTTAGGAAGTATGATAATGCAAATCCTAATTAAACTAGTGTACTTGATTTGTACAATATAAATATACCCTAATAAGTTTATGTTCTTAAAAAAATATGTTAAATTTGTGATATTTATAATGACACTGTTTTACGTTTTTTTGGAAATCAGTTGTTTTCATTTTGCTTAGAGTAATTTGACGGACTAATACAAGACGAGTGCAATATTTTATTATTATTTTCAAGAAGAGGCCGAGCGGTTAAAGGCGTCAGCTGGGAATACGAAGATTCCTGGTTCGATCCTAGGCGATGGACTTGACAAATAAAAATAAAAAAAAGTAGTGATCTTGTGATCGGAGGGTTGCCAGCTTCGCTACAAAATACTAGAAAAGTCGTTCAGAACATCCGCAAAAATTAACGGCGTATATACGGGACTGGTGAACGATACATCGGATCGGGGTCCATTGTCCCGATGTCTATCAAAGGTGTTGGGTGCCAGTTCAGGTGTTTCCTCGTCATGTGACCATGGATCTAAAATAACGAGGTGCATGGATGAATGTGTATGTGCTCCCGGGTCTTTCCTTCGAGATCGACCCCGAACCGTCGCCAATAGGCCACTGGGCAGCTCTAGTGCGACGTTAATTAACAAAACCAAACCAAACCGTTTTCATGGATTCCAGAATGTCATTACACATTAAGCTTCCTTGAAACCTTTGACATTTTGTAGCATAGTGTTGGAAATTTACAAAAAACAGCGCATCCCAATTTCATAAGTACAATTAAAAAAGATTTAATTTACAGTCCTGGAATGTATATTTTTCAAAATATGTTTGAACGCCCCCCTTTTCCTTTGTATAGTTAGAGCAGCCCGCGCCACAAATTCAGCCTAGGGGCCCACTAATTCTAAAAAATAATTCTAGTTAAAAATAAATTGTAGTTAAAAACTAATAAGTTTACATGTCCTCTTTTTCTCCACATCACTTCTGTAAAAATGTTTTTTTGTGTAAGACAGTTTATCTTATGAGTAGCCAACTTTCCCTAAAAAGAATTAAAAAAAAGCAAAATTTGCTCAGAATTGAGCTAGAATTGAACTGTGGCAGAGAACATTTTTAATGACCTGACTTCAAATAGTGTGCCATAATAAAATGAGTGTTCTTATTATTTTTAGTTGATGGTTAACTAAAATAATAAAACTGAATACTTGACACTGTGGTCGGATATAGCTGGAAATATATTTTAAATAAATAGGATGCTGCCACAATCCAATCAGTCTGCATTTAAATGTGATTTTTTTTTCAAATACGGATTTTCATTATAAACTGAATGTTTTAAAATATATATGTGACCTTGAAAGTGCGAAAATCAGTGTATCTGCAGAGTCACTAGATAGACTCTGCAGATACACTAGGCTGATACCAGTATAAGTACGAATTTAATTTCATAAAAATGCGCTAGTGAGTTTGCAGATTCCTCAGTGAATCTGCATATTCACTGATAGGCACTAGTGAAAGTGCAAATGAAACCGTTACTCGAACAACAGCAAGATTTTTTGTACGCTCATTGTATATTACTTTTTTAAAAATATAAGAAAATCACACGCATCAAAAGATAGTTCAGGTTTGTTAACCCATAATTTAAAAAAAAATTATGTAATTTTTTATGGTGATATGACTATTCGACTATTCGGAGGTTTGGTTTATGTTAATTAACGTCGCACTTGAGCTCCACAGTGGGCTATTGGCGACGGTTTGGGGCCTATCTCGATGGAAAGACTCGAACGATGCCGGTGGCCGTATAGCCCAGTGGATAAAGGCGTCGGCTGCTAATCAAAGGATTCACGGTTCGAACCTGTGCGAGGACTAGACTTAAAAATAGTAAAAAAGTAGTGATATTGCGATCGGAGGGTTCCCAACTTCGCTACCAAAATACTAGAATGTCGTCCAGAACATCCACAAAAATTATCGGCGTGTATACGGAACTAGTGCACGATAAATCTGATCGGGGTCCAAAGTCCCGACGTCTATTGAAGGCGTTGGGTGTTGTCCTCGTCATCTGACCATGGTTCAAAAATACGAGGCATCGTTCACGGGTCTTTCCTTCGAGATAGGCCCCGAAACGACGCCAATAGTCCACTGTGCAACTCTAGTGCGACGTTATTTACCAACCAACCAACCAATCAAATGATGCTTCGTATTTTTGAAACATAATCAGATGACGAGGAAACACCTGAACTGGCAAACAACGCCTTCAATAGACGTCGCGACTTTGACCCGGATCAGATTTATCGCGCACCAGTCCCGTATACACGCAGATTATTTTTGTGGATGTTCTGGACGAGATTCCTAGTATTTTTGTAATAAAGCTGGCAACCCTTCGATCACAAGATTACTACTTTTTTACTTTTCTTAGTCAAGTCCGTCGCACAGGATCGAACCAGGAACCCATTGATTCCCAGCTGACCCTGACGCCTTTATCCACTCGGCCACGGAGGCCTCTGACTATTTGGAAGAGATGAGGTGTCCCAAATGAAGGCTCCAAGGGCCACCAACTGTTTTTGAACATATATTATGATGCTATAGATTCTCAAAATGACTGATTTAACGCCGGCTGCTCTATGTTTTAGTGTTCCCGGGTCATTTTTGTCGGGATAGACCTCGAACCGTCGCCAATATCCCACTGTGCAGCTCTAGTATGAAGTTAATTCAACCAACCGTTTATAAATATCTCATCTAATACATTCACTCTTCTCAATTCAGCTTTGCGGGTCCTGTTTTGTTCAAATGCTATATAACTAAATTTATGCTAATATTTATATAATAGCCTCTTCTTCATTTAAAAACCGTCTGCAAGCGTCTATGTCTCGTAATTAACTACACAAGTTGATATACTTTCTATTCGGTGAGATGTGGTTACGATGAATAAAGTTTGAGATAGAGTGTTCCGCACTTTTACGATTCGGATTACGTAAATCTGCAGATTCCCTAGTGAAAGTGAGGAAAACTCTTATTTTATACACGATTCCGCACTTTCACTGAACAAATCTGTGTACTAGTGAATTTGCATATACATGGCTTTCGCACATTTAAGTTAACACACACACACACACACACACACACACACACACACACACACACACACACATACACACACACACACACACACACACACACACACACACACACACACACACACACACACACACACACACACACACACACACACACACACACACACACACACACACACACACACACACACACACACACACACAAACAAACACACACACACACACACACACATATATATATTTCCGCTATTATCAGCGCTTTGGATAAAGTATAGTAATTATTCTCTATTAAATTGCTTAAATTTTGAGGATTTTATATAAATAATTTATAACCTAAAAAAATTGGTATTGTGAATGAATTACTCTATTTCTGAATTACTCTTTTTCACATTTTCCTTCCTATAAAAGTAAAAAAAAAACAAAAAAACTTTATATCGATTGGTGCAAGAACCAGACAGCTCTAAGCAATGGATATACATACATAAGGGAAAAGTAGCTGCAATATTGTAGTAGATGATGCATCGTTAAAAAAATTACATTGACAATTCTGGAAAACTAAGATTCTGATATGAGAGAATATTTGTTTACAAGAAAAAGTATTCGTTCTTCTCTCAGGATTAAATAAAACGACGCTCTTAGAAATAAATAAGTCTATGATCAAATTAAATGACGGAAAAAAAATAACATATGATAAAAAGTGTTTTTTCAAAATTTATTTTAGAAATTGTTTGGATTTTCATAAAACTTCTACTGCGTAAAATTTTTTTTTTTCGGACAAATAAAGAATATGCGAAGAGTGAGAAGTAAAAAATTAAGTTGCAATGGCTCAATTAATGACTTTTTACCGAATTCTTTTCGGACAAAATTTTAATTTAACGTTGACTTTAAAAACAAATAGTTTTGTATGTATAGGTAATGTATAGTTAAAACTAATTTTTAAATGTTTATAGGATAAAAATTATTTGAAGTTAAATTCTTTTTCGTATGGAGAATATAAATCAGAAAATATTAACAAAATCATATTATTATAGTTACGTAACGATATGAACGTAAACAAATACAGGCTGCGTAATTTTAAACATAAATATTTTAAATATAATTTTAATACTTCTACATAATTTATTATATGTATAAATTATATAATTTTAATACTTCTACATAATTTATTATATGTATAAATTATATAATTTTAATATGTAATTATTATAATTTTAATATGTAATTATTATAATTTTAATATGTAATTATTATAATTTTAATATGTAATTATTATAATTTTAATATGTAATTATTATAATTTTAATATGTAATTATTATAATTTTAATATGTAATTATTATAATTTTAATATGTAATTATTATAATTTTAATATGTAATTATTATAATTTTAATATGTAATTACTAAAATTTTAAAATGTAATTATTATAATTTAATAGGTAATTATTATAATTTTAATATGTAATTAAATCATTTTAATATGTATAAATTATATATTGTTATTATTCTTTGTCACTAAAAATAAATTAATACGGTTTTCCATTAGCTCGTTTCAAAAGAAACCTGTAGATGGCGCCATGAATTGCAGTTAATTTTTTCCTTGTATGAGTTTGGTTTGGTTTAGTTTGGTTAAAAAACGTCGCACTAGAGCTGCAAGTAGGCTATTGGCGACGGTTCGGGATCTATCTCGAAGGAAAGACCCGGGAACACATTCACACACACATTCATACATGCACCTCGTTATTTTAGAACCATTGTCAGATGACGATTCCCTGGATGAGAGTGGGTTAGAGTTATAAAAGGGTGGGGATATAATGGGTAATTTCTTTCGTCATTTGTTTAATATATTTCAAACTGTTGAGACATTGTTTCCGGATCTTTCTACTTTAATAGCGCATGGAGAAGCTTTAATTTGAGGTTTATGTGCAACCATCAATCTGAACTGTTATGGCCTGGTCATGAACAAATGGGGGAGGGATTGGTTTTTTTAATTTTACATCTCACTAGAGCTACATATTGGGCTATTGGCGACGGTTCGGGGCCTATCTCGAAGGAAAGACCCGGGAACGATGCCTCGTATTTTTGAACCAAGCTCTAGTGCGACGTTATTTAACCAATCAACCAACCCGAATAAATGGTTGGTGTTTAAATGTATCATGTCCTGAAGTTGGTCATACTGTAGATCTTTCGATTGTGGGATACTGCATAAAGTGTTTTTCTCGTTATCTGACCGCTATGAAAACGACGGTTCGGAGCCTATATCGAAGGAAACACCTAGGCACAGTTCCTCGTATTTTTAATCATGTTCAGATAACGATAACAACACCAGAGCTCGTAGTATGACATGGGATTTACAACTACCACATCACTTTAATATTTATTGTTTAATTAACTGTAACTGCAACGATTTATTTGTAAACAAACACAAGTCAACAAAGTTGAAGGTTAGAATAAAGCCGAAAGAAAGTTAATGTTCGGTAACGTTTTAACAATTTATTTTTTTAAAATAGATTATTTTCCTTATATAAGCACTCTTTCCATGTCGTTTAAAAGTATTATGTTTAATATGCATGAGGATTTTTTTTATTGTATTTGGCTTCTTTCTTACACGCTGAGCGTTTGGCAAGGACCCGGAATAGAACCCGGGTCCTTGTGTATAAACTACGTCGATACGTTTACTGTCGAGCTAAAATAATTACCTAAGACCGAGGGAAAATATGATGAGGTGCCACCACACTACACACGCAATTATATTGTTGATTTGTATTGACTAGACGTGATTTTCTGTAAATGTAATTTTATTAAACGACTAATCTGGATGGTAAGTCATTTGGGTAAAGACTTGCCTTCGATAGCGGATTTGGCTGTGTTTTGAAGTGGTCGCCAAACGACCCGATGCGTTGCACACGCATATTTTTTTTTTGATCTGTATGGTTGCTGCCGGTGTTAGACACACAATTACAGTTAACAACTCAAGCGTTGCGTCTTATTTTCGGATGATTGATTGATTGATTGGATGACTTCTACTGTGTAATGAGCTATCGGTCACGGTTCAAAATTAATTTAGAAGGATTTCTATTACGTCTGCACGATTGAATGAAATAACGTCGCACTTGAGCTCCATAATGGGCTAATGGCGACGGTTTAATATTGATTTCAAAGCTTTGCTTTGGTTAATTAACATCGCACTAGAGCTTTATATTGGGCTATTGGCGACAGTTCAGCGCCTATCTCAAAGGTAACAATGTCCCTCCAGGCTGTCGATCATGGTGCTTACAGGCAATCCTCCGGGCTGTCGTTTGGGGCATTTCGAAGGTACTTTAAAGCGCAAGGTTATATCAAAAGTTGTCAGAAACATCCTTCTGCAAAGCAAGTTTAATGCCTTTTCCGTAGTTTTGGCAGCAAAAAGTCTTTGCCAGCAATCCAGCATTCGTATACCAAAAATATTTACCATTAAGATACATTTACATAGCGAAATCGGGAACACAACAACGATAGTCATATACAGTGCATAAAATGGCATATAAATTTTCAACCACATTAAAATAAAATTTAGGATTGCCATAAATCGGGATTTGTTATGGATGTTATCAATTAGGATTGCCAAAATATAAACTTTATCGCTCACCATTAGTCACCAAATATCACATTTCACAGTGGCACTGTGTACTAAGAATCCCAGTAGCAGAAAATTTCTTATTAGTCTGCGGCAACATTTTAGTGAGTAAGATTTGCCTTCAACTTATCTGCAGACATTTGAAAAAATCTGCGATGCACGTTGCGGCATTTCTGCTTCCGGGCTAAGAATTACTCAAAATTATTTGCGATGATAAAAAATATCAAAGCTAGTTTTTTACTTTACCAATCCATTTCTGTTTCAGTCTTTTTTTTATTTTCTTAAATTATATTTTGAATTTTTGTTATTAATATTAGTAATTGTAATATTTATGTTTTTCTTCTTATTAGACAACCATGCGGTTAACAAGAGTACTATTTAGAGCTACAAGAAAACTTCCTAAAGAATTTTCAAACTTCCCCAAGCGTTATGTCGAGCGAGCCCAAGCGCAAATTGAATTCAAATCAGAGAAAGCCCCACAGTTTCAAGACCGTGTTATCAAAAAAGAAGTATTCACTTATGGAATGCATAGGCCCTGGACGAAAGAATTCTACGAGGAAAACCGTCCTGGAAAGTGGATTACCCAAGATGTTGTTGAACCAATTAAAGAGTGGACTATTTATAGGGGAGATAAGGTAGTATTTTATCATTTGGTTTTCCTATACTAGTTTATGTTTAACATGGGATTATTGGGAAGGATGTTTAACATGGGTTATTCATGTTTTAACATGGGAAATACACAATTTGTGTATTTAGTAAAAGGCCTATTGGTACTTTAGATAATTTCGATTTTCTAAACCTTATAGGTCTTTCCATTTCACTCACAGTTTGCGTAACACGTGTGAAATTATTAGATTCGAAGTTATGCCGGAAAAATCAAATCATTCGTTTCAGAATCAGGTTTTGTGAACTTGAATAAAAAAGGTTACTATTTCGTTTAATCAGTGTTCACTGTAGGCTTTTTTTTTGAAGGTGGCCCGCCATGCCCACCCTTTTTGCATCTCTCTTATGCCTTTTTTTGCTGAAATGCCTTCTTCTTTTGAAAAAAGGTACCCTGGTAGCCAAATGGATCCGCATTTGGCTAGCAGTCGGAGAGAGAATTGATAGTTTGAAACTGACTGAGTCGAAAACTGTACCACAACATTAGACCAACCTCTAGTGCGACTATTTCATCAACTATTGGATAGATCCCAAACCTTCACCAATAGCACATTGTGTTGCTTTTGGGTGATATTAATACATACACCATTTATTTTTTACTGTTTTTAGTCTATTAGTAAAAACTAAACATTGTTTTATAATAATACATAATTACTATCATATATTATCATATAGATATATATTTAAAATACCACCTTATTAGCTTTTTTGGAAGGATAATTGTTCTAAAGATTGTTACATAATTATAATCCAATAAATTTTTTTATAACTGTATGCAACTTCATACACTATTTATATTGATTTTTTAATGTTTTAATTGAATTATTTAATATATATATTACTATACCAAACTTGTAGTATATCAGTTATATTTCGAAATATATTTTAGGTTGAAGTCATGAAAGGCAAGGACAAAGGGAAGCAAGGATTTGTAAATTATGTTGTTGTTGAAAGAAACTGGGTGACCGTTGAAGGTCTCAATTGTGTAAGTTTTTTTTTAATTCTAAAGTGTTATATGTAAGACACAGAAGGCATATGTTGAGTTAATAAGGCATGAAAAATACCTTTCAAAAATAAGAAATATTCAAATTTTTATAAATAAATTTGGAAAATTCTTGTAGTTCATCAAAAAATGCTAAAGTGTACCTGAAGGAAGTCACTCAAACCCATTTTACTTTGTATTGAGGAACCATTGTACACAGGTTTAGTAAGTCCACATCTTGAGTATGCTGTACAGTTCTGGTCACCATATCTTAAAAAAGACATTGAATTGTTAGAGAAAATTCAGCACAGGGCTACTAAAATGGTCCAAGGGTTTTCAGGCATGAATTATGAAGATAGATTAAGAAATTTGAATATGTATACTCTGGAAGAGAGAAGGGTTAGGGGAGATTTGATTCAACTATTCAAATTTATCAAACAAGGAGATGTGGAGGGTTTAGATTTTAATATGAGTGATAGAACGAGAGATCATAGGTTTAAGTTAAACAAATCCCATTTTAATCGGGAAGGGAGAAAACACTATTTCTATAATAGGGTAATAGACAAATGGAACAACTTGCCAGTGAATATTGTTAATTGTAAGGGAGTAACGGATTTTAAGAAGAAGTTAGATATGCATTGGGGGATAGTTAAGAGGTTACTAGATGGATCAACCTTGTTGGGCTTTGAGCCTGTTGTTGGTCGTCAATATTTGTATTTGTATAAATATCTGTTCGAGTATCTCCAGTTTTTCCAGTAGTACACATGATATAAAATTGAATTTAAGCATAGGAGGACTTTTGAAAACATTCTCTACTGATGTAATTAAAAAAAGTCTTTATAAAAAAAAAGGAATGTGTTGGAAATACAAATGAAACTTTCCTGCCGTGAAAACAAACCTACAGATTAGAAATTTTGCTTATCCGTCAGAGAGTTAAATTAACTTTTCATTCTAAATTTTTAGTTATTAGATTTGATGATATTTGACTTTTTTTTTATATTATAAGAAAAAATCACCATTTTACAAAGTATCTTAATTTTTAGTTATCACATACGCTTTTGAAAAGTTACCATGTAGTGAAAAAAAATACAAAATATGGTAACTTTTGGGCATTACAGATAAAAATTATTAATTTGCTTTAAAGAAATTATCATTTTGTAATATATGTATGTGCCGATTTTTTTTTTTTATTGTGTGCAGTTTAATTATTAAAAGCACATTAGCACTGCTAAGTTTAACCAGATGCCTTTCAAGCTCTTTTTCAATTTTTCCTTTCCTTTTGAAACAATAGTAATTTATTATGTTGCAACACAATTAAAATATTAAGTGAAATTAATATCTTAAGCAATTTTGTAAACCTATATTCAAGAATTGCTAATCATTATACATTTTTACCTTTTTATCTGTATTTTATTTTCATTAATCTGGTTTTTTTTATGAATGCTTATTTATTTGATATGTTTGGTGATAATACTATAATTTCTAAAATGTTACTTTATTTCTCAAAGATAATATAGTTTCTATTAACTTGCTTGTAAGATATAGGATATTAAAATACTATTCTTAAATATCCAGTTAGAAACATGAAATAAAATTAAATAAACCCATTCTTCAGTTTATGTAAAAAAAAAGTTAAGATTTTAAATATGGCATTAAAAAAATATAATTTTCTTATAACGTATACAACTAGATTAAAAAAAAAATTACCTAAACTGCAAATTTCATTTGGGCCAATCATATAATATTGACAAGTTATGAAAACTGTCAAACTTAAAGAAGAGAAACTAAAAGATGTTGTTTTCATATACTAGAAATTTTTTGCAAAACAAATACTGCATCTTAATGAGCATGGACTAATGATTATTTTCAGTTGAAGAGTCTACTTAGTAAATACAAAATTAAATTCGCTTTGATTGTAATTCTTTGTAAATTAAGGGCTAAATTTGCAAATGAGAAAATTTATATATTTTGTGTATGGCAAATTTGTGGTACTACTAAGTAATTGTGGTGTAGTACTAATGATGATTTTTAAACTAAGATATTGGTACTTAATGTTTGACTGCCATGTACCAAAAACGTGCTAAAAACAAATAAAATATTTTATTAAGATTAGCGAATATGCCTTCTGTTTTGCTGTTTATTTAATATGACAGATTTAATTACAGATTTGTAAGCCTAAAGTAGTCCTATGTATTAATTTCCTGATGTTAACCTGATGCATTAGAATACTTTTGAGCTCCCAATGAGCCGTTTAGATTAGAGACTGTAAAAAACCTGTAAGAAATTCAATTAAAAAATGTATATAAAGTAATCCTACCATATATATCTAATTATTTCTACTTTTTGCTTCATACTGAGCTTTTGGTACAAACTGAGGTAATTTTTAGAGTTTTATAAATTTCGATTAAAACAAAAGGAACAATTTTCAAACATAATTTATTACAAACAAGTAACATTGACAAATGGTAAAAATGTCTTGGTTTACACAAAAATCATAAAATCAAAGTGAAGGATTGCTAAGCAGATAAAATTTTATTGTTAAAAAATATTTATTACCTGCAATTGCTACCAAAAATATCATTGCATTTAAGATAATTGTGCTCTTCTGTCTGTTTATGTTGTGTTTATAATATAAAAACTCGCTTATATTATTGTTATACAGTTTTATATAACTAATTCACATCAAAATATGTATCTAATGTTTGTGATTATTTAGTATCAATATTTATCAAAAAACTAAACTTTGATAAGTTTATTCTTTTTAGTATGTGATATAAAAATTATCTTTATTAAGCTTTAAACTTGATTGCCCATGCAATGATTATCTGATTATCCCATGACCACCCCCTCCCCCCTTGTTGTAATAGCGAAAAATATTAGCATATTTCTTATAGCCAAAAAATCTGCTCATTCATAGATGGCAGCATTATCAATGATTTGTTAAAAATATATGTTTAAATGAATTATTTTAAACGCATTTAAAAAAAAAACATGTTCATGAAATGAATGTATAATTCATCACTGCTCCTGAAAATTCTTTTTCTTTTGATACTTCATGTGTTAAGATCCATTGAGGACAAAGGCTGTAAAAGGGTTCTTTACTGCAGAAATAATGTATATGATTTTGAAGGAATTTTTTTTGGGCATTTTTAGCCAGGTTTAAAAAAAAATATTATATAGCTTCAATCTCTAACCAATTGAATGGGTTTTATCCATTTGCTAAATTCCTAAAACTGTCTGTATCCCCCTGATTTAAAGCCACAAATTGTAGTGTAATCTAATGGACTTATGTAACACATCCATTATTTTATCTACTCTTACCTCAATAAATTTCACAATGCATGCAAAAGCCTGATATATATTTTAGTTTTTAGAAGATAATCATATTTGGTTTTGATTTAGAAATGTTTCATGGAGCCCTTCTAATACTTTGAAATGATTATAAATTGGTACTCTAAAAACAATCTTATTCATATACAACAGTATTAAAAAAAATAGACCAGAATACTTTATTAAAATTTTGTGTGCATTTCCAGAAATACAAGTTTGTTGGTGGTGATTTCGGCCTTCCGAAAACCTTTATGAAAGAAGAAATGCCCCTCTTAGTTACAAGTGAAGTTGCCCTTCTTGATCCCTCTGACAAGTAAGCTCCCAGTTCTCATTTCCAATATCTACTTTATATATTTTGCATTTTTTTAACACTGCATTAAAAAAACGCAATATTGTGGAACTTAAAAATTATATTTCTGTAACAAAAAAAGTTTTGTTTTATGACATATATTTTGTATTATTCAAAATAAATCATATTACAGTCAATGATTCTTTTTACAATGATTGTATTAATAATATATAACTATAAAGTACATGCACAGAGAACATAGAATTTTCAATATAAAATATTAGATATATATATTACCATGAAAGTATACTGTTAGTTACCGTTTTGTATCTGCAGATACACTCATTTGTTCAGCGAAAGTGCCGAATCATATACCAAATAAGAGTTTTCCTCACTTTCACTAGGGAATCTGCAGATTTACGTATTCACATTCGTGTAAATGCGGATCGCTCAATCCTAAACTTTATTCAACGTAATCACGCTCACCAAATGGAAAGGATATAAATTTGTTTAGTTAATTACGAGACATGGACGCTGGAAGAAGGTTTTTAATTGAAGAGTAGGTAATAGTTAGAATACTATTATATAAATATTAGTATAAATTTAGGTTTAGCATTTGAACTAAACAGGCCTGCAGAGCTAAATTGAAGAGCACGAATGCATTAGATAATATATCTCAATACAGTTTGTTGAATTAACGTCATACTAGAGCTGCACAGTGGGTAAAATTTAAGTACATATATACAGTTGCTGTAAACAAATGAAAGAAACCATTTGAAATTATATGTATAAATTTAAAAAGCAGTCCATAAACTTAATATATATAAAAAAATGTTTTGAATAATTTTTTTTAAAAAACTCATCCTATATGTATTTAGGGAAGATATATTGTGACCTTCTTCATCTATTTATTCTTTTTCATTTAATTGAAGTTCAAACCTTCATTTAACTCAGTCATTGAATTTAACTTTTGTCTTATGTTTTGAAGGCAACTATGGGCTTCCATATAACTTTTTCAAACCTTCTACCAGTCCTTTTGTATTGAATTCAAGTTTAAAAAAAAAATATTTGTGGTAGTTAATTACTTTAAAAGTAGACTTGGTATGATTTTTTAAAATTAGATTGAAAGCTGAATCATATAAAAAGGGGCACTCAAAAAGAGTGGTTCACATTACTGTTTGAACCACTGAGCTAAAACAAGAACTGGAGAGAAGTCTATGCATGCACGACCGCTTTACACTCTTTTAAGCCAAGGTAGAAAAATGTAGTGCTTTCGCATGGTAATTGGCATAGGATGAAGTTTAGATATCCTAGTTTTTAAACCTTATTTTTGGCTTTCAATTTTTAAAAAAAAAGTGTTACAAGTTCGAATTCTATATTATTTCAAATATTTTAGTAATGATAAAACTGTCATTTTTGTGTCATTTTCTAAAAAATTAGAGCGATAAGAAAATTGGACTTTTTTTATCAAGATTTTGAATTGAGTCCCCTAAAATAAGTACAGTAAAAAAAGGTTTCTACCAGAAAGTATTACAATAAAACCTCGATTATCCGACCTAATTCGGAGTAGTTCGGATAATCAAAAATTCTGGATAATAGAGATTGGCAATGAATATTAAAACTACTATACTAGAAATTGATGTTTCTTTAAATTAAATACGACCTTTAAGGTGTTAGAACTGTTTAAAATGACAGTTGTTTCACGGCTTTATCTCGAAATCTTTTTAAAAGAACAGTGCATTTTGTATGAATCTCATTGCTGTTCCTACCACTCCAGTCCTTTTGAAAAACAGTCAAAAGCCTCACCATTTCTTATGTGGCATTGGTCATTTTATTTTTCATCGCTATCGCTTTCCTGCACTGCTTGTTCCCTCAACATTTACTTTATTGGGAGAAATTTAAATTGGCCGAAGATAGTTATATTACTTTTATAAATGTTACAATATGTCTGTAGTATGACAAATTACACATTTTTATGAGTTTACTGAGCAATATTAAATAAAGAGAATTGCACAGCTTTGCTCATCATAAGCGATCAACAATGAGTAGAAGTTGATGTGAATTATAGTTTATTCCTTTCACATTTTTTTTAAAGAATTCCTTTTAATACAATATTCAAGATCAAATTTCTAAGAGAATTTTTTAGTACTTTTGAAAGCTCAGTAAATTGACCGATTGTTCATAAAAATAATTTACTACAATAAGAACATTTCAATATAAATTATATTTTATAATATTTGAATGTAAAAGGAAATGGTATTTATAAATAAAAAATTCGATAGGTTGCAAAATATTACTTGTTATATTTACTAATAGCATCAGTAAAAATTTTCTCTTTAACTACATCAAAAACGAATTTGCATGGCCATTTCATTTTTAATTATTTCTTTATGTATGTGACACAGAAAAATTGTGAAAGCTTTCAGTAAACTTGAATTTGAGTTTAAAATTAGCTAAAAAGAAAACAAATTCCAAAGATTTCACTTTATGGAGATGCACATTTTTTTTCTCCATAGGCTGACTTTAATATTTTTATGAGAACTTCCATCCCATTTATCCATATATATAACTTCCATCCCATTTATCCATATATATATATACAGTGTTCACTCTAGGCGTTTTTTGAAGGGTGGTCCGCCCTGCCCGCCCTTTTTTCATCACGTTGCGCCCTCATGCCCCTTTTTCATAAGTTCCGCTCTCTTTTTAAAAAAAATTCCGCCCCTCTTGCCCTTTTCACTCAAGCACAAGCGTCGTTGCTTCTCTAGCTGTTTTTAAAAAAGGCATCGATTAAAAAAAATGTGCGTGTAAATTGGAATTAAGTGAGTTATGACAGTAAAAAAACGAACTCCTTTTTCAACTACGCGTGTTGTGCAATTGCGATGATTCCGAAGTAATTTCGATTATATTGGTTGCCTGTACCCATATACGAAATGATTTTTTTTTTTAAAGAGAAGATTGTTTGGGGCAAGGTTACTATATTAGTGCTCTTATTGCCAAATTTTAAATTTAAGTAGTCTTTGTATCAGTTTTGTAAATGATCTGAATAGGGCTACTTACAGATTTGTTTTTTAGCGAAGACATTAATTTTTAAATGTCGAATTTTTAAAAAAAAATATCTTCATAAAGAGACATTAATTTTGTACGGGTATTTCTTTCAAAATAAGCCCCGAACCATCACCAATAGCCCAATATGCAGCTGTAGCGCAATATCAACGAAGAAATCGGAACTTTTTTGTTTGGCCATTGGTCCGATGTATCAACTAGTGGCCACGCCCCCCTCCCCCCCCCCAATTTTTTTTAAAAAAAAAGTGCCCTTTTAAAAACAAGAGGTGCCTTTTCAAAAACGGGGTGCCCTTTTACTGCCAACAGCGCCCTGCCCCTTTTTATTTCTAGAGTGAACACTGTATATATATATATATATATATAATTTATGTCGGCATTGTGTAGTGCTTTTTTAAGAAAACATAATTTTTTAAAATTTGATTTTAAATTTTACTGTGTAATCTGACACAATCTTATCATCAAAGAAATATAAATTCAAGAAACTATACAAATTTTTAGTTATTTTTTTAAACTCATTAGAAAAATTTAATATTTTTTTTTACTCATTTTTTCTAATTTTTAAAAGCATAAGGGATATAAAGTTTTTTGTTCATATTGACAAATTTGGCATTTATATATACATAAATGATAAAGAGGTAAGTTTGCTTTTGAATACAAAATTATGCAACTCTAAAAGTGTAACTGTAGAGTCGATTTAGGTGGTCAAGTTTTAGATACGTTTTTGACTTAAATTGTTTATTAATTTGTA
Organism: Troglohyphantes excavatus; assembly: GCA_963932185.1. Lineage (NCBI taxonomy): Eukaryota > Metazoa > Arthropoda > Arachnida > Araneae > Linyphiidae > Troglohyphantes > Troglohyphantes excavatus. The sequence continues at coordinate 42,150,330 of OZ010677.1, forward strand.
ATATTTGTTTAATCCAGCAAACCCACTAGAGCTGTGTGGCGGTATACGGATGATGGCGAGGAAGTGCGTGTGTCTGTCAGAACTGGAAGGATAATTCCCATGCCAGAAGCTGCTAATGAGACGTACGATTATAAAATAAAGAAGTTTTACACTGGTTAGTTTAAAATTTGTTTCAGATGTCCTGTATTATCATCATGTATACAAATATTTTTTATGATACTAGAATAATTTTAAAGAATATTCTTTTTCACTGTTGCATGTAACTGATAGAGTAGAAAATTTTTTATATTGACCTATAAAATATAATACAGTCAATGGTTATCACATAGACTAATAGATATATTAATTTTAATAAACATTGTTTTGGCTGCTTAACACTCCAAACATTACTTGCAAATGATAAATCCTATTTTTGCTTGTAAAAATTTATATCTCGACTGCCTTGTAATATATATTCTTCTTTCAAGCGTTGTTAATATACATTTTGTGAGACATCTAAAGTTCGCTTGATCCTTTTTTTATCCTGTTGTCCAACAAAAATAATCTAATCACCTAAAAAAAGTAAATTTTAAGTTTCAAATTCAGTTAAAAGGACAACATTTAAAATAATTGTTTTTTCCAAAGCGATGCATATAATTTTTAATACTAAAGTGTGTAAAAATAAGACCTGAACTTCTTAATTTTTTTTAGATCATGAAAGCTAACTGTTCGGTATCTTAAGAAACAAAATCAATATTCCGTTAATTTAAAATTTGTTTCTTTTGTTCTCCAAAAATTACAGCATGGACAAAATGAATTATTTATTCGTAGTTTGTGTGTTAAGAACAGCGAAAATGAATGAAACTAAAACATATGATTTTTTTAAACATTAATGTCAATTTGCATAACTTAACATATAAAACACAATAATTTAGTGTATACTGATATTGGTACAGTGGGTGGAGATATCCTTTGGGGAGAGTTAATCAAACAATTGTTCTTGTTCTTACGAGAAAAATAAATGTTGGGACCGAATTTGGTGTAGCCAATGCATCTTGACTAGAAAGGTCTTTCAAAAGTTGTTCATCTCATAATGTTTTATGAACATTTATTTGAAAGAAATGTCACTATCAAAGAACTGGGACTGTAAAATATTTTTTTTTATTTCTTAACATTTTTTTTTAACAAGGTATGATGAAAACATATTTTAAAGGTCTAAGTTTAAAAATTTTTACTTCATATCTTAATAAAAATGTTTTAATGTTGATTGTATATCAAAATTTAAACTATATATTTATTTACACAAATGTATAACTTATATTTTCAGAACAACCAAAGGATACCCCAGCTAAAGAGGCAGAAAAAATTACATACAAGCCGAAATTATTAACATTTGAACAAGAAATAATGCAAGATATGGGCATTCAAGAAGATAACGAACCTTGTAAAACTTATTGGTATTAAAATATTTTATTTATATGCAAAGCTAATTTTTATATTTACACATTTAAAACAGAATCAAATAACATTTTAATAAACTGGTTGAATGTAACTATATATGTAATTTGATATCTACTATATTATGTTTCCAGTTTCATGTACATGAACAATACCACATTTAGTGTATTTTCCCATTTAGTATATTATTAAAACATATAGCATCTGTGGGGTTCACTTCATCTATCCGATACTCCCACGAGAGTGATCACTTTGGCCTGACTGGCAGAGTATCGGCGTAGCAAGCCGAAGTCCTCAGATCGAAACCGAGCGTAGCCAAGTTATTGAGCACACCACTACATATCCCCCCCCCCCCAAAAAAAAAACATTTTATGTGTCCAGCATATTTACTTGTTGCGTGGTTTGGTGTTTGAGAATTGTACTTAGTTTTAGAGAATCAGAACTTCATTCAGAAAATTTAATTTTGACATTAACAATATGTATTCTTTAAAGAATACATGTAGCATCCCCTTTTACAAAAAGTCCTTTTTCCAAATATACAAGATTAGTATCTAGTGGACTTCCGATTATCTGTTTTGGAACCTAGGTTTAAAGTTTGAAAGATCTTGGAAAACGTTAAGAACTTTTGACATGATATTCCTAAGAACCCTAATGAAGTGCTTAACTACATATTTTCCATCTTCAAGTTGAAATTTTATAACAAAAGTTTTTAATGTTTCCAATTGAAATTGTTCTTAAAACAATCTTTCATTGTAGTACTTTTTCTATGAATTTTTTATATAATCATATTGTAAAATGCATTTATTAGTATTTTTTTGTAAAACAAAAATTTACTAAAAAAAAAACACATTTATTTTCAGATGCAAATATTTTTGTTACCAATCTTGATATATATATTTTAAAATTTTTATAAAAAGCTTTAAGGTACCAAAATATTTTATATTCCTTATTTGAGTTTACTTAAAGTGATTCATAGCATTTTAAGGTCTGTTTACGAAGGGTAATTCTTGAGAATATGAGACTAACAATATTAAAAAAAACATCAAGTTCCATGATTTTTATAGGAACATATGAATATATCAAAGTTAGCTATTGTACATAATTATTTTAATGTTTTTAAAAATTGGGGAAGATTATTAACTGATTTTATGTTGACCCAATCAAATTTTGAAAAAAAAATTGTAAATTTTATTGTAATAATTACTTTTAACAGTTGTATTTATGTAAATTAAGTTTTTTTTTAAAGAGTATACATCACATACGATATAAATTAATCAACTGTAATTTTAGTAAAAAATAGATTATTTTATGATTTTTTAATGTAATTAAATAATAAAATCTCAAAATCTGCTTTATGTAATAAGATTCTTATTTAATTTGAATGATTCCTTTTTACACTGAATCATTCAAAGCAAGTATTTAAACTACAAGTGTAACGTTTTGAGCAGAAATATTTTTATTAAAAATATTAAGATTTGGATTGTCCATACGTATTAGATATACCTTATATAGAAAATATCAAAAGTTGAAGCCCTTAAATATTTTTTGGCATATATTAGTAGCATCATGTTTAGCTTTAGCTAAAATAAAGTTATCAAGCCTGCTTAAAGTTCAGTATGCAATAAAATACCTTGATACAGTGGCATATTTTCATTATGTTTAGTACTAAGGCCAGTTCTTCCTTAAATACAGAAGCTGGAAAAAAAATAATATCTTGTTCCAGTTATGTTCCTCTGAAGTTATGTTTCTTTTAGTTTTACTGGAATATAAGTTTAATTTAATGTGTTCATGTTATATTTAAATTATGGATATTTAACTAGGCAGGCTGTAGAATTTCATGTAACTAGCATGTCCATGCGATAATTATCGCATGAAATGCGAAATATATTAGTTTATTTCTTAAGGCAATAAATCTTAAAAGTTTAACACATCTGCTCATTCATAGATGGCAGCATTATCAACGGTTTGTGTAAAAATAACACATTTAATTAAATGAATTATTTAAAACACATTAAAAAAACACGTTAATATTTATGAGATGAACGTATGATTCGACACCGCTCCTTAATTCTCTTTCTTTTGTTACCTCATGTGTGAAGATCCATTGAGTACAAGGGGCGTAAAAGGGACCTTTACTATATATATATATATATATATATATATATATATGCCCCTCTTCATAATCTTAAATAGTTCATAAACTAAGTGAAATTTCCATCAACAGGCATTTCCAATAGCGCAATGTTTAACTGTAATTCAACTATCAACTGGGTTTTTCGTATTGTGAAGGATTAGGTATACCATAGTTTTATCTAAAAAGTATTGGTGCTTATAGAGATGAAAAATCACTTCTGTCAATTTATAATTCTTGACTTTAGTTTTGAAAGACACTCATTTTCATTTGAAGCCTGTGACATTTATTATAAATGTAGCAACTTCCGAACTAATTTGACTTCAATTTCAAGCTATTTCTGTCATAAATATAGATATAGGAAGGGAATGCATAGACCTAGTATAAGAGAAAATTGATTGTGTTTTGTTGCAGTACATTACGGATCATACATAACCGTAAACCAAAACCTGAAAGAGAATTCCCGTCTGAGTGCTCATTTCTTAGTACAGATCCAATACTGACTTTTGCCACCTTTACATCAATTGGGCGATCATATGTATATTTGCTGCCTTTTTATATGATCAGTAACATGTACTTATAAATTATCTGGTAATTTTAATGTCATATGAACTTGAAACTTTGTATTCTTACGTAATCCGGATGACATTACGATATTGAATATAATACTAATTAATATTTTGTGCTTGTTAATACTAATTTTATATTAAAAATAGGATAGTGGCAGGTTTCGATCTATTCAGCAAAATTTTCTAACCACATTCACTATGAGAGTGTGTGTTTTAAATGGATTCACACAGACCAGTGTGATTATAAAGTAAAAAGTAGGATATCGTCGGTTTTGAAGTAAAACCATGTATATTTAAACTAAAGATTTAGCAGCCGTTGTTGGCGACCAAATCCAAGGTCAATGCTTTTTCCCTCTATGGAGCTCATCACCGATGTTATTCACTTTTAGACGACATCGCTTGGACTTCGTCGCCAACAACGGCTGTTAAATCCTTAGTTTAAATTTAAGTAGTTTTACTTCTTAGCCGACGATCTAAAAAATGTCTCTCTATTTCCAAACAATTAAATTTCTAAGCAAACGTGTAAGTATATGAGGTAAATTACATTTTAAATCCATTTCCCCATCTTATTTAAATCGCAATTAAAATAATTATGCTCGGAAAGAATCTCACATAGTTTAAATTATTTTAATGAATAAAAAAATTCTACGGCCCTTAAATTTTGTATTACTGAATAAATAACATATTTTTTATATATAAAAAAATATTGAAAAATTTATTTATTTCAAATACAAACTTGGATATTTTCATACCTCAATATGTGCGTTATAGAAATAAATATAAATATTCATTATTGATGTAACACAAAAATAAATAAAATGTTACAATATTAGAAAAAATTATCATGAGACACACTTTAATAGTACTAATTTCCTAAATATGCGTGTTTATGAGCTCATGCGATACTCTTGACAGATTGAAAAATCTAGGTAATTAGCATTTACAACTTTAACTTTTTTTAATGCACTGGGAAAAGTTTTATGATTAAATATTCCCACTTTTAAACACGCTTTTTTTGTTTTCATCCAAAGTTATTAAATTCTGGACTTCCTACTTTTTTTCAGCTAATTCGTTAAAGACAAACACAGTACAATTTACCAGCAGGAAATGATTACATTTTCTAATGAGGTTTAACAGTTAAAGAGAGAGACTACATCTCCGTAAAAATGAAACCGGTCGAATTTAAAGATTTTCTTCAGTGAAAATGGATCCCCTGGGTAATTAAAGAAACCTTTTTTTTATCGTTTGTAAATTGTTTGGAAGTGTTTTTTTTAAATTTTTTTTATTTAACTTTGTGGACTCTGTGATGCAGTTTGAGCTCTGAACTTTATCTGTAACTTTTGGAACGCTCAGGACCAGTTCCCTCTATGAGCGCGGTTGAAGCCATATTGTAAGCAGCCCTGCTGTGTCCCACCTAATTTTTAAAAGTGATTTTGTGAGGTAGTTTTAATGTCAAATCGTTATAAAAATGTAAAGTGTGTTTAGACATAGTATTTTCTACTTATAGAATTAATTTGAATATTGCCAAAAATATAGTTTTTGTTTTTGCTCGTCATTCCCTTATTATTGGTTAAAATGGATATCAAAAAACTAACTTTCAAAGTGGGTTTCAAAGAAAAATTAAAAAAAAAGCAATATAATTCGGCATATTGTATCATGAACGTACGAAATATAGAGGTAGAAATGGAAGTGGGATACAGTTTTTTAACTTTCAAATGGCTACAAGTCGATAGACTGCCTTGCCCAATCCGGAAGTTACAGTTAGAGTGGGGTTGAGAAATTGAAGATGCGTGACCATTGAAACTGAGCTATTTGTATTAACAGTACCATTTGCAGTCCAAATTTTAAAGGTATAAAATTTTTCATTGATTAACCGACTTTTAGCGCCAACTATGTGATCGAAAGAAGGAAATTACTATTTCGAACTATATATGTATGTTCGAACTATGTATGTATGTTCAAACTGCATATGTATGTTCGAACGTTACTTATTATATAATATCATAAGTATATAATATCATAAGTATATAATATCATAAGTATATAATATCATAAGTATATAATATCATAAGTATATAATATCATAAGTATATAATATCATAAGTATATAATATCATAAGTATATAATATCATAAGTATATAATATCATAAGTATATAATATCATAAGTATAATATGATATTACCTAATTTAGATATTTGAATAACAAGGAAGAAAAATCGGATTTGGCTGCGTTGGAGCACGCCTAAGAAGGTTTTACGTGAAACGTCATTTCATCAGATTTTAGGAATAGAATTTGGTCGCCAACAGAAGGAAGATACATAAGCTAGGCTCTTATGTGACACCTCCCGTGCACGCCCAGTGCATGCTTTGCTTTATTTCAAGATTTTATACGCATCGGCCCCTAATTTCTTATAGAACGAGACGAAATCAGTCAATCGTGCTATTGTGTCTTAAATATCACCTTAAAAGTGTAGCATAGTGTTTTGATACTGATAATCTATGGAGCAGATTTTATATTTAACAGATTGAATGTGAATTAGTCGCCAACGAGTATCTCGTCAATAAAATAATACGCAAGCTGTTACCTCAGACCTCCGAGACCCCCCATAATCCTGCTTTGTTTTATTTCAAAATTTTACACTCATCGGCGCCTAATTTCTTATACAAATTATATTAAGCCTTATATTTATAGTGGACATACAGTGTCGAAAGGATCACCATAAAAGTGTAAAAAAATGTTTCTATTCAGACACCAAACGTAGCTGATTTCAAAGAATTTTTTATTCGCAAATACAATAACAATTCCAAGTGAAAGTGCGCTAAAACGCAACATAGTATTCAATTTTCTAAACAAGCGGAAAAAAGTAAAATATTAATTTTATACTTATGACAATTTTCTAATGTTTGTGTCATTTCACATAAAAAAAAATTTGTGCCAATCTCAAAAGTTGTAATAAGTATAAAATATTTACTAAATATTAATATTTTTGTACTTGTTTATAAGCCTAAAAAATATTTTGTATCCAATAATAATAAAATGTGTCGGCATCAATAAAATATGCTGTCAATCAAAAGTCTTATAAAATAAAAATATTCTTTGAGTGTATAAATTTGTTTAAAAGAAACATCATTTTATAATTTAAAAAGAGTATTTAAAAAAAAAGAGTGTTGATAAGTTTAATAGTTTATTATGCATTCTTCATACTCAGAATATTTGACATTGCTTTCTTAAACTGTGTGAAGAAAAAATATTTTCTTATACTCCCTGCTTTAATTAATTCTTTAGAAAGACGAGACTTGTTTGAACTATCATCTATTATATACCAACTACTTTATAACGATAAAATTTTGATTATAAGATAAAAAAGAAGGAATAAAAGGCACTTACTAAAATAAAGAACGCGTAGAGAAGTTGATAAATTACTTAGAATTAATTATGGAATTTTTATACAACGTTATGATTAAATTTTAGTGGCAAATGTCAGTTTAAAGTGTTGTTTTGTTTGCTGTAACATTGTTATAACACCTTATTTGTAGACATATTGTTCGTTGACTATGAAGCCAAAATGTAAATTTTAAGTTCAATTGCAGCATAGAAAATTTAAACAGTTTAAAAGAGCATTTCAAGACGAACAAAAGGAAGTTTAAATCAATGACATGTATGAAGAGATCTAGAGTTTACAAAAATACAAAAAAAAGTATGCCGAGCAGGTTCTTGTACAAAGTATTTCGTGAACCATATGTTACGGTACACTTTGGATGGTGCATACCCATTTTCTTTAAACCTTGTACTTTGTCCATTTTGTACGCACACCGATTTCGTTTATTGCTTTTATAATAAACTGATATTTAAGACTAAAGGCCATAATTACCAAATGTCCTATTATAAAAGATATATATGATATTCCTTAAGGCATAAAAGGCCTATTCTAACATCCATTACTACAAGCATTTAATGTAATTGCCATTAGAAGAAACGTTATATAAAGCGTAGTACATTTTATTCAAGTAATTGTACTCTATTTATCTGATGATAATTGTACCCCTGTGCCCTTTTTTGGTACATAACAACTATAATAGGTCTATTGTTGCACAGAATCCACTGATTCTATTTTGCAATCCGGATTTGTCTTAAGGCAGGTTATTTTTGGATGCTGATTCACTCTATTTTTATATATTTATCACTATCATGGGAATATAAAGAAAAATAACTATTTTCTCGAGTTTTTTTTCTCTTTCATTTATTGTTTTTATATTTCTTTTATGTTAGGGGATATTTTTTTTAAGAAGGTTCGTTGTTAAATAATAAAGAACTATGTTCAACTGAGCTGTCAGTAATAATTCTGAATCGGATATTAAATTATTTAATCATATGTGAAAAGAGACAACATTTCTTAAAGAAATATCAAAACAAAGTTAATAAATGCAGTACTTTTTACAACTTCGTAAAATAATCACTTCAAGATGAATATATATTTATTGAGCAGAAACTGCTGTTTGAAATTTATAGGTGGAATAAACTTGGCGATAAAATGGGTGGAATAAAAACATTTTTTACTACTTGCAGTTGAAACCAGATTTGTCATTTCCCTTTTAACGATTTTTACATTGTTCATCATTCTTGATATTTTTTTCAATGCTGAAATTGAAACATATTCGAACAATTTAAGTCTGTATGATTTATTCTTTCTTAAATAATAGATATTAAAGAATTGGCAACTGAACAACTCTCATGTCGAGTTTTCCACGCAAATAATAGTTTACACGAACTCTAATCTCCGATGTTCCACACCACGTTCAACATGAGGACATTTGGATCGTAACAATTTAACTTGCATCATTCCCCTATAAGTCTTCAGTTTGACAACGAGGATTGAACTTGCAACCCACCATCTACGAATGGGTTTGTGATTTGTTTTTGATTGCATAAATACTATTTCTAGTATACTATATTTGGAAAATAATTAAATTTTTTATAAAATGAATCTTAAATTTTAATTAAAATAAATACTTATAAAAAAGGTACCATTTTTTTATTGAAAAAAAAATATATTGTGCTTAAGAAACTTAAGACACTACAACATAATATGTCATCCGAAACTGCCGATGGGGCTAAAATAGATTATTTTGTGTAAAAATTGTGTTTGTATTTTGTTTATTAAATAATTTTTAGAAAACGCTGTGTTTGCGTACAATTTTCACCGGATTATCTTTATTTATTTTGAAGCTAGTGCTTAACGTCGAAATATACCTTAGATAAATATAATTTAAAATCTTATAGTGTCGAATTTCAAATACTAAAAAAAGATATGTTGTTATTCATTTCCCATTTCCTTAAAATAACAATTACCGTTTCCCATTCCTTCGTTCATAATTTTATTACAAGCGCTTCCAGTTTGGGTAATGGCGCAGAAACTATACCAGCAAAAGCTTATCAAAATAAAAAATTAACGCGATAAACTTTAATAACTTTCCATTAATTCTATCAATATGCAATGGAAAGTTGCCGTTACACCTATTTCACTTAAAAAAAGAGTGCAGTTTTCCTACTATTCATATGAAATGTTTCGAATATTTCTTCTTTTAATGGAGTTTTTCCAGCATTATGGTTTCAACGACTAATATTTTCAGATATTCTGTCGGGTTAATTCTAATCCATTATTATTAATTTTTTTTTACGATTATCGCTCTTTGTAAGTCTCTGCTCGATGCCATTATAGCGATAATTACGCTTCTCTATTTGAATTAATGTTAAAATGTAATTTAAATATATTATTTTTATATTGATCGTTAAGTTTTGTTTTACACCGGGAAATAAGTTTCAGATTTTATTGAGGATTTTGATTTTTAAGCTTTTGGATGAGAAATGTTTAGGGATTTTCATTCTGATAACTTTCACTCTATTTCTAATCATATTATCAAATTTTTATGTAAAAGATAATGTTACTTATATCCATCTCAATTAAAGATTCACTGATAATATAGTTATAAATAATCGTAATATTTATGTATCTTTTGTAAAGAAATTAGCCCAACTGCAAAGTCCATTTGAAAAGAAGGTGTGATTATGTTCATTTAATTTTATTTTGTATAAATGAGGTTTAGTATATTAAAATACTTCAATATTTGCTTGTTGGTGTGTTTTAGCAGCTGTTTTTATGTAAGTTTATACAAACATAATACTACCATACAGATAATAGATCTTTTAAAAATCGCATAAAACTACCCCATTTAAAAGTTTTTTATATATTTTCATTCATTTGAAAATAAATATGTGTAATATATTTTTATGTATTATTTTATAAAATATCATAGACAAAAAAATAGTTAAACGAAACAGGTAAGAAATTGAAATTAAAAATAAAGTGGTAACTTCTTTTGACCAAAGTGGAACACAGAAATGTTTTGACACTAAACTTATTCAATACTATTAAAAAACCTTCTTTTTTCTTATATTGTATAAATGAGGTTTATACGAGGCAAGTATATTACACTACTTCAATATTTGCTTGACGGTGGGTTTCAGCAGCTGTTTTTTATGTAAGTTTATACAAACAAAATACTACCGTACAAATAATAGATCTTTTAAAAATCGCATAAAACTACCCCATTTAAAAGTTTTTTATATATTTTCATTCATTTGAAAATAAATATGTGTAATATATTTTTATGTATTATTTTATAAAATATCATAGACAAAAAAATAGTTAAACGAAACAGGTAAGAAATGGAAATTAAAAATAAAGTGGTAACTTCTTTTGACCAAAGTGGAACACAGAAATGTTTTGACACTAAACTTATTCAATACTATTAAAAAACCTTCTTTTTTCTTATATTGTATAAATGAGGTTTATACGAGGCAAGTATATTACACTACTTCAATATTTGCTTGACGGTGGGTTTCAGCAGCTGTTTTTTATGTAAGTTTATACAAACAAAATACTACCGTACAAATAATAGATCTTTTAAAAATCGCATAAAACTACCCCATTTAAAAGTTTTTTATATATTTTCATTCATTTGAAAATAAATATGTGTAATATATTTTTATGTATTATTTTATAAAATATCATAGACAAAAAAATAGTTAAACGAAACAGGTAAGAAATTGAAATTAAAAATAAAGTGGTAACTTCTTTTGACCAAAGTGGAACACAGAAATGTTTTGAAACTAAACTTATTCAATACTATTAAAAAACCTTCTCTTTTCTTATATTGTATAAATGAGGTTTATACGAGGCAAGTATATTACACTACTTCAATATTTGCTTGACGGTGGGTTTCAGCAGCTGTTTTTTATGTAAGTTTATACAAACAAAATACTACCGTACAAATAATAGATCTTTTAAAAATCGCATAAAAATATCCCATTTAGCGTTTTTTATATATTTTCATTAGTTTGAAAATAAATATGTGTAATGTATTTTTATGCATTATTTTATAAAATATCACAGACAAAAAAGTATTTAAACAAAACAGGTAAGAAATGGAAATTAAAAATAAAGTGGTAACTTCTTTTGACCAAAGTGGAACACATAAATGTTTTGTCACTAAACTTATTCAATACTATTAAAAAACCTTCTCTTTTCTTATATTGTATAAATAAGGTTTATACCAGGCAAGTATATTACACTACTTTAATATTTGCTTGATGGTGGGTTTCAGCAGCTGTTTTATATGTAAGTTTATACAAACAAAATACTACCGTACAAATAATAGATCTTTTAAAAATCGCATAAAAATATCCCATTTAGCGTTTTTTATATATTTTCATTAGTTTGAAAATAAATATGTGTAATGTATTTTTATGCATTATTTTATAAAATATCACAGACAAAAAAGTATTTAAACAAAACAGGTAAGAAATGGAAATTAAAAATAAAGTGGTAACTTCTTTTGACCAAAGTGGAACACATAAATGTTTTGTCACTAAACTTATTCAATACTATTAAAAAACCTTCTTTTTTCTTATATTGTATAAATGAGGTTTATACGAGGCAAGTATATTACACTACTTCAATATTTGCTTGACGGTGGGTTTCAGCAGCTGTTTTTTATGTAAGTTTATACAAACAAAATACTACCGTACAAATAATAGATCTTTTAAAAATCGCATAAAAATATCCCATTTAGCGTTTTTTATATATTTTCATTAGTTTGAAAATAAATATGTGTAATGTATTTTTATGCATTATTTTATAAAATATCACAGACAAAAAAGTATTTAAACAAAACAGGTAAGAAATGGAAATTAAAAATAAAGTGGTAACTTCTTTTGACCAAAGTGGAACACATAAATATTTTGTCACTAAACTTATTCAATACTATTAAAAAACCTTCTCTTTTCTTATATTGTATAAATAAGGTTTATACCAGGCAAGTATATTACACTACTTTAATATTTGCTTGATGGTGGGTTTCAGCAGCTGTTTTATATGTAAGTTTTTACAAACATAATACTTCCGTACAAATAATAGATCTTTTAAAAATCTCATAAAAATATCTCATTTAGAGTTTTTTTTATGTATTTCATTCATTTGAAAATAAATATGTGTAATATATTTTTATGTATTATTTTATAAAATATCATAGACAAAAAAATAGTTAAACGAAACAGGTAAGAAATTGAAATTAAAAATAAAGTGGTAACTTCTTTTGACCAAAGTGGAACACAGAAATGTTTTGAAACTAAACTTATTCAATACTATTAAAAAACCTTCTCTTTTCTTATATTGTATAAATGAGGTTTATACGAGGCAAGTATATTACACTACTTCAATATTTGCTTGACGGTGGGTTTCAGCAGCTGTTTTTTATGTAAGTTTATACAAACAAAATACTACCGTACAAATAATAGATCTTTTAAAAATCGCATAAAAATATCCCATTTAGCGTTTTTTATATATTTTCATTAGTTTGAAAATAAATATGTGTAATGTATTTTTATGCATTATTTTATAAAATATCACAGACAAAAAAGTATTTAAACAAAACAGGTAAGAAATGGAAATTAAAAATAAAGTGGTAACTTCTTTTGACCAAAGTGGAACACATAAATGTTTTGTCACTAAACTTATTCAATACTATTAAAAAACCTTCTCTTTTCTTATATTGTATAAATAAGGTTTATACCAGGCAAGTATATTACACTACTTTAATATTTGCTTGATGGTGGGTTTCAGCAGCTGTTTTATATGTAAGTTTATACAAACAAAATACTACCGTACAAATAATAGATCTTTTAAAAATCGCATAAAAATATCCCATTTAGCGTTTTTTATATATTTTCATTAGTTTGAAAATAAATATGTGTAATGTATTTTTATGCATTATTTTATAAAATATCACAGACAAAAAAGTATTTAAACAAAACAGGTAAGAAATGGAAATTAAAAATAAAGTGGTAACTTCTTTTGACCAAAGTGGAACACATAAATGTTTTGTCACTAAACTTATTCAATACTATTAAAAAACCTTCTTTTTTCTTATATTGTATAAATGAGGTTTATACGAGGCAAGTATATTACACTACTTCAATATTTGCTTGACGGTGGGTTTCAGCAGCTGTTTTTTATGTAAGTTTATACAAACAAAATACTACCGTACAAATAATAGATCTTTTAAAAATCGCATAAAAATATCCCATTTAGCGTTTTTTATATATTTTCATTAGTTTGAAAATAAATATGTGTAATGTATTTTTATGCATTATTTTATAAAATATCACAGACAAAAAAGTATTTAAACAAAACAGGTAAGAAATGGAAATTAAAAATAAAGTGGTAACTTCTTTTGACCAAAGTGGAACACATAAATGTTTTGTCACTAAACTTATTCAATACTATTAAAAAACCTTCTTTTTTCTTATATTGTATAAATGACGTTTATACGAGGCAAGTATATTACACTACTTTAATATTTGCTTGATGGTGGGTTTCAGCAGCTGTTTTATATGTAAGTTTTTACAAACATAATACTTCCGTTCAAATAATAGATCTTTTAAAAATCTCATAAAAATATCTCATTTAGAGTTTTTTCATGTATTTTCATTAATTTGAAAATAAATATGTGTAATATATTTTTATGTATTAATTTATAAAATATCAAAGACAAAAAAGGATTTAAACAAAACAGGTAAGAAATGGAAATTAAAAATAAAGTGGTAACTTCTTTTGACCAAAGGGGAACATAGAAATTTTTTGTCATTAAACTTATTCAATACTATTAAAAAACCTTCTTTTACGTATTTAATTGTAACTCTTGTACTAAAGTAAGAAAATTAAATATCAGAAATTCGTTATAGGCGATTCCAGCATTTCCATCATCGTATATTTATTAGCAGTTGATGACAAAATCATGTTTTGTTTTATTTATCGTTCAAGAAATCTCTTAGCTCAAAGCATAATTAAATAATTTAATCTATTAGGAAGGCTTTATGTTACTATCGCTATCAAATATTCAGAATGAAGATTGTTTTAGAAATACCTTGCTATGCATAACGTATGGAAACCTCTCAAGTGAAGGTGAGGATTTGTGTGGGAAAATTAATTAACTAAATCCATCAAAGGATATTGTTACAGCATTTTCAAAGGTATTGGCTTACATACATTACAATGAAATAGATTCATTGTTCAAATTCCACCATGTGTTCATTGGTTAATGTAAAAGAAAGTCCCTTTGCTTTTGATACGGTTTTAGTTAGAAACTTCCATTAATATTTAAGTATAAATCTATTAACTTAGATCTAATGAAGTAAAATGAATTCGTTCTATACTCGGGGACAACTTAAGTTGAACCTGAAGTGGAAGCTATGATATGTATAAAATATTCAATTGCTTTAGGCTCAACTTAGGTTGTCCCCAAGTATAGAACTGTATATTTTATGTTTAAGCACAAGTGTGTAAAAGAAAAATAAGTCATTTTTCTACAATATAATAAAAATTATAAAGTAAAGTAAAGTTAAAGTAAATTTAAGGCTAAGTTAAAATAAAGTAAAGTTAAAATAAAGTAAATTAAAGTTAAAGTAAATTTAAGGCAAAGTTAAAATAAAGTAAATTAAAATTAAAGTAAGTATCACTAAAGTAATGTAAATTTAAAGTTAATGTAAATTTAAAGTTAAAGTAAAGTACATTTAAAGGTAAAGTAAAGTAAAGTTAAATTAAAGTAAAGTTAAATTAAAGTAAAGTTAAAGTAAAGTAAAGTTAAAGTAAAGTAAAGGTAGAGTAAAAGTAAAATTAAAGTAAAGACTCAGTAAAGTTCAAATAAAGCAAAGTTACGGTAAAGTTAAAGTATAGTAAAGTTACAGTAAAAGTAAAGTAAAGTAAAGTGTAGTAAGTAAAGTAAAGTAAAGTAAAGTGTAGTAAAGTAAAGTAAAGTGAAGTGAAGTGAAGTGAAGTGAAGTAAAGTAAAGTAAAGTAATTTCATGCAACACTCAACGCAACCCAACACAATACAACAAATAAAAGGAATTCGGCATAATAAATATAATTTCTTTTCGATTTAAATGTTTAAAATATTCAATTCAAGTTTGACTTTGCATTTCGTTACTAAAACTGAACTCCATAAAATATAGGTGAAATATCCAGGGGAAGAACGATGAAAGTCCACTCCGAGTGAAACCCGATGAAACTTGATACGGTGTTTAGATCACGATTTCAGCAATACGCGAACGTTTACTGAGTTTTATTTCCCTTCAAATGTGAAACTTGTATTGAAACACAACATCGAAGTGTATAACGAAATGATATTTTCATCCTAAATTTATCTTAAAGTAGCTAATTGTGTTTGTTTTCAAATAAAAAAATATATAAAATTGTTTTCAAAAGCATAAATCCATACCAACACGTGTGATGATAAATGAAAGTTACCTGAAAGTTGAAAGTAAGTGTTTGGACCTAAGCCAAATCGCAAAAAAAATTTTTTTATCAACAGATATTTTGTGAGCACCTACTTGTCATCGTTTTCGTTTGATGGTCGAATCATAAAAAACACCACTCTTCTTTTCAATTTTTTTTTTCTGTAAGTAAAAAGTTTACGCTTCTTTTTAGCAATAAAAAAGTATGGTTAGATTTTTTTTACTTAAGTTGAAACATGTAGTACTTCTCTCTTTGAAAAAATGTCCAATGTATATGGTTGCTCAATGTTTGTTTTCACATTCGTTTTCAAAGAAATATTTCATATTTAAAAGTGAAAAAAGAATTAATTTGCAAATTAAATTACTTTCCGATTACAGTGACTTCCACACCTTAGAAAGCCATTAACAACTGAATAAATATTAAACAAGTTTTGTAGAGCAATGACACATTATCTTTTAATAATACTTAATAACATTAATTTAAAAAAAAAAAATAACTTGGATACTTGATATATTTTGTGTTTTAAATATCTACATACATTTATATTAAAATAATCTATCCTTTTCAACGTATATTGTTGAATTAGATAATATCTAAAACTATCAAAATTATGTTCTTATATTTTACCTTCTAGATGAATGATTTCATTGTCATTTAATTATTACGAAAGTATATTTCAATTTCATAAAATATTTCAGCATATTCACAACGCCCATCACAAGAAACTTTCTATATTAAAATATATAAAAAAAATATTTAAAGTTATTTTATGTATAAATCAGAGAAAATATTTAAAAAGTTAAACTGGGTGCTTTAAGTATAACATTTAGTTTTTTTTTTATAAACTGACTACACTGTTAAAAATAGGTAATAAAAAATAACTAAAATATACTGATTTTTAAGTACATTTGATGCTTATCATGGCTCTGAATATATAAGCTTCAGTTTTGAACTAAAAAATGATTGCAAAGGAATAAAAAAAAGCAGTAGCTTGCCTGCATAGGCTGCCTTCATAAATCACTTAAAAAAATATCGACAATTACAACAACGCCTTGCCGGGAATCGGACCCAGATCCTCAGATACCGCACTCCAGAGCCTTATCCGTTAAACTACCAGGGCGGGCGTAAACAAGTTATAAACAGAAGAAATGTAAAAAAAAGGGGTGCTACAAAAATGGGATGTAAGATAATTGAGTTGTAATGACTTTCCATTTAAGCAAACTACATCAAATAAGAGGGGAAACCATCTTCTGAATAACTATTTAAGTTTGTCAGGTCGCTTTGTTAAGATGGATTGAACAGAAGTTGATATTAGCAATATTAAACCACACTGCTCATTTTTGAGAAAGTACGGTTACTTAAATTTGAGTACGTTATCGCTCATTTACGATGCAATTGTACTCAAAGAAACACGAGTAGGTACAGGTACTCATTTTTAAGTACATTTTTTTACATTGTAAATTGAACTTCCTTGCTAATCACAAGGTGGTGCTAGGACCACTGGCAGGTAACCACTGTTACAAAGAAATACAAAAATAGTAAATATTTTAAAGTCAATATTTTTTTACCAAATTTAGTAAAAACGCCTAAGTCACAAAAAGTACTTTGAAATTAGGCGTTAATAAAAATTGCATTTCCTTATTGACACTTCATTCGCTTAAGAAATATTTTTTTTGAAGTTCATAGAATTTATTTTTATACATTTTTAGGACAGTTCTTTAAAATACGTATTGTGTATATTTTTGAATAGGAATCCCATTAATCCATCATTTCCAAACAGAAGTTTTCAGCCGTCGAAACTTTTTGACGTTTTCTCAAATGGATATATTATGCAATGCTTTTAACGTGTTCTTTTAGAGTTTGCTAAAAGTTCACTTCGCGTATTTTGACTAACATATTTCCTTTAGAAAATTTTCTTAAGAACAGAAATACAAAGAAGGTATTGTGCAAGCCGGAAATTAACGGGTTTTGTATTTTTTGGAAATAATCATACCTAAAACTCGAAAATATAAAAACTGTGCTACTTAATGAATTTTACCTGTAAATTATCACTTAAATTGTATGGTGTTATTCAAGAGTTACATAAATAATTTTCATGATGTTGTGATATGTGTAGTTGTTTAAAATAATTATTGTGTTTGTTTTTAAATAGGAATCTTATTCATCCATCATTTTCAAACAGTTGAATTCAATTGAATTATTATTTTAAATAATTATGTTACTTAGCTACTACAATTTGAACTTGAATCACTATAACTTTTTCCAACTCCAATGAGTTAGCTTTAAATTTTGAGTTAGAAATTTTAATTTCAAATTATGTTTAAACAAATGGGTACGTGGAATTTTTTAAAACATATTTTCCTTCTTTAATCTTACAGCATGAAAGTTTAATTAAAAAAAGTCCAAAATAAACGTCATGCATTTTAGAACTACATCACTAAACATTAACGATGGAAATATTTCTATTCACTCTTAAAAATGGTTACTAACATTTGACAAAAGTGGATTTTGCTCTTTTTAACTAATTATTTTTTTATAATTGATAATATTTTTTTTTAAACGAACTGGGTAATAGATAATTTTGGATAAGTAAATGCCAGATAACTGGATTTTTTTTAAAAAAAAGTTGACAAAGTGGTACATCTCCTATCCAACAAAAAAAAAAAATTTCCAAATAAATGAATTAGAACAGAAATCTTACGCAAACATACTGAAAAAAAAACCAGTCGAATTGGTTATTGTCTCATCCTTTTGCGCGCTTTGGCGGTTTTGCTGGACACGCTTTTCAATCAGTTAAAAAGAGGATTAAATACTAGTGTTTATTAAATATTAGGTTAAAATATATTTGAATAAACAATATTGTTTAATAAATAAACTATTTTGCCTGTCTCAACTGACGTATTCGTGGATCGGATTTCATACAGATTCAAATTATAAAAATGTTTTTTTGAGAAGACGATTTAAAAAAAACTTAATTTAATTAAAAAAACACACCTTAAATGAAAGTTTTTTTTTCTAAGAGTACTACGCTCAATAAGCCATTAAAATAACTCCGTAGCAATTATTATTTTCGGAATTTTTTTTTAAAGATCACTGAAACTACGCTCAATATTTTTTCAGCCAGAACTATTCCAATTTGAAATGGATCATCGTATTCCAATGCGATGCAAATCATTTCAGACAATTTAATCCGACTCTTTCTTCCTGAAACAAAAGTGATCATCGGTAAATGAGGAAATAGGCAGAACCAGAAGGAGGGAAATGGAACGATGGAACGAGTATCATTAAAGGTAAGTTTCTTTTTATTATCTTTCAATTATTTTTATGTTTGCTGTTCCATAAGCAGCATATATGGAAAAGGTAACGTGTATTAATCTTATGGATTAGATGAGTCTGAATTGTTCTGAAGATAGAGGATGATAGATAAAGTTTTTTTTTTCATTTAGTTATTAGAATAATGGATTCGAATATATTCTGAATAACCAAAATGGAACGAGAAGTTCTAAAAAGATAAAAATAGATATTTCATTTGAAACGTACATTTAGTTTAATTATCCGAATTTATTTTGTATTCAATGATATTAGATAAACTATTTAGGTACATAAATGTCATTGATATTTATGTAAAAAGATGGTATTTAAAGTTTATTAATCTACCATCAAGCTATTGCGTCATTTAACAATTTCATTTAGCATTGTGTTCATAAATAATAATTTACATTTCATGTAATATCATTAAACAATAAAACGCTATAAGGATTTTCTTATAATTGTATGGTATATATGTCTATTCATGTATTATCTGTCTCTTGTTTTACTTCTAAATATGTAGTTCGACATTTTTCAAAAGTCCAGTTTAAAAGTAATTCTATTGTCATAATGGTATCGAACACTAATCTTAACCAAAACTAAATCAATCAACCAAACTATATTTATATACTATATTTATATACTATATTTATATACTATATTTATATACTATATTTTAACAATATATTTTAACTATATATTTTAACTATATATTTTAACTATATATTTTAACTATATATTTTAACTATATTTAATATGTTTGAACCATTACTAATTAAAATTAGTTTTTAAATAGTATTAAAGTAAGTAATCTTTATATACAGTTAAATTTATAGTTTTTGAATAATTGAAATAGTTTTTGTTAAGATTAGTTTTTGATACTATTATGACTGTTAAATTGCGTTTAAACTGAACTTAACACAATAGTTAGATAATAGATGAAGATACGTATATACCATATATTTATAGGAAAATCCTTATAGCTTTTTATTGTTTAGTAATATTACATGAAATGTAAATTACTATTTACAAATATAATATTAAATAAAATTGTCAATTGACATGATGGTTGAACAATAAAATAATTGTCCAAATTATTTTAATTTATAGTTATCAGAAGAAGATTAACTTCCAAATAATGCCTTTATAAGAATACTAGATATATGGCCCGGCACTGCTCGGGAGAGTGATTGGCAAATTCTTCACTGTGGCGCCATCTGTCGGTTTTAGTAAGTCATTCCTCTTTTAAGTAGGACCCAAAGGGGTGGAAAAATGGATAGGTATATGGTGTATATATATATATATATATATATATAGATATATATATATATATATATATATATATATATATATATAATATATATATATATTCATATTATATTTTTGTAGATAAATTTTTTTTTTATATTCACACTAATAAAGAATACATTTAATTATTTAATCTGTGAAAATGTTCAAATATATGCGATTTATTTGTTTAGCTTTTTTGCATATTAAAGTATACAACTTCCATTCGATTTTGTTTATATTACCAGTTGTTTCAATATAATTATATTTCTTAATGATTAAAAGTCTAGTTTTGAAACGTCACAATGTATTGAATTTTGTCATTTATGGATCTGAAATATGTATTAAAAATGTAATGCTAATATATATGTGTTACTTTTAAAAGTTAAAAAAAAAATATGACTACATTAGAGAAATTTTTATAAGATAAATACATAAAATAAACGTCACATAAAAAGGAAATCAAACGTAGCTTTAATGTAGATTTTTTTAATTGGAGCGGGAACAATCTGTGATTGCACGTTCATTCTTTGCTCTTTCAATATAAGTTTTGAAGTTGAAATGGAAATTATAGTACTGTTAAAACAACGAGGGATATTAATATATTACAGCCAAGTCAGTGTCTTTTGTTTGGAAATAAAATGCAAAAAACTAACAATTTTAAAAGCACTGTAATATTTTTACATTTTAATGAATTAAATTTATTTGTATGAATACAAATGGGTGGATATTGAATAAAACAAATGCTTTTTATAAGATCGGACAATGGGTGGATAGCATAATTAATTTTGCAGTCATTCAATTAAAAATAGAAATTTCAGAAACGTAATTCTGAATCGTAATAACTGCAAAATAATGTCCGAACTTCTTAAAATTACCTGATTGCTTACTTCATTTCACTGTTTGGTAAGCAATGCATGCTTTTTAAATTTATTTATCATTTTCTGAATTTAATAAAAATCAATTTTGATTCTCGAAGAAAGATGTTATTTTAGTATATATTTTTATATTCATTTTGTATGTATTTTTATTATAAATTTTACAATATCAAATACCGTAATCCTGACTAAATATGTGCCTAATGCAGAGACTTTCAATTTTTTTTCTGAAGTGTTTGTATAAAAATGTATTTCGATTATTCGTTAGTAACTAGTCTGTGCTGCTGCTTTAAATTTAAAGGGATATACCTGGATATATGGATACTGGTCTATCTGAATACTGGTCTATCTGAATACTGGTATATCTGTATACTGGTCTATCTGAATACTGGTCTATCTGAATACTGGTCTATCTGAATACTGGTCTATCTGAATACTGGTCTATCTGAATACTGGTATATCTGTATACTGGTCTATCTGAATACTGGTCTATCTGAATACTGGTATATATGAATACTGGTCTATCTGAATACTGGTCTATCTGAATACTGGTCTATCTGATGGTTTATTTATTTCTGTTTCTTTTTATATTTTTCTAAATGTTGTGTTTCGTCTGTTTTACCATATAAATGGATCCTGTAATATGTATGGTACTGTGTAACATAAAAATAAAATGAAAGCTAATGAAATTCACACATACTGTTATATATATATATATATATGAAATGTTCCACTGGGTGGTCATTTCATTAGTTTAATTGCAGTCGTGACTAAATTAATCCATGATTGGGCCGAGTAGATTTCACAGAAACATGTTTATTCAGAGAATTAGCTTACATCCTTTCGTGTCGGCAGCCGAACACCAAGTGTCGTGAGATGGGGATTTTTCATATTACCAAGAGGGAAAATGGGGAATTCGTATCGGTTCGGAAGCACAGTCGTTGATTGGTAGGGATAATCTTTTAGGGAAAAAGTGAGTTCTTGGAATAAGAGAGAAAAGGCACAGATTGTGCTTAGTTAATTTAAGGGATAGATGTTAAGGGATTTTAAGAGGGGTCAGGATTAGAAAAGGGGGTGGTTATAGGAATTTTCTTTCATCTCCCTCCCGCAAAATCATACACATCGGCCAGCGATGAGCACAAATGCGAGAAAAGACATGCAAAGAAATGAAGAGAATGTTAACCAAATGGTTGATCAGACCACAAGCTCAACATGAAGAATCTGAAAGTGGAAAAGGAGAAAAGACATATTAATGACGGAGGTGGAGTGAAAATTTTGAATATTCATGGACATACGGTGTGTAAACGACGGTGCCCCGGTTCGATTCACAAGAACATAAAAATTGTTATCAAAAACAAACATTGACTGCTGGAGACACAAAACACAGAGAAAAAATTATATCATCAAACATTTCAAAACATCAAAAGTATTTCCATACACAATATTTCAAAAGAAATGCACGCGCAATAGATATGATATACAAAATGACATGTCGACAAAAATAAAATCGAAGGAAACATTTGCGTGATGTTTCACACATGTTGAAAAAAGAAAAAAAAATGAAAATGGTAGGCTTCAACAAACATCTTCATGTATAACGTTATTCAAAATATCCTTCTTTTTGAAAATTCAATTTTTGTCTTGAACTTTAAATGAAAGACTAACTCAACTTCATCAGTTCGAGTTGTCGCCAAAAGTACCTGAAAACGAAAAAACAAATTTTTTTACAAATTTTAATACGAGTTTTGTATCAAAATTGCATGTTTTATGAAAGATGTTGTTTTGGCCGCCATTTGTTGAAGGACCTTTTACATCAAAGGTGTTGAAAAATAAAGATGGCCATTGAAGAAAGTTTGAACTTTCTGAAAACAGTTCACTTTTAGTGAGTGAATGTTGAGTGATGAGGATCCTCGTGAACCTATGTTAGGTTGATTGTTCCAAAGTTCTGTATTATTCCATGGAATAGTGGAAAATAAGTGCACTGACATACTATAACACTTTGGGTACATTTGAAAATAATTATACAAATAAAATGAACAACTTAAAATAATAAAATACATGGTAATACAATTTTAAACAACAATATAATTATATAAAGTTGAAGCCATGTCAATGAGGCATTCAACTGGTTTGGTTTTTATGTATCCGGACGTAAAAAATAGTTACAAATCAGGGGTCAGGTTCTGGTGTCTCATCGGGATCTTCCCTTTTTGCGACATTTTGTGGATGTCGCACATGTTCAGTGTTTGATGGAGTTTCGACATGTCTAAATTGACATGTGGACATCCAGTGATAAGCATTATATATCCCATTTTGTTCACATAACCTACAAGGAGTAGGAGGAAGGCTTTTTTGGTAATGAGAGGTGTTGGTATGATTTTGGTTAACTGGGCGTTTAATATCCTGCGACGGGACAACTGAGGGCCGATTATTTTGGAACGCCTTAGGGCGGTGATTAGAATAATATGGCTCTCGAGGTTGAAAAGGGCAAAAAATTTGTTGATATCGATTACCTTGGGGATATTGGAAACGTCCAAAAGGTCTGTTGCCAATATTGCGAGGTTCATAAGAAGTTCGCTGTGAAAGGGGTGGATTGATTTTGTGTACTTTATTTGCTAAATTTAGCCAATCACTGGTGGAAGGTATGGTATGTCCAACAAGAGCAGTTTGCATAAAATTTGGACAACCATCCGTCAATCCTTGAATGATCAACTCGGTCGAAAGACCTAAATGCCTACCTGCTTGAACTTTACGATGGAAGTACAAAGAAATATCATCTCTCGCATAGAATCTTAGATTTGTGAAAGTATTAAACGAAATTGATTTGGGTTCGAGGAAAGTCTCAATAAGTAATTCTTGCAAAGAGTTCCAATCATTTAAGTGTAATCCATCATTGATATAGGTCTTAAGAGCATTTCCTTTTAAGAAGGAACTAATATTTTCCAACTTCCATTGTTCATCTTTAGGTGCATGAGTATTAAAATAACACAACCAAGAAGTGATGGACATACCTTCATCAAAACATACTAAAGACGGAAGATAATTGGGAAAAATTAAATTCGTAGCCTGAGTTAAATTCGATGAACTAGCTTCAGTTTCATTTACAGAGGATTGTTGGTTCATGGCAGAATTAGAGTTAGTATTGTCAGTTGAAATTAAAGTAGCTTGACTACTCGGTGTGTCTTTGTTTACTGACATTTTAACTTGACGTTGTACCAATATAGCAAATTAGATAATGGATAATAATAATTAGAATAATTAAAATTCAAAATCAATTTCCTGATCACAAAATTTTACACAATAGCTCATTAATGATCATATTCAAAACAGTTTTTGAAATAAACTATCAAGTTTAATTAATTCTTTGAAACTATTCAACATTACAAACTGCTAACTCTTGTATAAAAAAAATCTTTGTTTACAAAAAATAAATTTAATTGGAAACACTTAAAAATAATTAATATGAAAAACAAACATCAGTTAATTAGTAAGCCTTTAAAATTAATTAATTAAACAGTGAATTATTCAAATAAAATTCAATTTAAACTTCTACAATTTAAATTAAAAAAAATCAATATTGCTTAAATTTGAAAACTATTAAGTTTTAAAAATATTTCAAACATTATCAAAAATACACATGGTTTCGTTTCGAAGCATTGGCACTGGTCAATGTTTTGACCGTAATCGACGCAGCACACACATCGTAGAAATGCACACAAAAGGAAAATCGAAACTAACTTTCGTCGAGAACATTCATTTCTTGGTCTTTCACACTGATCACGGAGATTTATGTAACTTGCAGAACTTTGATTTCACGAACATTGATACTGGTGAATATTTTGATTCGTATCGAAACAGCACACAAATTGTAGAAATGAACACAACATGAGAATCGAAACTAACGAGCACATTCGTTTCTTGGTGTTTCAGTTTCACTGATCACTTTGATTTCGCGATGGGCAGAGTACTCACTGTTTCGAAGACACTTTATTTTGAAGATGAGGAGTTTAATTTCTCAGCAGGTTGAAAAACACACGAGTCGGCGGTTCAGGGCAAGCCGGGAGCTGGCTCCGTACGTCATGGCGCCGCAGGTAACGGTCGCTTTCGTTTCTGTAGGGCGCTTCTGGAGTCGCTGCCGTTGCAAGTTCGAATCGCCCATGTTTGTCGAAGCGGTCGTCGCATCTTCTAAAAGGTAGACGGGCTTCTGTTCTTTCGGAGCTTGAACGTGTACTGGTGTTTGCGGACATCAACTTTCGGTTCGGCTTTCTATGTGCCAGGAACTACGCAGTAGGACTCATTCTCGGCAACCGGCTTACAAATCCGTCGGGATCGGTAATGAACGATAGTTTTTCACGGCAGGAAACCTCCTAGGATGGATGCGTTTCAGTTCCAGAATGGTATTCCGGTTGGCCACTTATCGCTGTACGTTGGCTCGGACATCTGCTGGATTAGTGTTCGGCTAGCATGGCTATGGGAAGCTATTTGCGCTAAAATTCGCCGTAACAGGACTTCAATCGCTGTCGACTTTTTGAAATGTTCCACTGGGTGGTCATTTCATTAGTTTAATTGCAGTCGTGACTAAATTAATCCATGATTGGGCCGAGTAGATTTCACAGAAACATGTTTATTCAGAGAATTAGCTTACATCCTTTCGTGTCGGCAGCCGAACACCAAGTGTCGTGAGATGGGGATTTTTCATATTACCAAGAGGGAAAATGGGGAATTCGTATCGGTTCGGAAGCACAGTCGTTGATTGGTAGGGATAATCTTTTAGGGAAAAAGTGAGTTCTTGGAATAAGAGAGAAAAGGCACAGATTGTGCTTAGTTAATTTAAGGGATAGATGTTAAGGGATTTTAAGAGGGGTCAGGATTAGAAAAGGGGGTGGTTATAGGAATTTTCTTTCATATATATATATATATATATATATATATATATATATATATATATATATATATATATGTAATGATTATTATTTAGATTTGCAGTCTTTAGTTATTAGATGATAAGTTCCATGATGCAGGGATAAAACTGAGGGCCGATGATCAATTCAAACATTTATTTCTCCGGACTTCACAGCCCGACTTGCTAGTTCGAGGTTACATCGTGAATCTGTGGATAATACGGAATACTTCAGTAGGAGAATGCACCGTGGACGCCTCTGATTGGTTCATTTCGGTTTTAGTTCGCATTCTTAGGTTTGGGTTCGGGATTTTGAAGTGGCGTGGGGGGGGGAAAGCAGTCACATGAGGGATGCTTTTGTACTGCGAAAAGGGGGCGATATCCATAGTTAAAGAAAGTTAATTAAAGTACATTTTAAAGGGGTAAAGAGTTATAAAATATATTACATATATACATATATATATATATATATATATATATATATATATATATATATATATATATATATATATATATATATATATATATATATATATATTTATATATATATCATTTATAACTGTGTAAGAGTTTTAGCAGTACCACGAAATACATTATTTCCGTTTGCTGTAACCTTCCATTAATAAACTCAAAGAAGTGTTCCCCCCACAAGAGGTGATGAGCACAAGATAGAACGAAAACTTTCTTACTTCAGTAGTTTTTCGTTGCTTCCCACATCATAATTCCATTTACTAAATCCATCAACTGGTAAGTATCCCCCCACCCCCCAACCCCCCTCCTCTTCATTTCTTTCTTGTGCGTGGTTTTTCGACGTCGGAGCTTTTCTATTGTATTCACATTCATTCAGTTTTCACTAAGCGTCCACAAAATTCACGTCTTCAATGGTTTTTTGCGTCATTATTTTGCCTCGGATAGTTCTCCCAATTCGTGAAATAGATTTATTACGGGTTCAAATTAATGTGTCTTTTTTTATATCTGGTTGGTATTAATTGGTACGCTTTTGAGTTGACTTTGAATTTTGATAATGTTGTTTCGAGTAAGAGTATTTATGTTCAATCTAGATTTAAAGTCTATTTTTAATATTTTTTTAATTAATGTTCTTAAAATAAATTACCTCTCTGTATGAATGTTTTTATTTGTACCATTTGCGTATATATTCATAGGCTCTTTTACGTATTATTATTCATAAACTACTGTACTTTATTCTTTAGATACTTAAAAAGAGAATATTTGCTTAATTATGTCATTCATAATTATTTATTTCGGTATTAAAGGTATAAAAAACCTACTGAACTAGAAAACTTAAAAAGTATATTTTACAATATTTTATAAGATTACATATATAAAAGCTTTAAAAATTCACAATTTCAATGCTTTCTATAGCTTTAGTTTTTATTTACTAGTAAATGCATAAA
The DNA here is from genome assembly GCA_963932185.1 of Troglohyphantes excavatus. Lineage (NCBI taxonomy): Eukaryota > Metazoa > Arthropoda > Arachnida > Araneae > Linyphiidae > Troglohyphantes > Troglohyphantes excavatus. The sequence goes on from OZ010677.1 coordinate 42,178,113, forward strand.
ATACATGTACTAGCTTACCGCAATAACAATTCTATATATTTAACTTAAGCTCAATAAAATGTTCGAAATCTGGAAAATATTTCCTGTACATTAATTAATTTTTATATTTTTGAAATTGCAGAACAATAAACAACATTGAATTTTGTTTGGCTTTTCGAATTTTAAGCATAGTTACAAACATTTTTTTATGTTAAAATCTTTTATTATTTGTCTTATATCTGTGGCTTGGAACAAGAAGAAATGATGCCAATTTTATTAAAAAATTATAAACTATTTGAATATATCAAATTTAAATTTCTAAATAAAATAGAAACCAATGTCATTACACTTCTTTTAACTATTCAAATAAAATAATTCCGTGATTTCCTTAACGTTAACATTGCAACAAGTCTAAGCTGCAAAATTTGACGCCATTTTTCTTTAAACTGTCATTTATGACATTAGTCTTTCTTGTTCTAAGCCACAGGTATTACTTATACAAAATGTTTTTAATGATATATGTTATGATATAAGAAACAAATTTTGAAATACACACAAGACAGATGCAAACAAATTCAAGTAGACAGAATGCACCATATATTCTTTGGAAAATTAAAAAATGTACTTTAAACTAAAACTTTATTTTTGTTGAAATTTATTGTTTATTGGGTTTTACCTACCGTGTCAGTTTTGAGTTAGTTCAATTTTCATAAATAATTTAAATATTTATGCTGAGATAAATGATATAAATACTCATAGATATAAATACGCAGAGTTTTATGGGGGTGGAGGGATTTACCTATAACTGTCCGGTTGGTCTCTTGGAGTAATGATGTATCTTCGCATGAACCTGAATCGAGAATAAAATTTATTAATAAGTTATCATGCGTAAAAAATTAAATGATAATACCAGTTTGAATAAAAATTATATAACACATATCATAGAACATAAGCATGAATAACCCAACATATATACGTTTGAAATTTTGAAAAACATCAAAAGAAAACTATTTATTATACACAGGTAATGAAATTATATACTATACAAAATACATTAAACGAAAAATAATGGGGAATATTCCATTAGATTATTTTCCTTAGACATATAAATTATTATAATGAATATAAATAATATAACTTTCACATGACTATTAAATGAACATAAACATTTTCAGACTAAGTAATTATCGTTATTCCTTTTCAACGAAAATTGCCTTAAAGTAATACCTTTTGCGTCTCCCAGTATCCCAAGAAACGGTAATTACTCTTTTCCATCGTATAATACAGCACTCAGTTCTTTCTTCATCGCAACCTATGTTGAGTAATAAATTCTAAAGTTTGTCTTCGAAGGGGAAATGTTTTTTGACAGCTTAATTCCGTTGCGAAATATATTTTTGCGTAAATATGTTCCGAGGATTTAAGAAGCAGTTGCACGTTAGGAAGCCCAGTAATTAACTTGATCCCCAAATGTGGAACTAATAGCATATTTCTTTGTAAGATATGTTGTTTATTTCCTAGATGGAGTATCATCGCGAAAGGAGCTTCTTTGAAAATGAGTAATCTTTAGAGGAAAAATTAACCTCATGCTGATACAAAAGCATAATTTATTAGATATTACAGTTCCTGTATAACAATTACAGCATTTTTCTTTCCATTTTCTTTTATTCTTTATAGTTTGGAGCCCCAGTTGCTCAGTTGGTAAGGCGTTCAGCTACTAATCAGAGGATGGGTGGTTCGAATCCGTGCAATGCACTTGACATAGAAAAGTAAAAAAGTAGTGATCTTGCGATCGGAGGGTTGCCAGCTTCGCTACAAAAATACTAGAAAGTCGTCCAGAATATCCAACAAATTATACTGGCGTGTATACGGGACTGGTGCACGATAAATCTGATCGGGGTCCGAAGTATCGACGTCTATTGAAGGCGTTGGGTGCCAGTTCAGGTGTTTCCTCGTCATCTGACCATGGTTCTAAAATAACGAGGTGCATGTATGAATGTGTATGTGTTCCCGAGTCTTTCCTTCGAGATTGACCCCGAACCGTCGCCAATAGCCCACTGTGCAGTTCTAGTGCGACATTAATTTACAAAAACCAAACCTTTATAGTTTGCTACTTCAATGTTTGTATTAGCGTAAAAATTTCACACTAATAAGATTATTATTACGATTACTATTAAAATTAAGTTGGTTGGTTAATTAACGTTGCACTAGAGCTGCACAGTGGGCTATTGGCGAAGGTTTGGGGCCAATCTCGAAGGAAAAACACGGGAGCGATGCCTCGTATTTTTGAACTATGGTCATATGACGAGGACAACACCTGAGCTGGTACTCAACGCCTTCAATAGACGTCGGGACTTTGGACCCCGATCAGATTTATCGTGCACCAGACCCGTATACACGCCGTTAATTTTTGTGGATGTTCTGGACGACATTCCATTTTTTTGGTAGCGAAGTTGGCAACCCTCCTATCGCAATATCACTACTTTTTTTTTACTATTCTTTAGTCCAGTCCATCGCAAGGTTTTGAACCGGGGACCCCTCGGATTCCCAGCTGACGCCCCAATCCACTCTGCCGCGGAGGCCTCTCTTAAAATTAAGACTGGAGTGATCGTAAACAATAAAATTAGCCATTGCGTTGTGACTTACCAATTAAATTACTCAGAACGTATTTTTTCATATTGATTCGATAGCATAACATTCTGAAAACCTCTAACCTATATTTACGCTTGGAACCTTAGATCAGACATTTATCAATTTTTGAGTTTATTAAATGTGAGAATAAATAAGGTTGATACAGAGTCACCATACCTCCAGGACATCGAAAGGTGACAAATAGATAATATAATTAAAATTGTTTAAATTACAATTATTCAGTTAACATATAGTTAGAGTTAAGACTATTCTGTAACGTTTTCTTTGACTGACACTTTCGCTAGAACAGATGACTAAACTCTCCAAAATGAGTGTCTATTTTTGGATGTTGGCAGTATGAATCTCAAAGAGATATGGGGATGGAAGGTCCGCCCCTGAATTTACCCGTAACTGTCCGATTGGTTAATTGGAGTAATGACGTATTTTGTTAGCATGGCCCTGATTCGAGAATTCGTCTCAAGCCGTAAATTGGAAGAAGTTGTAACGAAAGAGCCACATATATTAGTTTATGGCCTCGAAGTCTCCCAACAGTCTGGTCCTTTTGTTGAACCCCGTAATCAACTGCGTTATTATGAGGCTGGTAATAGGAAGTTATGGGAATTTTTAGTACCTGAGTAGAAACCTTGCGAGGGTAAGTGAGATGGCAGATATTGCAAGAATCACCACAATGTTCCTACTTGCATTACTCTAATGAATAAATTTACATTAAATAACATATGCTACTGCACGCAACAATAATATATGCCACTAATTTTTTTTTCGGTAACCCTTACAAAAATAGAGAAAAATGGTACTTTGGGATTATCACGTTGACCTGCCAACGCTCGCCAAATCTTTTGGCGTTAGTTTTTCCATGAATTTTTTTTTCTCCAAAATAAACATTGTAAACACAATAAATTTATCAAATCATAATAATAAACAAATAATAAATAAATAATAATAACGATATATATTATTATATAAATCATTTCGGCGGCCAAAAATACCTATTGGCTGCTACCTTTTGGCGATAATATCGTGTTTGGCGATAATATTAGGTTTGACGAAAATGGTCGACGGGATAATCCCAAAGTACCAGAAAAACACACAAAAAAACCTTAATGTTCAAAAAAAAGAAAAAAACTCAATTAATCTTATTTTTTTAAACATTTTATTTATGAAAGAAATTTAGTTAGTTTAAAAGAACGTATTGTTGCATGAAATATTTCAAATATAAACTTAATTGAGTTTTAAATAGTTTTGTTAATCCATAGGTATTAAAAGTAATTGTTCAATTTAAGGAATGATAAATGTTTAATTATTTTTCTTAGATATCTAAAAAAAATTCTATGTAATAGCGCAATTTTGGGTATTTCTCTTGTTTTAAAAATTGGTTCTTTCAATCATTAACGCGAAAATTCTTCTGAATATGTTTTTTAAAGAAACATCATAAAACTTCCATTAAATTTCCATTACTTGAACTTTGGACTTAAGTGAGCAAAATATTTTAAACGAAAACTAATCAATGAAAAACGCTTGAACGACGTTTACATAATTGTTTAAATAAACCATACGTTAGACGGATCGTTTTATTTATATCACACTTAATATTTTCTCTTTTTAAACATTCAATAACTTAAAAAGTAAAGCATTTTCACATTTTATATATAAAATATTCCGAGGTTTTGATCTAGTGTAATAAATAGGTTCCGTATAAAAGATTAAAAGACGATTGATTATGTAGAAGTGATTTCTCTAAGATTTTCACTTGCTACCTATGGTGACTCGTTTGACCATATTTTAACTTAATATGCATCATGTATTTGAAAACTACTTTTACTACATCTTGTACTACAAAACAAACACTAAATGTTCTTCTAAAGTAAACATTTACTTTAAATTTGTACATAATTTTTTAACATTTAGCTCTTAAACATTTACACCATAAACACTAAATAGTATTGATTTGACTAACGAAGGAAGATAATTGATTATTAAAATTTGCAATGAATAATAAACTATATTAAAAGACAAAAAAAAATCATAAGAAATAATAATTATTTTTAAGTCTTTGAAACTGTTGAACTTTTTTGTGATGCCAAATTATTTTGTAAAGAGTCACATTAGTTTTCATTTTGGATTACCTTTACCATTATATTTCTAAAACGTATTTAAATACTTTAATGAGTGAATACAAATATTTTACAGAATATATTATTTATTTTTTGTGAAATATCAAATTATAAAGAATTTATAAAGACATTTTTATTCAACTTTATTAAAAGTATTACAAATTTAGTAAAAAAAAAATATAAGGCTTTTTTGTAACATTTAAATGCATTAAAATGAAATTTTTAAAAAAATTAAGCGTTCAGATAATTTTGATATATAGCATTTTGATCTCAAAATTGATAATTCGTGTTTTATAACATTAAATATATATTAAACATGCAATTTAAAAAAATTGAAGTGTTCAGAGCATTTTGATATAAAAATTCGAGAACATAAATAATTATTATTAAGAAAGACATAGTTTCTCATTTTTTATAATTATGAAAAGTTGTGTTGTAAACCTTTCCAAATATTTGTTTTGAAAATAAAAATAAAACTTTTGATTGTCCACTGTACCTTTAAACAAACATTTATTTTGTATTGTTTATTATTATTTTATTATCTTGATCACAATATTAGAGCAGAGAAAATCCGAGAACATAAATATTAATAAATAAAAAAAAAATCTATTTTTTTTATAATTATGAAACGTTGTGTTGTTAACCGTTCCAAATATTTGTTTTGAAAATAAAACTATTGATAGTCCACAACTGTACCCTTAAATAAATATTTATTTTGTATTGTTTATTATTATTTTGAACGCAATATCAGAGCAGCGATATTCGACATATTTGTGTTCTACCATAAAAATAAATTACTACTCTTTTCTGGTATGTCCTATCATTGCACACATTTATCCGCAGAAAGGAGAAATACGACATCAACCTGTCATAAATCGCTGACCCACACGATATAGATAGACGAAATCCATTGACCTATAATCGTCATGCAAAGATAATTGGTTTTTTTATATGTATGAACATTACATCGTAGGCATTTGAGACTGTATGAGGGATGTGTTTACAAATTTGTTGTGTTACGTGATTTTAAGTCGATATCTTCACTTTTAAAAATTAAATATTACTGATTACTTTTTTTTTATGTGACTTCTACTCAAAAGTAGTGACTGTGAATTAGTGACTATAAAGTAGTGACTTTTAAGGATTCCAAATAAATTGGTTATTGGATTCATTGATTTCATGTTGGACGTAAGTTTACAATGTCAATAGTAATAAAGCTCACATTAACGGCCAAAGACGGTGAAGGTCGTGATACAATGTCCAGGAATCTCCATTTTTTTCAGCAGTGCATGCAATTTTTAAATTCTTTAAAATACTCAGTTATAGAATATTTTCTTTTAATCTTATGGTTTGAGGTTCAATATATTTGCTTATATTTAAAAAAGTTGATTAGTTTTATTAGCTACAAGCAAAGTAATTAAAATATTTAAAAAAATGGACTATTTTGTGTAGGTAAACATCCAAACAGTGATCACTGAAAAACAATTTTTGACCACCATGTATATCCTATCCTACAAGTTCCTTTTAAGTAAATAAGTGAAATTTTACATTATTAATTTTAGTAGTTATAAATATATCGTTGTTGGCAGTTAAAAGATTTTCGTATTATTAATTAAAACTTTTGTTTCAAAAGATAATTATACTATTCTTCCCAATGAAATTAATAGTGTTCACGTTCGTGCACATTGAAACTTAAAATTTTAACTTTCACACTTTGTTTGGCTTTCAAATGAAAGGGAAGGAATTTTCAATAATTGTCAATTTTTCTGCTGTGACAAATGATACATCTGTCAGGGAGACCCATTGTGATTTTTCATTGGATGAGTAATTTTCTTCCAGAAAAAGCACACAGTGATTTATTTCGTGTAAGAAGTTTTCTTTTGATATAGATTATAGATAATCGTTATGTACTATGAACACTAACCCAGATTTCCAATGTGAGGGCAATTTATTTAGCACTCAGGATTTTTTTCCGTCAACATAAACAGTGTTATGATTACACTGAGCAACAGTAAAAGGCGCAGTCATAGTAAAGTATTGGTTTTGAAAAGCAACAATGTATATGCGCGTCTTTGCAGGTACATTCCAACGGATGACTGCTTTGTTCATTCTTATGCGTTATTTTGTAGTGTGCATTGGAATACAATTTTATAAAATAAACTATTGTGAGAAGTGGGATTCAAAAACTTGCCTTATCCGTATTTTAAATAATCTGAAATAAACACATTTTTGCTTTAAAAATACGAATGAGAATTCAGTAAAATAAAGTTTTAGTTTAATAACAGATTGTATAGATTATAATTGAATTGAATATAATAATTCATAATTCATTGATTTGAATATAATTCATAATTCAATGAATTGAATATAATAATTCATAATTCATTGAATTGAATATAATTCATAATTTAATGAATTGAATATAATAATTCATAATTCATTGAATTGAGATATAATAATTCATAAATCAATAAATTGAATATAATTCATAATTCAATGAAATGAATATAATAATTCTTTATTCAATGAATTGAATTAAATAATTCATAATTCAATGAATTGAATATAACAATTCATAAATCAAAAATTGAATATAACAATTCATAAGTCAATGAATTGAATATAATAATTCAATGAATTGAATATAACAATTCATAATTCAATGAATTGAATATAACAATTCATAATTCAATGAATTGAATATAACAATTCATAATTCAATGAATTGAATATAACAATTCATAATTCAATGAATTGAATATAACAATTCATAATTCAATGAATTGAATGGAAACTTGTGAAATTGACAATTAAAACAAATAATAGTATGCAAGTGTTATATTAGGATAACAATTGGTATTCAAATTAAACGTTTTGTGAAGGGGGGGGGGGGGGGGGAGGGAACAACATCATAAATATGTCTGGCTCGACCCGGTCTGGTGATTGCACAGGACCACGTTATGGACAGTTCGCCCTTGCCAATATACCTAAATGTGATATAGACAAACAATAATCATCATCAAACAATTTGAGATCATCCTGTATTAGAATTACGATTTTTTTGTAAATAGGAACAGAAAAAAATTAAGATCATTAAAAATCCAAAATCCTTTTAACGAAATATTTATTTTAAACTGATTCATATAAAATATCATTTATAATTATTTAATTCAGAATATATGATTCCATTCCAACCTACATATTATTGCACTTTGGTGAGGGAGGGGGGAGACAAAACAAGAGCAAAAATCTTTTACCGTCTCTCATCAGACAAACACCTAAACAAACACAGATCACAATGTTACAAACATCAGCCTGAGGAGATATTTTCTTACTCAAACAACTTTCCTACCAAAAGCAGCAGACTTCCCAGATACAACTTCCAGTACACGTCTTCCTCCTTATGTAAGTGTGCTTATGCTATGTCAGAGGATAACGAACAACTGATCTCTAGTGGATAGTTGTCGCACTTGGGAATTTCTTTTCATAATATTTTTTGGCGTATTCGGGCTTTTTTTCGTTACTGTGATATGACGTGGTGTCATTATGACATGGATACATGTAAGTGAAAAAGGGAATAAAAATATAAATTTGGATAAGCTGATTCGAAGATTTCTCTCCCGAATTTTCTTTCATTGCGTAGTTCGGAGTTTTGGTAAAACGTAAATATAAAGTAATGGGTTCTTGAGTTACGGGAGTTCTTGGGTAATGGGTTTTTAAATGTACTTTAAATCAAATTTCAAACTTACTGCATACGGTTTGGTAATATTTCCCATTTAAAACTTAAAACTAGGGTAGCTAAACTTTCTTCAATTAACGAAAGCGGATGGATAAAATAACATACTGAAGTGTAGCTATAAAAATATTTGTAAATATATTTTGGATTAACCATAGAGTAATGATATAAATAGAGGAATAAAAATGCTGATTTCCGTGTGTCCAACATTGAAACCACGTGATAGGTGGAAATGCCAATTCATTCATGCGCCAATTTTACTTGGCAGGCCTTGGCGACTTTAAGAACTAAACGAGATCGAAGTATTGTAATAAGGTTTTGTGTTTAATTTTGTATTTAAATATCGTTTTTTTGAACGAGTGTCACAATTTAAGGGAGTTTAACAGATATATTAAGGATATTTTTCTTATTTTGTAGTTTTGAAATAATTGCGTTACGTTTTTATGTAAACAATTTACCATAAGCGAAGTTCTTTCAATAGTTATTTTGTATACTTCAATAAGAAAATAGAAACAATAAAACCTGAGAAATATAAAGAGTTTCGCTTCTTCGAGTATTGAACACAAATAAAATATTTTCGTTTCGTTAATGAAGAGAAAATATTTAGCGCATATTGTTTGAAAATAAGTAAATACTTACATATATGTTAAAAAGTTGAATACGGGCAGAACTCCTTATCATCAAAAAAGAAGAAAGTGCGCCAAATTTGAAACTCCTGCAGATGTCTGACCGCCAAATGTGGCTCCGCTATAACCACGTGATTGGTTTTTCTTTTCAATGTTGACACCGCGGCCTTACGAGAGTCTGGCATTGAAGGCACTCTCTATTTAATATTACAACTCTCTGGGATTAACCGGTTAAATAAATTTTATGAATTTTAAGCAAATAAGTTTTAAGTAATTTTTTAATAGTTGCGTTTAATTATTTTATAGTGTAATGGCGATATAACACTCATAAATTTTATTTATATTATATTTTTACTTTTATAATTCTGAAGATAAAAACATTGTTTAATATAAATTATGTTAGTATTGGGTTTTTGAAAGCAAAATAATTTTTGGAGTTGCGGATTTTTTAAATTTAAATAAATATTTAGATATATTATTCTCAAGCTCTACTTTAATCTTGTTGAAATATAAATTGGATTGCATGTCCAACTTGGGCAGTTAAAACTAACTCAATTTCTTAATAAGTAGGTTTTTTGTTTAATTTGTTTTATATATTTTACTAAACATTATTATGCAAAGAAAAGTCAGTTTAAATTTCTAAAAATTTATAAGAATATATTTTTATATAAGGACCGACATTAATACTACATTATATGTAGAGAAAATATTACTTATTATCATATGAAGTTTTTTTTTAATTGAACGTTGAAGTTTACATTTATAAAATTAAAATGATGGAATTTCTAAACTGAGAAAATAGCATTTAAAACTAAAACAGCATAATTTTTCAAAAACCTTTTTATTTTTTATTTTAAATTCTCCAATAAAAAATTAACTGATAATTCATGTATTTACAAATATGTACCCTATTTTTTAAATTTTGAATATAATTACACATTTAGAAATTTAAAGTTTTTACCTTGAAAGGTAATTTAATTTTTTGTCGTTTTTTTTTTTAATATTAGGATTTAACATTTAATTTTAACATCTTTTTATGTTTATTCATGTTTTGTTCTATTACATTACCCGTAGAGGACAATAAGAAGTAATAATTATAAGTGTTGACAATTTGCTTCAAAAGACAATAGCAGTGCAATTATGCTTCGCTTCAATAGTACAAAGGGATTTTTTTACGATTGAAAAAGTTACTCATATTCGACGTTACCGTTACTTGTTTTCATAACTGAGATAACACACAATAACTGAAAGAAAATAAAATCACTCACAAACTCTGTAAATTTCACAAGTGAGCTTCTTTGTTGCTCTATAAAAATACGAAGAAAATACATTTCCGCTTCCACAATCAATTATAGTGATGAGCTAATAAGTGATAAATTGGATTTATTAAAAGTTATAGCAAAATAATAACCGTTTCTCTTTTACGCTTTTCTGAACACAATTACGTTAAGAGAAGCTTCAATCAAGAAACTTTTATAAACCCCCATCATTGATGCTATAACTTTTATTAGCTCGATAGAGAATCTTATAACAAAAAAGTTAAACGTTGTGACATTAATTTGAGTTTATATAACGCTTGTATTTATTACATGAGATGAAGCATTTTTTGAAAATTCAGTGAAACATTCCTAAAGAGATCACACAAAAGAATTTATTCTCACATAAAGAAAATCTATCCATTTAAATTAATGTTAGCTATTATTTCATACGTTTAATACAATATCAAAGAAGATTTATAACTGTAAAAAATATATATTAATTTTGCTTTAATGTTATCTTTATTTTTAAGTAATTATATAATTTAATAAATGTTTTATTTTAATATTATCTGAAGCTTGTAAATTAGTTCGAGCTATAAACTTCAAATAGTTCTTTCAGTTGCAAGATCTATTGCTTGAATCATGATCACAAGCAGGTTTTGGAACGCCACAAATCATTTTATTGATTATTATACTTTTTTAGAGTTGAAGAGTTTGAAAACAAAGTGCTCGTTTTTAATCGTTATATATTTTATTACATAAATATTGATAGTACAAAATAGCATAGGAAAACAGCATTTTTTGAACGAGCAAGCAACGGATTTGGGTAAGACAGACTTGGAATGACCCAATAATATTTTATTCAATTCATTGAATTATGAATTATTATATTCAATTCGTTGAATTATGAATTATTATTTTCAATTCATTGAATTATGAATTATTATATTCAATTCATTGAATTATGAATTATTATATTCAATTCATTGAATTATGAATTATTATATTCAATTCATTGAATTATGAATTATTATATTCAATTCATTGAATTATGAATTATTATATTCAATTCATTGAATTATGAATTATTATATTCAATTCATTGAATTATTATATTCAATTCATTGAATTATTATATTCAATTCATTGAATTATTATATTCAATTCATTGAATTATGAATTATTATATTCAATTCATTGAATTATTATATTCAATTCATTGAATTATTATATTCAATTCATTGAATTATTATATTCAATTCATTGAATTATTATATTCAATTCATTGAATTATTATATTCAATTCATTGAATTATTATATTCAATTCATTGAATTATTATATTCAATTCATTGAATTATTATATTCAATTCATTGAATTATTATATTCAATTCATTGAATTATTATATTCAATTCATTGAATTATTATATTCAATTCATTGAATTATTATATTCAATTCATTGAATTATTATATTCAATTCATTGAATTATTATATTCAATTCATTGAATTATGAATTGTAATATTCAATTCATTGAATTACGAATTGTTATATTCAATTCATTGAATTATGAATTGTTATATTCAATTCATTGAATTATGAATTGTTATATTCAGCGATCCATTTCTAAATTGAAATTTATTTTAAATCGTAGTACTCTGTCTCAAGACCATTTGAAAGTGTTTATGTGATAGTAATACAAATATACATTTCAAGAATATACTTTCAGCTGAAATTCTAATCGAAATTTACAAAAAAAAACAGTGTATAAAAGAGTCTTTTGTAATATTGCGTCTAGTACACTTAAATCTAGTACATTTTATTTTTTAGTTTGATGAGTCAAATATAATACGAATACCTAATGATGATTAACTAAAAAGTTTAAATATTGGCTATGCAGATACATTTTAATGATAGTTTGTGCAAGGACGCAGCGTGCTGCCAGTAGGGCTCGCCTTTACGTTTGTATAGAGTTTTTTTTTCTGACGGAGTGGCCTGTAATACAACCAGAAAATAAAAAAAAATTCTCAGTTGGCATTTCCAATTGAAATAGTTTTATGTATAAAAGTGCTTCTGTAAGGCCCTCTTGGAAGAATTTTGGCCTATTCTTTCTATCGTTTAAAATTCAATTAAATCTATCAATTATTAGCATAATCTATAATAGTGATAAAAATTATTTTCAATATTTAAGAAAATGAAGATATAATAAACTTTTATCATTTAAAAAAAATTAATTTAAAATTACTCAAGGAAATATATTCTTGATTAAGAATATGAAGTTAATTCAAAAATTATTATATTTTTAACTCCACTTTAAATACAAATGAAGAATTTTCGAAAGATGATAGGTTGTTTTAGAAAGAGTACATATTATTTTTGCATTATTTTAATAACTCTATATTACTCAGTTTCAATTATTCGTCCCTTTTCATACAGCAAACATTAAAAAATATTGAATAAAAAGAGTAATTTACTCACCTTTCCATTTACTGAAAATTTGTTTTTTTTAGAAAAAGGCTTAATATTTTTTATATGTATTACACAAATATCTTAGAAAAGTATTATTCCTATGTAGAATAATATTTTTCCCAAAACATTGTTTAATCATATATTTTAAGGAATTTTTCTAGTTTTGTGGAAGACTTTAAAAATAATGATAGTATACAAATAAAAATAAATGTTTTTCTATTATTAGCATTATAAAAGTGCAATTTCTCCACAACAATTCCTCAATTTGTCTGATTTCTAATATTTTTAAATTGGCTTTATTATCTAACAATCTTACTGCATATATCTTTTAAAATCAGGTAAAAAATATATTTCGAAGCAGGATAAAATGTAACAGATGTACATTATTATTTCCAAATTTGATTTATATATGACTTCATTTGTTACTACCACCCGTATTTTTGGCTTTCTGACTGCTCCATAAGAAGATATACTGATTTATCAAAAGTACTATCCTTGTAAGAAAGAGATAATAAAAGATCATTGTTAAAAGAAAACGAAACCCTATGTATGTCGATAACAGAAAAAAAAAATGTTTATTTTCAGAACTCGGGAAAATAAGAAATGTTTCCATCGTATGCATTCAATGTTTGTTTCTATTCCTTTGTTGATTGAAAACTTATTGTTTAAAATAATTGTGCGCAGAATTTATGTTTGCTAACAGTAAATTTAAAAGGATGCAGCATTTCGTTGTAAAATAGTACAATTTTAGCTTTAAATAAAATGAGAAATTTAGCTTATTTTATGGGATTTAGATTATATATTTATTTTCCCGTAGCTTTATAACGAATAGTAAGTGGTTTTAAAATATATATTATAATGACTTTACAATCTTATTGAGTAATACAAGGATAAATTAATGTTTTACAACTAAGTACTTATAAAGCTTTTTTTGAGAATCAATTTGAAACAGTACTTTTCGATCTTTATATATTAAAACACGACATTATCTGACTATTTTCTAGTATTTACTAACATTATAATTTTTATTGAAACTATAAAAGCTAAATATTCATAAATATTTCATTTTAAAATGGTTCTAAAGATCAGAACGCCTTTTTAAAAATAGTTCTTTAATTTTAATATATTTTTTAAAAATTCAATCTTAAATATACAAAAAATTTACGAGAATGTTTATGGTTAAAAAACAGATTTTTTCTATAAATTATATTACAATAATTTATTTACCAAACAACCTTTCTTGTGCTGTTTGTCATGTATCTCTATGTATCGAATACAAATTCAACATTACTCATTTTGTGTGTGTTAGTCTTCAAGGTTGGTAATGTTTATTAGTCATCATTTTTGTTTAATTTTCTTTTAATAAAAATAAGTTATTTAAGTTAATGTAATTATGTAACCAGTAAAAACAGTAAAAATGTAACCAGTATTAAACATATGTTTTTATCAGTTGTTATAATGACACTTCATATACGTTAAAGAATGCAATTCAGTAAAATGCAGCCAGAATATTGTTTCTCAATAACTCTATGAAGAAAGATACATCTTTTTAAAAAAAAAAATGAACTTCCAAAGTTCCTTATTGTGATTGTCTGAATCTGTTTTGAAGTGTTCTTGAAGAATCGCAGTCTCTAAGAGACTTGATAAAATCTCTTACTCCAAAGGATCTCTTGAAGAATAGTCAGCAACGCAGAGTCTGACAAAGTGATAAATTGCCTATCCCATCGACTGAATGCGAAAGAATAATACATTGCTTTCCTCTTATCATTGAATTGCTTAAAAAAACATCACAATTTATAGATTTGCAGGACAGTACTTGCACATTTTAAGATGTATTTAAATTAAAATATGAAATATTATTTTAAAAAGAGTCATTTATAAGTTCAGAGTTTTATTTGCATTTGATATTTAAGATAAATTTTGGTAGTTAAAAACTCTAAAATCATAATTTTAAGGATTATATTTCAACGACATAATTAGCCATTTAAAAAGTCGTAGTCTGTTTATATAGAGATCGACGTAGAGTTTGAGGCGTTTAACTTCAAAATACACTCTGAGTTTGGTTGTAAATTTTATTTATAAATACTTATGAAACATAAATGCAAATTAGAGTGTTAATTTATCGATAAAAGTTTTTATTATCATAAAAGTGCAGCGACACGAGAAAACGAACCGAATTAAATGAATAAATCAAATGAATATAACGTACCGAACAATTTCACGAATCGAATGACCGAATAAACAAAACAAACGAATCGAACGACCGATTTAACAAAACGAACTAATCGAACGGCCGAATAAACAAAACGAATGACTAAATAAACAAAACGAACCAATCGAACGACCGAATGAACAAAACGAATGACTAAATAAACAAAACGAACCAATCGAACGGCCGAATGAACAAAACGAATGACTAAATAAACAAAACGAACCAATCGAACGGCCGAATGACTAAATAAACAAAACGAACAAATAGAACAGAATAAACAAATCGAACGAATATAATGACGGAATAAACCGAACAAAACGAAAGATTATAATGACGGAATGAACCGAACAAAACGAATGAACCAAACGATTGTAAAATGCTGCGGTGTTTTCATGGAAATGAAAGGAGATTCAAGCATGTGACCTTCGGCTAACCTATGGTTGGCATGTAACCTTCTTCTGTCAGCTGTGACGTACTTTCGTTACATTACAATCCAATAATAAGCCACCTCTTCCCAGGATTTTAAAGACGTTACACATAAACAAATTGAAAAATCTTTACAGCCGTTGGATTTAGTAAAGGAAGTATGTTGGATTTCGTTATCAATCAGCTTTGTTCCCTAGGAAAATAAACTTAATCTTTACAAGGTGGTAATATCTCGACAAGTTACACATGTGTACTTTTTCGTCGTAATACTAGTTTAACGTAACTTTTAAACAACTCATAAATAATTGTTTAAAATTTAAAAAAATACGCATTGTAATACGTTAGTAGTTTTACTTGTTATTTTATTAGTCATGAGGGAACAGAATAAAATACCAAAAAGCAATTTAGTGCTAAAAAATTATTATATCAATTTCGAGATAAATTTACCGCCATTACCTTCACTCATATGATAATAATGTAATTAAAGGACAAGTTTTTAAAATCTGTCCGGGAACAGTGGCAGAAACTTTCGCGACATGCATATTGGTGTTATTTCAAAGCCTCCAACTCCAGGCAAAATATGCCTATTGGAGAATAAATGACGTACCATCGTGTTGGAAAGGTAGGCAGCGTTGACCAGGTTAATCATTAATCCACTTCCCCTTCTGACCTTTATATCACTTTGTGGAAAAATTAATCAAATTTTGGGTACACAATGGCTTTTTAATCATTGTAATTTCTGTTTTAATGACCCGTCGGGTCTACGCTGAAATTGAAGTAAACGACAAGTTCTATATTTTATTTGCCTAGTTGACAGATTACACTATTTGTGTAGAAATTGTGTGGAATAGAAAGTGACAATTTGTAAAAGATTTCATTATGAAACCAAAATAATAACAGGTGGAAAGAGAGATGAACAAAATAATACCAAGTAGTCTAGAATTATGACAAGGAAGATCTACAGCTTACCCAAGTTGCAAAAAAGAGCAGGCCGAGCAGACACGTACAAATTATTTACGTACCTAAATTTAAAATACTCTGAAGACCATGCTTATGCGAGTTATTTTAGTAATTATAAGTAACAACTCGAAAATGGTTATATTTAAATATTGAATGCGAAATGAGACTTTACAAGTTAAAGTCTAAAATGAAATATGAGATGTCAGACTTAGAGGAGAGAAAATTAATATTACTTATTTTATATTGCGTCGTTTGCAATTCACCTCGTGTGAAGAATGACACATTTCCAGTCAATAAACTAAGATATTTTCTTAGATTTTAGAATTTCTTAGATAACATGTTGTTATGCATTGAATTGTTAATAATCTACAAAAGTCTAAGATGGTACACATGTTTTTGACGCTAGATTAAAAACACTATCTACAAGTTTAAATAAGAAGGAAAGCTTTTCTAAAACAAAACAGATTTAAAACTGTGAAACAGATGTTTTCTTTCCTTAAAAGTAAAATGAAAAATAAATTAAATTCAAGTGAAAAAGAAGACAACTTTCTTTGCTCACCAACAGTTAATGTTTAAATTTGCTTTAGTAAACAACAAGAAAGAACATTTATTTTTAATATTTTCCTTTACGTTACGTGTTTGGTAATAAATTTCTGGAACTTAATGGCTTTTATATTAAATCTGTATAAATTTTACCAGAAGGCGCTGAAATGATATATTTTAAGAATAAACAATAAAGAATATTTTAGAACTAGATTTTCTCTTTTTCTATTACGTCGTTTTAAGGAAAATATAGAGCAGAGATTCTTGTCTAAAAACATCCTTTAATGTGAATATTATTAAAAGTAATATACTACAAGGATTTTTAAGAAAATGAGCCACTTTTAATTTATCTCTTTTCTGCCATTACATATAATAATATATTTATAAATAGAAATAATCACTTTTAATAAATATCGACAATTACAACCAAAAGAAACGTTAAAAAGGTGTCCCAAAAGAATGGGAAGTCAGTTAATTGAGTTTTAATAACTCAATTTACATTTAAGCAATTGACATCATGTGGAAAATCATCTTCTGAACATATTTTTTAAGTTTATTCTGATGGCTTGAACAGAAGCTGAGATTAAAAATGATAAATCACATTGCTCATTGTTGAGAAAGTACGGTTACTTAAATTTGAGTACGTCCTCGCTCATTTGCGATGCAATTGTACTCAAAGGAAAGTGAGTACGTTCATGTACTCAATTTAAGCACGTTTTTTTACAGTGCATACTTGAGTAAAAAACATTAATTGTCAAATCATGTGAAAAAGACATTATATTAAGCAGTAAAATTTAAAGCTATTCAGAAATATATTTCGCAATGCAGTAAAATAACTTCTTTTGCAAATAAAAACATTTTTCGAAGCACTCACTCTTTTGAATAGTATCCACCCAAATCCTACCTTAAGTTATATGCAGTTTCTTATCTCTAACATTCAGTTGTTGTCTTAAGGAGTTTGCTCTATTCTGACTGTATGTTTTCTTTTGTCAAATAACTTTTCTACAAATATTTACTAACAACAAAGCACTTACATGAAGGAAAATTAGGTATTTGAAATCAGACATTGCTTTTGATTTGGTCATCAGTTATTTTGCCTTAGAGTACACAAAAGAAAAATAATAAATGGGGAGAACGAGCCAATGGCGTAATTTTTTTTAAAGCCTATTAAACCACAGGTGTATACACTATAAAAACCGAAAATCGGCCAAAAATTCCAAAATATTTTTTTGGTTCTATAGTATTCCTCAATTCAGTATCTTTCGGATGATACCAAGATTGAATAAATACTCCAAAAACTTTTTTATTTACAAAGAGTTATTCTATGGCCCCGCTTGCTTGCATTTGGCAATCTGTTTTGTAAACTTTACACTCAATTTCTGAAGAACTGTATTTTTAACACATGGCCCTTCATTTGAAACATGATAACTCAAGTTTGATTAAACATTTTGAGAAAATTATTTTTTCTTTCAAATTTATATTAGTTGTAAGATGTTATAACCCTCCACCATAACGATTCGTTCAGAAAATAATTTTAAATATAATTTTAAAGTTGAAAATTTGAATAAAAAAGTGTTTTTTTAGGGACTGTCGAGGTAAAAAATTATTTTTAAAAAAACTTTAAATGCAATAAACTGTTTGGTGACCCTCCAAAACAGTTTATAGCATTTAAATTTTTTTTTAAAAGTAATTAAGAAAGATACTGCGAGTAATTTCCAACAAAACTTGCGTAATCACGTTTGAAAACATGCTAATTAACATATAAAATGCTAAACATTAAGAAAGATACTACGAGTAATTTCCAACAAAACTTGCGTAATCACGTTTGAAAAAACATGCTAATTAACATATAAAATGCTAATTAGTATTTTATTTTATTCAGGTTTTTTTATAATGATTCATCACTATTTTTAAGGTGTTTTCCTACATGAAAAAACTATATTTTTAAATTAATAATTAAATAAAAATTTCAAGTGTATACATACACCTTAATAAAACTCTAACAGAAACGATAACTCATTTGTTTTTACTAAACTTTTCAGATACTTCCATTCTTTATTTTGCCTAAAAAGGTTCGTTTATTTAAAACAAAGATTATTTTAACAACTGCCAAACATCGAAAAAAAACACCCTATTGGAAAAGTTTTTAGATATTCCATTTTTGTAACGCAGAAAAACGATATTACTTTATCGGAGAGTACCTATATATTTTCGAGTATGTAAAATGTGTCAAATATATAGACGTGACTTTCGCATTGTGGTTGAAAAACCTTTTTTTTTAAATACTTAGTGCGTTTTTGAAAATATTTTCTAATACTTCAAAAACTTTCTTAACTGGGGAAAATCCGATCTGTGGTGTGGAAACAAATTTTCCATTATTTTCAGTTTTTGAATTGTATTTCGTTTGCAAACTTGGCTATTGAAGGAAAATAGCAAATCTTGTTTTCCTTTCCTGTTTTTTTTATCCTTTACTTTCTGAATGTAACAGCAACATTTTAAATGTTTAGGATTTAAATTTTTCACAGTAAGCCGATACTATTTTTAATTTATAAAAATACTGTGTGGTAATATTTTCCCTATCTAATTGATAGTTGCATATTTTAAATGCAAAGAGGCTATAAAGATTTATACAGTATTTTTAGGTTTGGTATTTATTTTATTGAATTAACGTATACGTAAATAAACTCTTATACAGTGAAAATCAACTTTTCAAATTAGACATTTACTTCGTTGTTTATAAGGGAGAACAAGAACATTACAAACATGAAATTAAATTTCCCTCATATTTTGAAACTAATGTTATAGTGTACCGTAAACACGAGTAAATTTGGCCCTGGGGTGTTAGTTTTTTTAAAAATGGATAACTGATTGAGCCATAAGTTACGCAAAGCTGATTTTTTCGCATTGTAACCAGACAGTTGTAATATTAAATAGAGAGCGCCTTCAATACCAGACTCTCGTAAGGCCGCGGTGTCAACATTGAAAAGAAAAACCCACATCACGTAGTTATAGCGCTGCCACATTTGGCGTTCAGACATCTGCAGGAGTTTCAAATTTGGGCGCACTTTCTTCTCTTTCGGTGATAAGGAGTTCTGTCCGTATTCAACTTTTTAACATATATGTACGAATTTACTTATTTTCAAACAATATGCGCTAAATATTTCCTCTTCATTAACGAAACGAAAATATTTTCTTTGTGTTTAATACTCGAAGAAGCGAAACTCTTTATATTTCTCAGGTTTTATTGTTCCTATTTTCTTATTGAAGTATACAAAATAACAATTGAAAGAACTTCGCACTTCGCTTATGGTAATTTTTTTACATAAAGACGTAATGCAATTATTTCAAAACTACAAAGTAAGAAAAATCTCCTTAATATATCTGTTAAACTCCCTTAAATTGTGCCACTCGTTCAAAAAAAAAAAGACGATATTTAAATACAAAATTAAACACAGAACCATATCACAATACTTCGATCTCATTTAGTTCTGAAAGTCGCCAAAGCCTGCCAAGTAAAATTGGCGCATGAATGAATTTGCATTTCAACCTATCACGTGGTTTCAATGATGGACACACGGAAATCAGCATTTTGATTCCTCTATTTGTATCATTACTCTATAATTGTAACCGGCAATTTTACCAGTCCTATATTTGTGAGTTAAGCCCACCTGTAATTGAGTTCAATATTCGCCTACCTAGTTTACGTAAGTGCGGTTTTCATAATCCATGAATTTTGTTGATGTCAAACGTTCTTTTGTGCAAGGAATCCAGTACACGTTTTAGTTTAGTTAGCCACATTTTAGCGCCAATACCATTAACATTAAGAATATATAACAGGTTTTGTTGAACGATTAATGTTTCTTGGTGATATGCATATACTAAAAAATAGTGCTCGTAACTAACAAAGGTGGTCAAAATAGCAAGTAAAGTTGTAGCCAAAAATGTTCAAGCTAACACCGGGAAAATATAGTAGTCAAACTGACGAAAAGTACTTTGAGAAAAATGAGCCATTGGATTTATCCCTTCCAAAAACTGTGGAAACCCATCACCATATGTAAAATTTCTAAATATACTGATGTTTTTTAGGGTTTTCTTTTTTTTATTGGTTTGTATATATTTTTACAAAGAAGTACCAGTGCAAACTAAGCATAAATAATAGTGTCTATTTGCTTATATAAGAGAGTACTGTTTACTCAAAATTCATAGGGTACATTTCTCCAAGCATGTGTTACAATATTTCAAGGCAGGAATATTTGATATTGGGACTACTTATGGGTTACTATAGCCCAAAATAAATAAATTAAAAAAATAATATAATTAAAAGTAGATTTATTATATCACATTATTTTACTAGAAGAATTGGACTATCTAAAAATTACCTTTAAAGACCAATATCTAAATTTGTTATATTCAGCAAAAAAGTTTTATAAATGTGACTGTATGAAATTATAAAAGTTTCATAATTTCTAAAATCTAGGTTAATACATCACTGAATTTTCTCCTAATGTTCAATCAAACCAAACTATTATTACGAACAAAAGACGTTTTATATAATTGAAACAAAGTAACCCGCGTTTCAACACTTATATACTAGAATTCAAATGTCATTTATTTATTAATAAAGATGAGTAGGTTTAAAACGTGGAGAATTAAACATTTATCCATTACATAACTTTTTAACAAATTAAGCAAATACTAATTTTAAAACAATTACAGCTTTTAACTGTACCTCAAAGTAATAAACATTTAATAAGTGTCTGTACATAATTTCTGTAAGGTAATACATCATTGAATGATCTCCAAATTTTCAACCGAACAAGACAATTATTACGAATAAAGGCATACGAATAAAAGCATTTTGCATAATTGAAATTAACTTGCAATAATTGAAATTAACTTGCAATAATTGAAATTAACTTGCATTAATTGAAATTAACTTGCAATAATTGAAATTAACTTGCAATAATTGAAATTAACTTGCATTAATTGAAATTAACTTGCAATAATTGAAATTAACTTGCAATAATTGAAATTAACTTGCAATAATTGAAATTAACTTGCAATAATTGAAATTAACTTGCAATAATTGAAATTAACTTGCAATAATTGAAATTAACTTGCAATAATTGAAATTAACTTGCAATAATTGAAATTAACTTGCATTAATTGAAATTAACTTGCAATAATTGAAATTAACTTGCAATAATTGAAATTAACTTGCAATAATTGAAATCTGAATTAGAGTTAATGCATTTAAAAAAATTATATGCCTTTTCCAAGAATCTCCTCAATGTGACAAAACACATTTTGAATGTTTTCTGTTCAATATGAAAACATTTTTAACTTTGTATTTTTATAAATTTAAAATTTGCGTAGATGGATGTAAAAACATATTTCAGTATTCTGTACCACGTTTATTACGCATAGCGCAGTAACTAAAATATGTTGCAAATTTAAAAGCAAAGATGTAATTTTTCCATATTTAACTTTTTAAACATGTAATAAAATAACTTATATTTAAAAAATATGAAAATGTGAACGGTGTCAATAGTCAGAAAACTGGAAAAGGTAAAAAATAAAGTGGAATGTCTAATATGCAGTTGGGTAAAATCTATTTCTGGGTCCTAGATCGGGTTTGGTTCACGTCAGAAACATGGTGAATTACAGATGCGATTTTCTGAATTTTCTTCTGAATTTGCTCTTGCCTTTTATATAAATTATGCTTTGATGTATGTTCCAGGAAAGTTGTTGGACAAGTCAATCGTAAAGTTTCATATTCTCCGAGGGATAGGCCATCGCACATGATTTGGGTCGTGCTATTTCAAGATGAAATTGCCAATGATCCACAAGATGAGATTATTTCGGTCATGGTACCAAAGTTATTTGTATCCGTAAAATCGCAGGTTCCATAAAAAAAAATATTTATATCTTCATGTATGAGATATTTCGTAAAAAATATTTACTGGAGTAAGTTTAAGAAAGCAAGGTATTGCATTTCAGAATTTTTTTTATATTATTAGTATAGAGAAAAAGTTTACAAAAAAATATCGGTTTAGGTAAAAAAAATAGTTAAAAATAGTTTCACATACACGCATTTACTTCACTGAATTTATCGATTTATTAATAGTACTATTCCTGTATGCACGGATAGAATAGTAATTTCAGTTTTCTAATTATTTTTATTGAGTCAAATTGGAAATAAAGTTATTAAAGTTTGAAAAGGAAAATATATCAACGTAAATAAAACAATAAAATATAAATTTGTAAAGTTGTGGAATAATCAAATGATTTTATATTATTTATATCGAATTATTTTTCAAATTCATCATAGTTATAAAATATTTCATCATTTTATGAAATTTTACAAACCTTAAACCAAAAGACAAGCCTTAAAAAAATAATTAATTTTAAAAGAAACAATTCTGAAAAATAATTAAAATTTAAAACAAAAAAAATCTGAAAATTAAATAAAAATACATACATAAAAACAGTGCTTTGAAGTATTTTATTGGCAAATGTTTCATTGAATAATTTGTTTCATTAAATGTCACTCAAGTAATTCCTTAACGTTTCATTAAATGTCACTCAAATAATTCCTTAACGTTTCATTAAATGTCACTCAAATAATTCCTTAACGTTTCATTAAATGTCACTCAAATAATTCCTTAACGTTTTGTGTGGTATGATATTGATTTGCGAATGTTAAATACCATTTTTAAAAAAAGTAAACTAATAAATTTATTGGCATTCGTTGTTATTCTTAGTCCCATGTGTGAACCTTGGACAAAACGTTTACAAAAGATTAAGTTTACAAGAAATAAAGTGAGTGTAAATACAAACTATATGTGTGTTTGTTATAGTAAAAATCTCCAGAATAAAATTTCTGACGTGAAAATTGAATCAAGCAAAGTAATCACACAAAAATTTCGGATATTATTCTATTTCAGGGCAAATACAATTTTCGTACTTTCCTCCTGCCACCCAATCGGAACGCTAGACATAAAAATCTCCGGAGTTCTGTATAAAGCTTTCATCGGATTGGTGGAAACGTTCCTGTGAAATCTTAAAATACACTATTTTTTAAGAAAAGGACAAATTTTCAAACGAAACTAGATTGCCTCCAATCGTGTTCTGAATTTAGAGGAAGGTCTAACGAAATCCAAACTAAATCAGATTTGTTCAGGCGAATTGAAAACTTTGCGCTCATTGAACACCTGATTCCCTTAGATCAGAAAAGTCAAAATAACAAGTTATTATAAATAACTTTGTTATACAGCATAAATCATTTAATCATTTTAAAAGTAATAAACTGGTTAGCTAATAAAATTCAAATTAAAAGATAGATAACACATTAAACTGACAGCAAGATTACACACAACAAGTTAACTTGAAACTAACTAAAATAATAAAATAATTTTTAAAAAAAGCTAAAAAAACAACTTTATTTAAAAATGATCCAATTAGAGCATTAAAATTAAAGCACACACACTACTATTTTCGTTATTAAGTGTTATAACTATATAATTGAGAAGCTACAAATAAGTGAATAATTTAAATTTATACAAATAGTATTTTAATAGAAATGAAAACAAAATGGATTATAAATGTACTAGTTTATATATTTTGCATTTCAATAATACATTTAAAATGATAGAATTTTCGAATTTTATTGTAATTTTGAAAAAAAAATTATTTTGTGCATTGATAAATTATTATACATTACAGATATGTCCTAGTTTTATTAATTGTTTAACTTTTTCACTTTTGCAATTTCAATCACTATATTAAATACAGTTTAAGTTTAAAATAAATTTTCATTAAAAAACTATTACATTACTTATAACATTGGTTTTGTATTACTTTTCAGCATAATTCAAATAGTTGCTCTTAAAAATTATTAAATTATTTTGAAATTATACAAATTTATTATATTAAATAAATCATACAAATTTAATATAATTAAAATATATATAAAATTTAATATAATAAATAAAATCCAAAATTTATTATATAAAATTATTATATTAAAAAAATTACAAATGTTTTTATATTTAATACATTATACAAATTTATTATATTAATAAATTATACAAATTTTTTATATTAAATAAATTATACAAATTTATTATATTAAATGAATTATACAAAATTTAATATAAAAAATAAATTCTAAAATTTGTCATATTAAGTAAATTATACAAACTTATTATATTAAAAAATTACAATTTTTTTTATATTTAATACATTATACAAAAATTTATATTATATTAAATAAATTATAATTTTTTTTATATTAAATAAATTATAATTTTTTTTATATTAAATAAATTATAATTTTTTTTATATTAAATAAATTATAATTTTTTTTATATTAAATAAAATATAATTTTTTTTATATTAAATTAATTATAAAAATTTATTATATTAAATGAATTATAATTTTTTTATATTAAATAAATAATACAAATTTATTATATTACATAAATTAAACAAATTTATTAGATTAAATAAATTACCCAAATGTATTATATTAAATAAATTATACAAATTTATTAGATTAAATAAATTGCCCAAATGTATTATATTAAATGAATTATACAAATTTATTAGATTAAATAAATTACACAACTTTTATCATAAACCAACTTCTTTACAATGAAAAAAAAACTGAAGTATGCGCCTAAAATTCAAATAGAAAACATGCAAAAAATTAAATACATGTCATTTACAATACTTAAATACGTATGCAAATGTCTTAATACTTAACTCTTTTAAATAAACCTTACTACTAAACACTTTCTAAGGATAAGAAAATATACATTAAACTTATCAAATAAACATTAGTTTTCATCTTTCTAATTGCAACTTTAAAACTGACTGAAAAGATTAAAACGTTTTAAAATATTTATAGCTCGTCAAAATGTAGTAAACATTAATTATTAATAATTATTTTCTCTTTTTTCTGTTCACGTTTATTGCGTTACAAGTAATTAAAAATGTCTTGTCGACGTGCAAAGTTCTTTCCATCAGTTTATTATACCTTTCACGATAATGCTGTCCCCAACAATAGCAAAAACAGGTCTTTACGATAATAGATATATTTTGTTACTGACATGTAATTACAGTGTAGACTAAATATTTTCCTAGAAATCTTTGGAAAATATATGCAAAATCCAAAAAGTCCTTTCATTCTTAATGGAAAGAAGGAATTTGGGAAAATTATAGGGACGGGGCAAAATGTTTTGAAGCAAAGTGTTTTATCTAGTAGAAAATTCGACAGTATTTATAAAAGTATTAATTGGGATCTGTAGTTATGAATGTCATTGTTTCCTGTTTTAATGTATTTCTTTTATATTTGGAACTATTTGGTTTATTGGGTTTATATCGTAACATCTAACCCTCACCATTCAATCTGTAGTTTATCATTTAATTAAGATCGTAATGGTGTTATAATAAAAAGAGCAGTTATATATTTCGGTATAAAATAAAGTTTTAAAGTTTGTGATAAATTAGTGGTCAACATTAGGAAATTCAATATAAATATTTTGAGTGTCCATCTATGTGTGTATAATTTAACTATTATGTGAGAAGAATAAAACGCAAATAATGGAAATAATCTGTCACTTAATTATTTAGTTAATAAAATTTTAATTGAATTAGTGGTTTCTATGATTGGTGTTTCTATTGTAATATTAAGGAACTTATATAAAGACGTGGTTGTAAAGGCAAGTTTACATGTTACGATAAATCGTGACAATGTAATTGACAAATTTATTGTTCCAATAACTCGAAAGAGTGAGTATTGTTTACACGCTACGATAAATCGTAACGATTTCTTGTCAAATATTCGTTGTCTACCACTAAATAAGGTTTTGCCATGTCCCGGATTTTGTCAAATTGTTAACTTTTGAAAGTTCTATCTTATAAACAGTACGCAATGCATTAATTTATTTTTCATAATAATGTTTCTGTCTGTCGACGGATCAAACTCCTTGTATTTTTAACGAGCTCTGTATAAGCAAGGTCTTTTTCATTCCTGTCGGAGTATTATTTGCTGTTAACGGGTAAAACTCCGATAAAGTTCAATGAATTCACTCAAGAACTCTCGAAGAGTTTGTTTAACTGCCATTATTACATATTCGAATAAAAACAACAGTCAACCAAAGAACGAACTATTCGACACAATCTTTTTGTTGCAGATGCAAAGACAAACTGAGCAAAATCGTAGCGAGAAATGGCTGACACTTGTTTATACGTTCCAACATGTCGTTATTATTTGCAGAAATTGATGCCGGCCGGCATCAACCATTCAATCCAATTCCAATTAATCGCTACAATGGCCTGTTTACACCCAACGATAAATCGAAACAATTCGGTCGTTACGATAATTTGCTGGCATTTATCGTAGCGTTTAAAAGTACCTTTAAGAAAAAGACAGTTCCTGTTTTTAAAAATTCAGGACGATCAAAAAACGTCACACCTTTCCTACACCGTATTAAGCAACAGTCAGATAATTGCTATGAATTATAGTTTAAATTATTTTACAGTATTTTTTTTTAATAATTTATTTAAATATTTATTTTAAAAAAGATTGTTTTGAAATTCAGATTTATTTCAGACCATTAAATGTTATAGAAACAAAACACTAATTGCATTATTTATGGAAAAAAATTATCTTTTCCTTTTTTTTACAAACAGTTTTATATAGACGCAAGTCTTAACCAACTTTTAGCTCCGTATAAGTATTACTCTGAGAAATACTTTGTTCTTAATTTGAATATATGTTGTTTTAAAACCAAACAAAGATCTATCTAGTTTTGCAACAAAATTATCAGATGTAGCTGGAATGCTGCTCTGTGATCTATGCGCAGTAGCCTACGCGCATCTTGATATATCTGTGTGTGCTTAAAAAATAATTTCTTTACTTATCTGGTTTTAAAAAGTGCCACTGCTTTCACACACCAAAATGTACAGAATTTAGCTGCTTTTCAATGTTACGACTTCACCTACCGATAGATCTATAGGAAAACTAAAAATAGATGACATATTCTGAAAATCGACAAAGTGGATGTATCATGTTTTGAAACTAAATGTCTCAGATATCGATGTTCTAGTGCACAGCTGTGTGAAATGGAAATTTTTGAGAATTTGAGATTAAAGGCTCATTGGTATTTCGAAATTAAAATCAATATATTACCAAATTGTTGTGCGGGAAAAACAATTAATTTCATTGACCAAATCCATTTACTGAGTATGAAGCTTCAAATTTTCTAACGTCTATCTGAATAATTAGTGAATTGTCACTTACAACATCCGTGCATTAGGGCACGTATATCGTTAAGTGATTTTTAAAGCAAAAAAAATTTAAGTATTACAAATAATTAAAAAAAGTTGCTGAAACAGCAAAATAATTTAAAAACTCATCAAAAATTAACTGTCTAGAAAATTGATTATAAATATTAAACAAACAAAATATAAATGTTATTTAAGGGAGGCCCGAGCCCCAAATCCTACTTTGTTTATTAATGAATTCAGAAATACTATTTTTTTATATTATTAGAACATCTTTTTCTGAACAATAATCAGAAACAAAAATATATTTAAAAAAATTATTTTAGTTATTATTTGCATTTTTTAAGCTTAAAAATACTTTTTTAAAAACACTACTCCCCTTTAAATTTTGAATGTTTTAAAATTATTTTAATTGATTACATAACGTCAAAGTACATACTGTAAACGTATGAATAGACTTTTGCAGATTTGTGTTTTAATTGTCTTCGAAAACTATTTTAAGTTTAAAAACCAAAAAATATTAAATTTTTTAAGTTTAATAATTTGTAAAAAAATAATTTATAACTTAATTAAAAAAGCTATACATACGTTTATAAAAACAAATATTAGAGCTTCAAAAACTATTAACAGTTTAGTTTTAAGTTAATTATTAGCAAAACCTTAATATTTTAAACGTGACCAAAATTTAAAAAAATATTTTGAGTAAATGACGATTGTTGCAGACGAAAAGTATGTATATAGATGATAAATGGTATATAAACAACTAAAAAAAAAGTTCCGTTTCTTTCACTGTTTTGAAATTTTGTACACAAATTCTTAAGTACGTATAGCATCGTTTTATAAAAAAAACAATTGGCAATTTTTCCAGATTTTGAGATCCTTAAGTTTTAAAAGTAATAAAAAAGTACAATCCTTCCATTCATGAAGTGTTTGGAGAAAATTAGAGTCTACAATTGCTCTTTAATTAAAAGTAGAAATTTCTCTAATCATCCCATATTAATTTCTCATTAATTTATCATTAAAGGAGCTTTCGTTTCGATTTATCAAAATTAAGTGGAAAATTGTGAGGTTTATTTATCTTTTTAATAACTGTGTGAAAGAAAAATATGGATTAATTCATAGAAACTTTTAAACTAATTTATTAAAATCTAATGTTACAAAAGATGATTTCTCTAAGAGTATCTATTTTATAAACTTTTAGTAAAATATGGGGATTAATTTCTTTTTTTTGTACTAATTTTCAAAAATTGGTGACATTTGTGAAGTTTATATTTGCTAAAATTCTTCCTCTAGAATAAGTCTTGATGAGTTAATGTAAAATGTTCACTTTAAAGGGATAAACTACATATAATTAGATAACTAGTGTTGCAAAGACTATAAGTACAATATAACTCTAATTAACTGGATTAATTAGAATCATCAGATCTCATCCGGGTAATTCAATATGCACATAATTGTATAATTCACGAATCTTAGTAAAAAAACACATTTTGTTTTAATATGTAATGTAATTTAATGACTATTGAAAACAACATCATTCACCGATAAGAAACTTTTTAAATGCAGATTTCTCTGATTACTTCTTTTTCTCAAGGTGATCCGGATCCAAAAAATTGGTGATCCGCTATGTGTGATCCGGATAATTGGAGTTATTTTGTATTAAAAACATCATAAAAAATATAGTGTAATGTAATTAAATTATCATTAAACATATTTTATTCAATTTTGTACATTTTGTACAAAACAGAAGCACTGAAATCCTCTAATATTCTAAATACATGCGTTTCTGCAATCTTCTGGTTTTCGACATACAAAAGCATCATATTATAGTTATAGATAACCACTGCTGTCCACAAACGGTGACCATTATAGTTCACATTACTGTTATAATCTCACTATGCTTGATATGTAACGTTTTAATAGTAACATAAACTGTTTAAAATAGACGCCTGTTTTAGATTTAAAAAAAATGTACGTTGAAATGGGGAAAAAAATCAGTATATCGTTTTAAACATATTTTATTCAATTTGGTAAATTTTGTATAAAACAAAATCACTGAAATCCTCTAATATTCTAAATATATGTGTTTCTTCAATCTTCTGGTTTTTGACATACAAAAGCATCATATGATAGTTATAAATAACCACGGTTGTTCACAAATGGTGACCATATTAGTTCACATTACTGTTATAATCTCACAATTTTCGATATCTAACGTTTTAGTAGTGACATAACCTGTTTAAAATAAATACATATACATAGATGTACATAGACACATATACATAGATGTACCTAGAGACATATACATAGATGTACATAGACACATATACATAGATGTACATAGACACATATACATAGATGTACATAGACACATATACAAAGATGTACATAAACAAATATACATAGATGTACATAGACACATATACATAGATGTACATAGACACATATACATAGATGTACATAGACACATATACATATATGTAAATATACACATATGCATAGATGTACATATAGACACATATACATAGATATAACGTGGAAATGGTGACAAACATCTGTATACAAGATCAAATGGTAACATATTGGAATATCAAAAGCAGATTATTTCTCTATCAGACATTTTAAAATATTATCCCATTTCAGAAAAAAACTTACAAAGTACAGACTTGTACATAATTGCATACTTTTATAATTGTATTGTTCTGGTATATATAGACTATATTCGATATATATAGAGAATAAACTCAAATTTCTTGGAAAAGAATCCCTTGTTTTTTCACATTAATAACAGTGAGGAAAAATCTTTAAATTTAATTCTTTGGCCATTTTACCTTCAACTTTACTCACGTAATTTATGACACAGAAACGCAACAAAACTAAATTTAGAAATAAGCAAAAAATAGAAAATAAAGAAACTTCAAAGAAAAAAAAACCTTTTTCTTTTTTTATATTTATGTATATCATTTTTAATAATAAAAATGTGCATTTGGAGTGCTACTTTTTCATATTAGTTTTTTCTTCAGATGTTTTATTCATTTTATATGTTTGAAGAAATATTCTTATTATTGAGTCATGGTACAAGTAGATGATTACAAATTGCTTAAAGTGAAGATACATTTCAATCTACATAATTTATATTCCCTCTTTTTTTAAGAAATATGTGGATATTTTATATTTGTTTCAGTAATGTATTTAAGTGTTTGAAAATTGCATTTATTAATCTACAAATAATCATGAACTTTTTTTCATTTCAAATTTTATCATATTCCAAAGTTTTTATATAGATTTAGAACATGTGTGATTTAATCGTTTAATAAAAAAACTTTACAATTCAAGGGTTTATTTATTAACTAGTGTAAATGGTATTGTATTTTAAATATTTTTGAAAGAAGCAAAATGGTCTTAAAAATATATTTATTTCTCATATTCATAAATGTATAGAAGTTTTTATGAGGTTTTACTTATAAAAAATATTAAGTATATTTCAAAGGAATATAATTTATAAAAATATATAATAAATTATTAATATAATTTATAAAAATATAAATATATATAATATATATTTATAAAGGAATATAACAAAGGTTTTTTAATAAATGATTAAATCGCAAATGTTCTAAATCTATATAAAAACTTTAGAATATAATGAAATATACATTGGTGCAAAAAAAATGAAATATTGAAAAGTTTGATTTCTATTATTCCCAATGTATAGCCAAGCTACTAATATAAACAAAATATTTTGTTTTCCTTTGGTTATGTTTCGAAAAGATGAAATATAAGTTATCGGGATTTTTATAGATTACCTCTAATTACATCATATAAGTGGGCTAAGGGTGTTTTATATTAATACTATGATAAAGTACTATTGTATAGGTATTTAGAATGTTTTTTTCTTATAAAACCTTCAAAAATAGAGGCATTCAAAAAACCTTCAAAATTCATTTAATGTATTTGAAGAATAACAATACTTTGCATATAATCTGTTTTATAGTTTATTTTTTGTATTCAAAAAAATTAGAATATAAAATTACAAAATTTTAAAGGAACAAAACTAACAGCAATAAAGTGTTAAAACATAAATTCCAACAATACAAATAAAGATAAAATAACAATGTCGATAACTTTAATTTAACATTGGTATTACAAAACAAGGGTCTTAAAACTATTAAAGCAATTAACAATACTACTAATTACTATATTGTTTGGATTAACAATGAATGATTAATCAAAATATTTCTTTCATTTGCACTTCCGATTTTGAGCTTTGAGGATGATAATTAAAAAAAATATTCGCATACTTATTTTTAAATTATAATCATATCTTCATTTATTAATTTTGGGCACCATAAATTCCATAAGTGTTGTCTGTTGAGAATATCACAACAGGACATGAAGTGATTTATAACAATGAAATTCTTGATCATGTTTATTAGAGATCATAACTTAAAAATACGTTTAGGCATTGAAATAATTATGATGAATTTAAATAATAGTTCTTAACAGTAGTCAATCCAGAAATGGATTGTTGAAAGTCAATCCAGAAATTTCAATTAATTGGAGGGTTATTTCTCAAGAAGAAAGTAAAGTCGCATTCAATATTGGCAGGATTTACTTCAATTGAAGCATATAGTAAACGCTTTTGAATAATATATATTTATTGGCTTGTCCACATCTATCACATACTTAATCGCCCAAGTACTTTGATGAGTAACCAAAAACCGCCAAATCGCACCAAATGAGACCGATTATCAATTCAAAAATAGAGGCATTCAAAAAACCTTCAAAATTCATTTAATGTATTTCAAGAATAACAATACTTTGCATATAATCTGTTTTATAGTGTTTCTATATTGGAAAACATTAGAATATAAGAATTTCAAAATTTTAAAGGAACAAAACTAACAGCAATAAAGTGTTAAATCATAAATTCTAACAATACAAATAAAGATAAAATAACAATGTCGATAACTTTAATTTAACATTGGTATTACAAAACAATGGTCTTAAAACTATTAAAGCAATTAACAATACTACTAATTACTACATTGTTTGGATTTGTTAATTACTTAATATTAATTTTAAACTTATTACAACTTTTTGAAGTTGGTGCCAATTTACAAAAAATAAACTTAAATTTTGGCACTGATTTTAAAATAATTTCAGTATAACATTATGTAATATAATTCCTTTTTTTTTCCGCTTGTAAGCAAAAATAAAATTATTTTATACTTTTAAGGGCATTTCTAAAAGTCAGTTTTCCTTTTAAAAAAATCTTTTATTTAAATATAGAAATATATTGTTACAAGAAGGCTTTAGCATGTACTGGTGAAGGAAAACGAATGAATTGTTAAAAACTCAATCATATTTATAAATAGAGACATTACTAAGTGCAACAATGCTTGATAATGTTATCTTGATACAATAACTTTTTATTAGTAAAAGCCTTTGTTGATATTTTGATCATTAAGACGCCATTTTAAGAAGTGTTGGAAATATTAGCATAAAATTATTCATTGTTCCAGCATATGAAATTTTATGAGTATATCTTACAAAAGTAAGTAAGAAATAGTTTTTGATACATATAAAAATATTGAAAAATTGTTTCCAAATATTAAAATATATTTCAATAAACTGTTACTCTGTTAACTCTATAAGGTCTTTATTTGAATCGTTAAATGCAACGCTTATTATCGTTAAGTATATTTATCATGATTGTATTGTTTATTTATCATATATTAATATTTATATTGATATTTTTATGCATATTTCATTTGATTTCTTCCATTTTATGAAAACAATTTTCATTTTATGATAGTGAACACATTCTTAAAATATTTTTTGAATTTTACATTGAAAATTTGATTTACAATTGAAAATAATGAAAATATCTATTGAATGTAAGGTAGTATTTACAGTTCAACGAAACGAAGACTTGAAGTTCATTATGAAGTAGATTTGAATTTAAATAGAGATTCTACTTGACAAAGTCAAATTAGTAAAATAATTGCTTCATTGGAAATGTTAACGAAATTTTAAATATATTTTAAGCAATCTTTCCCTACTTTTTCGATATTAAGAAAGGTAGCTTATTAGTATGGCAATTATGTGGCATGGATAACGATGCAATGGGAAAATATTTTTGATTACTCAATACAAAAAAATTAGATTAATTTGTTTTTAATACTATTTCTTTTGTCATCAAATAAAATACTTTTTCTTCAGGTTGATCTGGAGAGACGATTGCCAGAGAAAAAGTGCAATTTCCCAAATAGGGGGAAAATGAGAAATTGTACTTCTTTACCACTCTAAGAAGACAGGACATCAAACAGTAATTCATCAATGCAAAAAGTAAGTTTGAATAAGAATATGTATTCAATAGTAATAATTCTAGTATCAAATAACATACTTTTATTTCAGGTCGAGACGGAGAGATGATTCCAAAAGAAGAAGTGAAATTTTTCATTGAAATAAGGGGGAAAAGAGAAATTGCGCTTCTTTAACCCTCTAATAAGACAGGACATCAAAATTCATCAATGCAAAAAGTAAGTTTGAATAAGAATATGTATTCAATATTAATATTTCTAGTATCAAATAAAATACTTTTATTTCAGGTCGAGACGGATAGATGATTCCAATAGAAGAAGTGCAATTTATCATTGAAATAAGGGAGAAATGAGAAATTGCACTTCTTTAACCTTCTAAGAAGACAGGACATCAAAATTCATCAATGCAAAAAGTAAGTTTGAATAAGAATATGTATTCAATATTAATATTTCTAGTATCAAATAAAATACTTTTATTTCAGGTCGAGACGGAGAGATGATTCCAATAGAAGAAGTGCAATTTATCATTGAAATAAGGGAGAAATGAGAAATTGCACTTCTTTACCACTCTAAGAAAACAGGACATCAAACAGTAATTCATCAATGCAAAAAGTAAGTTTGAATAAGAATATGTATTCAATAGTAATAATTCTAGTATCAAATAACATACTTTTATTTCAGGTCGAGACGGAGAGATGATTCCAAAAGAAGAAGTGAAATTTTTCATTGAAATAAGGGGGAAAAGAGAAATTGTACTTCTTTAACCTTCTAAGAAGACAGGACATCAAAATTCATCAATGCAAAAAGTAAGTTTGAATAAGAATATGTATTCAATATTAATATTTCTAGTATCAAATAAAATACTTTTATTTCAGGTCGAGACGGAGAGATGATTCCAATAGAAGAAGTGCAATTTATCATTGAAATAAGGGAGAAATGAGAAATTGCACTTCTTTACCACTCTAAGAAAACAGGACATAAACAGTAATTCATCAATGCAAAAAGTAAGTTTGAATAAGAATATGTATTCAATAGTAATAATTCAAGTATCAAATAACATACTTTTATTTCAGGTCGAGACGGAGAGATGATTCCAAAAGAAGAAGTGAAATTTTTCATTGAAATAAGGGGGAAAAGAGAAATTGCACTTCTTTAACCTTCTAAGAAGACAGGACATCAAAATTCATCAATGCAAAAAGTAAGTTTGAATAAGAATATGTATTCAATATTAATATTTCTAGTATCAAATAAAATACTTTTATTTCAGGTCGAGACGGAGAGATGATTCCAATAGAAGAAGTGCAATTTATCATTGAAATAAGGGAGAAATGAGAAATTGCACTTCTTTACCACTCTAAGAAAACAGGACATCAAACAGTAATTCATCAATGCAAAAAGTAAGTTTGAATAAGAATATGTATTCAATATTAATATTTCTAGTATCAAATAAAATACTTTTATTTCAGGTCGAGACGGAGAGATGATTCCAATAGAAGAAGTGCAATTTATCATTGAAATAAGGGAGAAATGAGAAATTGTACTTCTTTAACCTTCTAAGAAGACAGGACATCAAAATTCATCAATGCAAAAAGTAAGTTTGAATAAGAATATGTATTCAATATTAATATTTCTAGTATCAAATAAAATACTTTTATTTCAGGTCGAGACGGAGAGATGATTCCAATAGAAGAAGTGCAATTTATCATTGAAATAAGGGGGAAAAGAGAAATTGTACTTCTTTAACCTTCTAAGAAGACAGGACATCAAAATTCATCAATGCAAAAAGTAAGTTTGAATAAGAATATGTATTCAATATTAATATTTCTAGTATCAAATAAAATACTTTTATTTCAGGTCGAGACGGAGAGATGATTCCAATAGAAGAAGTGCAATTTATCATTGAAATAACGGAGAAATGAGAAATTGTACTTCTTTAACCTTCTAAGAAGACAGGACATCAAAATTCATCAATCCAAAAAGTAAGTTTGAATAAGAATATGTATCCATTATTAATATTTCTAGTATCAAATAAAATACTTTTATTTCAGGTCGAGACGGAGAGATGATTCCAATAGAAGAAGTGCAATTTATCATTGAAATAAGGGAGAAATGAGAAATTGTACTTCTTTAACCTTCTAAGAAGACAGGACATCAAAATTCATCAATGCAAAAAGTAAGTTTGAATAAGAATATGTATTCAATATTAATATTTCTAGTATCAAATAAAATACTTTTATTTCAGGTCGAGACGGAGAGATGATTCCAATAGAAGAAGTGCAATTTATCATTGAAATAAGGGAGAAATGAGAAATTGTACTTCTTTAACCTTCTAAGAAGACAGGGCATCAAAATTCATCAATGCAAAAAGTAAGTTTGAATAAGAATATGTATTCAATATTAATATTTCTAGTATCAAATAAAATACTTTTATTTCAGGTCGAGACGGAGAGATGATTCCAATAGAAGAAGTGCAATTTATCATTGAAATAAGGGAGAAATGAGAAATTGTACTTCTTTAACCTTCTAAGAAGACAGGACATCAAAATTCATCAATGCAAAAAGTAAGTTTGAATAAGAATATGTATTCAATATTAATATTTCTAGTATCAAATAAAATACTTTTATTTCAGGTCGAGACGGAGAGATGATTCCAATAGAAGAAGTGCAATTTATCATTGAAATAAGGGAGAAATGAGAAATTGTACTTCTTCAACCTTCTAAGAAGACAGGACATCAAAATTCATCAATGCAAAAAGTAAGTTTGAATAAGAATATGTATTCAATATTAATATTTCTAGTATCAAATAAAATACTTTTATTTCAGGTCGAGACGGAGAGATGATTCCAATAGAAGAAGTGCAATTTATCATTGAAATAAGGGAGAAATGAGAAATTGTACTTCTTTAACCTTCTAAGAAGACAGGACATCAAAATTCATCAATCCAAAAAGTAAGTTTGAATAAGAATATGTATCCATTATTAATATTTCTAGTATCAAATAAAATACATTTATTTCAGGTCGAGACGGAGAGATGATTCCAATAGAAGAAGTGCAATTTATCATTGAAATAAGGGAGAAATGAGAAATTGCACTTCTTTAACCCTCTAATAAGACAGGACATCAAAATTCATCAATGCAAAAAGTAAGTTTGAATAAGAATATGTATTCAATATTAATATTTCTAGTATCAAATAAAATACTTTTATTTCAGGTCGAGACGGAGAGATGATTCCAATAGAAGAAGTGCAATTTATCATTGAAATAAGGGAGAAATGAGAAATTGTACTTCTTTAACCTTCTAAGAAGACAGGACATCAAAATTCATCAATCCAAAAAGTAAGTTTGAATAAGAATATGTATCCATTATTAATATTTCTAGTATCAAATAAAATACATTTATTTCAGGTCGAGACGGAGAGATGATTCCAAAAGAAGAAGTGCAATTTATCATTGAAATAAGGGAAAAATGAGAAATTGCACTTCTTTAACCTTCTAAGAAGACAGGACATCAAAATTCATCAATGCAAAAAGTAAATTTGAATAAGATTTTTTTTCAATAGTATTTTTTCTAGTATCAAATAACATATTTTTATTTGAGGTCGATTTGGAGCGATGATTGAGAAAGAAGAAGCAAAATTTTCTCATTTTGATGAAAGGAAAATGAGAAATTTGACTTCTTTATCACATTTTTTTGAAGAGTTCATTAAGTTTGAATGAGAATTGCTGTCCGAGAAATTATGTTAACAGAAATTTCTAACTATATTTCCCTATTATATATATTGTGTGAATGATTTTTTTAAACCAATATATACTATATATTCTCTTCTTGCTTCAAGTGATAAATCACATATATTTTTACGCCTAATAAATATTTAGCAATTACAAACTCTTATTTTTGGTGTTGTTGTAATTTTTTTCTAATCAGTACTTTTTAATTAAAAGCCAAAATAGTTTAAACTAAACCAAATTGAATTGTACATGAAACTAATTTAAATATTTTATTTGTCTCTTGTTACCCCGCCTAACGCGCTTTAGTGCTGCTCTGAATCTGTTATGAGTCCACATTATGTTGTTATAAATCCGAACATTTCTCGTATGACTATGTGAAATAGCCAGAAATAAATTTTTCTTCAATTTAACACTTAAAAGAATCGTTCACAAAGAATTGATTTGCTTGTTTGTAGGTTCATCATTTTTTACGACTGCCCCGACCTTCGATTTAGGTCATGTAACTGATCATATGTACAAATTTGGCATTCTTAAACAAATATTAGTCTGTTTCCGTTTATTGTATAAGGTAAGTTCTTGGAAGATGAAGCGCGCCAACTCCATTCTTACAGGCTCAATAAGAATTTGTCGTATTTGTATTTCCAATCATTAACAATGACTTTCAAGAAAGTGAAGATAACAAATGGATTGGGCAGCATAGACGTCCCTTTAGAACCAGATTTATTATAGCGGAGACGATGGTTAAAAACAAATTAAATTGTCCCTTACACGCGTTAAAAACCTCAAAGAAACTTCGCGATGTATTTTATGGATGCAATAAGATACCACATTAATTATTGAAGTTTTAGAACAACGTTTTACATCAGTTGTGTTAAACACTAATGACAACACACTTCAGTAGCTATTATTTAAAACACGATTAGTTTTAAAAATAAATTAATTATATTTCTTATATCTCAGGTTTTTATATTTGGTACACATTTGTTTTACTGGTTTATTAAGATACATTTCCTGACAATATGGCGTTTGTAAAATATTTCCAAACATAGACAATATGATTAATTTTTTACCAATGTAATATAAATTTTTGAACAGGTTTTTGTATAATTTATTTTGACAATTAGTGTTAGAAGGAATTATTCATTTTAATAAAGAAATACCATTTATAAAGACACACATTAGATAAGATTTTACATCTTATATGAGCAGAAATTTTATACAAACATATTCAACATATTAATACTATTTTATTTACTTTTAGTTTAGGTTATTTATAGTTATATTAGTTAAAATTTGCTTAAATATTTCGTAGTTGCTTTGGATAATTTATGTAGTTAGTTAAGTAAAATTTTCTAAAAAACAAAAACAAAAAAATGAAATGATTCCCCAATTTGCATACATTTGGTCTATAAGGAAAAGCGTGGAATGATTTAAAACGCAGGTCACACTTCTTTGGAGTTTGCTGGAACCAAACTCGATTTTTGAATGTTTATATGTACAAGACTTTGCTTAAAGAAAGGTCTTGTTCTGAAACTAAATAAATGTTTTAGGAACGTATTTGGAATTCGTAATACATATAAAAGCGCCAGGTTATATCTATTCCGAATCAATAAAGAACGAAATTCATATTCTTTAACTTTTAAGAACAAGGACTTAAAACAATATAAAATTAACAAGTTATTTAAACCCATTTTGAAACACACATTCAGTTCCATTGCATACAAAAATACAATAATCTTCCAAATTATAGAAGAATATATTCACTTAGATATTTTTGTGTTGAAAAGTAAGATTTTCTATTGATTGCAAACATATTTTTTTTCAATTTTAATAATTTGACATTTAAGGTTATGAATGAAATCAGTTAAAAAAATAAAATAATTGGAAATTAAGCTAATAAAAAAGGAATGATATCCTTGACAAGCTTTATAGACGATTTATTTATCCATAGAAAGCTTATGCTGAGTACTAAATCCAAGAAACCTTATTATTTAATTTTTTTAAACATATTTATGGAAAGCTGAGTTAGCTTTTTCTGCTATGTTATCTTAAAACTATGTTATGTTATTGTAGAAAGAGACCATTGCTTAAAAACAAGCTTCTGAAAAGTTCACTAAGAATAATTATTTTTTATTTTAAATATAATATTTTATATACAGATTGATTGATGCTTGTGAAATTTCAATGCATAACTTAGTATGGGTGTGCAAATGATAATTTAAATAATTTATTTAATCAATTAGTTCACTTAATGGCTCATTTTCTACTCGTTTTTAACTTATTAATGTATTTTGATTAAATATTCATTTAAATATCCATAGATAACACTAGTAAACTTATATGAAGGTACATGAAGAAATTATAGCTGTGTTTTCTATAAAATCTGCTTAAAGTAAACATTTGAAGCTCTACAAATATAGTTTTATAGTACTGAAAAAATATAAGAGAAGATAATTAAACAGTTGCTATGAAAAGTTAACGAAATGTTAAAATCGTTAATAATTTTTAAATATATTAATAAACTCAATTAAAGTCTTTGTAAAATATATATGTTATTTTTCAATATGATGGAAATGTGACTTTCTATTGATATGTCCCAGGAGATCTATCTTCCGTAAATGGGACAAACTGTGCCCCACTCTCAACTGTAAACTAAATTTAAAAGATAATACTTTAAAAAATATATTTTTAACATGTTTTTTTTTTTTAATTATTTCTTTTTTTATTTTAACTTACAATTATAATAATTTATACTTTTTCCATAAATATTTATACACAAGTCAGGTTTCAAAACATAAGTCTGAGATATTTTTTATAAGTAGTGGTCACAAATTGCTGAGCGATGTTCATTACTTAAATGTATCACACACAAAACAAAACATTATTTTTGCCCGACCACTTTCTAATATATTAAACAATTAACTCAGCTTTATTGGCACCGGACAATGGCACATTGCTCTTAAAAAAACCTTCGAGCAGTCATTTGGGGCTACCCATCGTCTCCTAGCGTTCGGTTTTGGCACCAGGCATAAGGGGAATTTATTTTGCACACATCGGCGTTTAATTTTCTATCGAACAGCTAACAATCAAATCATTTAACAGCAACATAGTAGCAACAAACAAATAATTTAATAAAAAAGAATGATTTATTATGTGTAATGAACCATCCAAACAATAATAATCGCATAACAATTTGTAGCCACACTGTAGTATTATTAATGCCTTGAACAGAAAATACGTTAATAAACGTGCGACCAAATGTGGAATATGTTGAATAATTCCTAATCGTATCGCAGGGAAACTAAAAGCCGAAGCCTAAATTTCCACATACTGACCATACATAATTAATTGGTCTCATTTCTCATTTTAGCGAATTTCGAATGTGGTGGCGATTTATATTACAATAGATCTGGTGCATTGTTAAAATGCCCCCTTTCGCTCTTGTTAATAAGTAATGTAGTGGTTGGTCCACTAAAGCGGCATCTTCAAAAGCATATTTAATTAATCGCCATTTTAACGTTAGATTTCTGCAGGCATTTGAACTCCATTACATAGAAATACATAGAAAAATTGAGTATTTAATTTATGTTGTAGTTTAGGCATACAACACTCATGAGTAACGCATATAAAGTTTATTCAGATG
The DNA here is from genome assembly GCA_963932185.1 of Troglohyphantes excavatus. Classification (NCBI taxonomy): domain Eukaryota; kingdom Metazoa; phylum Arthropoda; class Arachnida; order Araneae; family Linyphiidae; genus Troglohyphantes; species Troglohyphantes excavatus. The sequence continues at coordinate 42,220,075 of OZ010677.1, forward strand.
ATATGTATTTTTTTAATTAATAGTTTGAAATATTAATATATGAAATCGTCACAGGGTAACAATTCTTCTGGTTGTTAAGAAATTTCGGATGTTTTAGTTTGGTTGAAAATTTTGTATGTAATAAATAATTACTGTAAATATACTGGATTACGAATTCCGTCAATATAAGAAACACAAATATTTCCTTTTAAATATATTATTTTCCAAACAGTGATACAATATTAAACGAGGAAGATGTGACATTTTTACAGTATAAATCAAATTAAATTTAAAATAACGTACAAAATAAAAAAATACATTTTGAAGTTTATAGGAAATAAAACTAAAAATAATTTCTTTATTCGCTAATTTAAACGAAATTATATTTAAACGATGCATAAATATAAATCGACGAAATATAAAAAATAAAAATTAAAATTACACATACTTTATATTTTCATAAATTTTTGTTACGGAAACAATTTTTTTTATCAATTTGTGTAATACTGCAAATTTGTAGAATTTGTAAAAGACTGTCAATTTTTCAACACACTTGTGCAATACCGCAAATTTATGTAATGTGTTAATTCAAAATATATTCAACTTATAACAATTAAAACGATATTATCGTAGAGACTAAAACCACTCGAATTGTGGAATTGTTTCTAAATAAATATAAATATAAATATATTTTGTATATTTATTCTAAAATAAATATATTTTGTATATTTATTCTAAAATAAATATATTTTGCAATATTTCATCTCATAATAATGTTTTATATTAATATCGTTTGTAATCTTTCAAACTTATCCATAAATTAATATGCATTTAATGCATATCTAAAACAAAAAATATATCTATCAAACAACAGTCTGTCACATGAAAACTTTTATTGAAAAAAAAGTAGAACTGCTAGTTCGTTTGTTCTTTGAATTTCGACCGTATTTCAAGTCAGTGGATAAAATATCGAATTTAAAGCGAAAGGCAAACTTCATTTCTAGAACTTGTAAAGGAAAAACTAAGTTATCTACTTCGGATAGAAAACTTTGACACAAGCAAATTCATTCGATTCCAAAGAACAAGAAATACTTTAGCAAGAAAACTTTCTGCCTTTTTGTTTTCTTTTTACTTGTAACTTTGATGTTTTTAACAACATTAATAATAACCTTATTTAAAAATTGGTTTATAATTAAAACAAGATTTAAACTCTTCATTTGTCTAAAAGTTACGTAACTATCACAATACAACTGCTCTAATTCAATTGCATGAAAATAACTTTTGTGGTGAGACGCAATCACGTCATCCCACTTATATTTTCATTTTTCGCTCCTGCGACCAGAATCCCAGATAGTTTCAATATCAAGACCACCATAAAAGTAAGTAAATGATTATTTTAATGAAATACCAGACTTCAGGGAGACAACAGGCCCCCAAACTTAAGTTATGTGGTCCTTTCGTCTGTGTATTACCAACTAACGTGATAGGTCAGGGGCTTAAGGAAAGACAAGCCGTCAACATACGGATTTCCCAAATTAACCATGGCAAGACCCCCATAAAACTAAGTAAATGGTTATTTTAACGAAAGACCAGACTTCAGGGAGACAACCGGCCCCCAAATTTAAGTTATGTTATCCTTTCGGCTGCCAACATTACCAACTATTACCAACGAATGTGATAGGTCAGGGACCTAATGAAAGCCAAGCCGACAACATACGGATTTCCCAAATTAACCATAGGACGTTTGGCTCTGTACCCAAGAGACGGACTTAACACCCACACGATAACTATCTGTTGAAACAACTCACAGATTCTTATTGACATTCAGACTATAAGCATCTTAATATCCTCTCTTGAATGAAATACTTACTATCCATCATCTGACAGAAGGGTTGGAGAGCCAAATATACCAAAGAAGTATTATCGTTCACTATATGTTAACTTATTAATTGTTAAATTAAGCAATATTAACTCCTAATCGATACATCCTTATCACAGATGTCCAATAAGTCAATTCTGATCATTGTTCTCTCGTATAATAATAGACCGTATTTAAACTATTTATGCCTTTTCCTGTTTATCTACTGAGTAATAGATGTATTTTACAAAAGTAAATGAACATTCCAGGTGTACAGATACTTAAGTTCACTATGCGAATATTTAGGCCCCTATACACTGTAAATAAAGGTACTGAAAATGAGTATCTTAACCTACTCGCTTTCTTTTAAGTATCGTAAAAGAGGGATGACATACTCAAATTTGTGTAACCGTACTTTCTCATATATGAGCAGTGTGTTTTAATATTTCTAATCTCAGCATATGTTCAAGCTATCTTTATAAAGCGACCTGCCCCTTCTAATGCATAGTGTAGAATATATGCTACATAACTTTAAAATGACCGCTAGTTGCATTTATTGAGATTTATGTTAACTATTATAGTACTGTGACGTGAGGAACCATGTGCCTAATTCTTATAACCGCCGCTAGAGCCCTTATATTTATAAAAAATATTGTAATTAAGGCAATCAGTTGCTTCGAGGTCTGTTGTTCTAAAACTGGTTCATGTAGATGAGGTTTTCGAAGATTGTTTTATTACTTATAAGTATAATCTGGCTCTACAAATAATCCTAGCTGATACCAGAGGTATGTAGATTGTATTTAACTATATTTTCATACTTATTGAAAATTATTTTAGTAATTACACACGATGTTGCATATACGCTGCACAACGATTTTAATTAATTATTTAATAAAATAGTCACGTAGGATTTTTTTTGTATATTTTTTCAGCAATCCAGGGGCAAAGAGAAAACGAAAAAAATTTATTTCAATAAAAAAGAAAAATTCATGCACTAGAGGGTTAAAATAGTTAGTAATAGAGGTTTTCAGCATTATTTCATGTCGATTGCTTAACGGAAACTGTTTTATTACAACTCAATAATCTTACTTCCCTTTCTTTTGGCGCACCTTTTTAACATTTATTCTGTTTATAAGTTCTTCACATCGCCCTAGTACAACGAATAAGGCACTGGGCTGCAGTGATGATAATCTTGGTTCGATTCCCGGTTGTAATTGTCGATATTTATTGAAAGTGATTTATGAAGGCAGCCTATGTAGGCAAGCTACTGCTATTTTTATTCATTGAAACAAATTTTGAGTACATGTCTTATTCAAAATTGAAACTTATGTATTCGTAGCCATTATAAGCATCAAATAAACTCAAAAGTGAGTAAATCTGACTTATTTTCGAGTACCAATTTTTAACAGTGTAAGTTAATATTAAACATTTTAACACAGATTGTTACAAGTTTGAATTTTTTTCGTTTTTTAAAACCTCTTTACGACGTTTTAACAGTACCTGAAGGTAATTCCATTATTAAATAATGCTTAGCCTTTAGGCTTCCTAGTTGTACCTTTGCACTGCTATGGATTGACTTATGCCACTTGTATTACGTCTTAACATTACCGCATTATATCCATCTCATTTAGCCTTTGCCTCCAGAAACAAAATTACCTTCACCCCCTGTGCCATAGACCTCAATCGCACCCGTTGAATACCCCGTAACGATCAACGAAAACACAACGAAATGACCCGATGGCGGGGGCGCCAGCTGCTCCTAACAACATCATCGCGATTACATGCTATGTTGCGTGTAGTGCACTAACCGAGAGTGAAGCTTCTTCGGTAAATATAAAGGTGCAAGGTAGTTTTGTAGTTGTTATATGATTTTTTGTAGTGTTTTATTCTTTTGAATAAAAAGTTTTTATTGTATGTGAAAATAATTGAAGACTGAAATTACAATATTTGTCTTGTTCATAATTATGATAACATTAAAAAGAAACATTATTTGATTGTACCACTGACCTCTAACTGTAACTTCTGGATAGGGCTAGGCATGTTGTTGACTTGAAACCGATAAAGAGGCAGCCATGATGTGACCCACTTTCTTTGCTACCGCAATATTTCGTATATTTTTCATGTTAAAATAAGCCGACGTGTATTGTTTTTGGCTGAGTGTTTTTCTATTTTCTTTTTAAATCATTTTAAATGCAATCTGCTATTAAAATAGAAATTCATTTGCAAGCCAAAGTCGAAGTAGATAAAAAGTAAGAGCAAAAATTATTTGTTTGGCAATTTAAAAATTAATTCTATAAGCAGAAAATATAATACTTATATACATTTAATATTTCTACAATGCTATGGTAATAAAAAACACCACTAAATCACATAAAAAATATTGGGACATAGCATGGCTGCTTTCAATTGGCTTTAACGCGCCCGTAGAGGAAACAAGGTTTGAGCCTGCCAGCAGTTACAGTTAGAGTTCAGTGGATATTACCAATACAAGCGCTAATTCTACAGTATAAGATTTTTGTTTAAGTAGTATTTTATTAAAATTAAATCGGAAAATTAGTAGTCGTTCTATATCCGGTCTGGTACAAAATCATTGTATATTTAAAAAAAGTTGTTTTTCGCTGCTATGATTCGTTATAAATACATGTCAATTTCAGTATACATTATACAAATAATATACGGGGTAGTAAGCAAATAATATAGAGTATGGTTACAAGTTTTAGAGAGATGGTCCTTATTTGTATGTATCACATGTAACTCTATTAACAACATAGGCATTATTTTTCTCCAAATACTTCGCTTATATTCTATACAAGTCACTCAGATTTTGGTAGCAACAAATAAAGTAGTTGTGGCATAGGCAAACGAATGGTTTTATAATGTGTAGTTAAACAGCCGAACAATGACCATCGCACAACAATTTGGAACCGAACATAATTGTGTAATTGTTATGAATGAGTTGTATTTTTAAAATGGTCAAATGCAATAAAATACTTATATTTTATACACGTTACTCAGATTTGGTAGCAACAAATAAAGTAGTTGTAGCATAGCTAAACGAAAGGTTTTGTTATGTATAGTTAAACAGCCGAACAATGACCATCGCACAACAATTTGGAACCGAACAGAATTGTGTAATTGTTATGAATGAGTAGTATTTTTTAAAATGGTTAAAAGCAATAAAATACTTATATTTTATACAAGTCACTCAGAATTGGTAGCAACAAATAAAATAGTTAAAGCATAGCTAAACGAAAGGTTTTATTATGTATAGTTAAACAACCAAACAATGACCATCGTCCAACATTTTGGAACCAAACCGAATTGTCTAATTGTTATGAAATAGTTGTATTTTTAAACTGGTCAACTGCAATAAAATAAACTTTCTAAAAAAATACATAACGGTCGACTTGATAACCTCTCGGCTTGGCTCGCGATTTGGCGGTTTTAATTTAAAATTTCTGGCGGTTTCATTTTGGAGTTTTGGTCGGCGCGCTGTTCCGTCGGTTAAAAGTATGTGATTTTTTTTTATAAAGTAAATTGCAGTTCTAAAACGTGCCAAATCCAAAATAATGATCATCCAATTGATTTCTATAAAACCAATGACAAGTGCATTGCATTTCTTGGCACATTATTCTTTAATTCTTTATGACACTTAAATAAGTATTTGGAGTATTTATTTAATCAATTTTTTTCGGTAACCTAATATATAAATTTACTCAAATTCTTTTTAAAAATTCATATAGCAGAAGTTTCAGAAAGTTGTACGCAATATTTATGTTTTTCTATTGCAATTTCAGTCACGTTTTAGGTGAAGAAAACAAATCTACATTTAAGTAGAGTTATCTCTTTTTAACGAATTAAATAAAATAATATTAAAATTCGTACATAAATAAAGTATCTATATATATATATATTTCTCTTACGCGGTGATTGAAAGACGCTGTTTTTCTATACGTGAAATGGCAACACTTACAAATATTTTATGCTTTCTTATTTGTATTTTGCAATTATGTAAGCTATTTTTACAATTAACAATTTCAATCCTTTAATAAAAAAATATTTTGATAATGTCGTTTAAATTAGAAAGAATGCCGTATTATATTAACAAAAGAGAAGTTTTGTAAAATATATCTAAACCACTGGACTGAGGTCAGTGATCTAAACAGTAAACAAACTGGAAATAGAGGTGGCGCCATCTGTTGGCTGTTTTGGAAACTATACCATAAATAATTCTATAAACTCCATCTGCCTGACCTCATTAAAAAACGCATTTTTGGTAGGCAAGGTTATGGTAGGATTAACATCAATTACATCCAAAACAAACTACAACTAATGTTAGAATTTGATCTAAAATGCATTAAAGGCATGGCAAAAATGAGGAAAATAATAAATAAGGGTAGGCATGTCAGTGATACCATTGTTTTCCGTTTGTACTTTAACAAAAAAATACTTTAAATAATTTTAAATTGATTTACATGGAGAAAAAATTATTTATGCCAAGATGAATTATAATTTAACTTTTCAGTTTCAACTTATTAAGTTATTAAAAATTACAGTAATATATATAAAAAATATTGTTGCTAGGACTCATTGTTATTGTGTAATACCTTATAGCGAGCGAAGCGAGAATTGGTTTGCGAAGCAAACCTAGGAGGACTGCTTAGCAATCCTCCGGAGGTTGGCGGAGCGTTAGCGGAGCAGGGGGCGGAGCCTCCTAGTATTAATTTATTATTGCAAAATGTATTTCGTATTATTGGGAATATTTATATTTGAGTTTAATAATTAATACATGAATAAATCAATAAATTAATAAGTAAATTTCAATAAATAAATTATAAACTAAATGTCTAAACAAGTGACCTAAATAGAAACGACAACTTCTTGTATTGAATATATTAGAATATCTGCTTGCAGTTTTTGACAATTATTTTTCAAGGTTATAATTTAAAAAAAGATAGATAGATATAAATAATTTTTTTCTTCATTTCAAAAATTTCAAATTGTCCATTGGGTGGGGGGGGGGTTAAGAGAATATTTTTATTTTATTCAAATAACGGACAAAAAAAATTTCTCAGATTTTCAACCTAATTTATTTATAGAAGTTCTCAGAAGTATTTTGTTTGATATTTTTGAATAATGCTTGAGTTTTGAGCATGGTTTCCTTTATAAATATTGTCTTAGCAGTCAAAATTATTTTTAACAGTTTTTTTTTTACTTGTCAGAAGACGAAATAAAAGAATTGACAAACCCAACCCCATAAAATTTAAAATAAAATTATCATACTACACTTGCGCTATTCCACACAGTTTGCGCACAGCAAAGGTAAAAAGGTAATAAAAACATTTCAAGAATCATATTTCTTACTTTATAGCTAAAAGTGTTTTATTTCAAATATTTCTTAAAATGAAACAACTTCCGAAATAAAAGTTACCGGGTGGAAATTCAAAAATAGAATTTTTACGACAGTGCTGCATAAGTTGTAGAGCTAAATATTTTAGAATTCTCTTTTGAGCGATCTGAAAACAAACAGCGATCTAAAAATACAATAGGAAAGGGGCAGTTTATATTTTGTTTACTTGAAAATAAACATAAATATATTGCATTCAAGTTATTCAGTGACATATTTTTATTCAAATGTTTTATTATTGGATATTTTCATCTCCTGTTCCAGTTATATAAAGCGAATCTATAAGAACCTACACTGTTAAAAATTATTACGACCTTACACAAAAATTTGGTAACCTGTTCAGCTGCAAACAACATTTAGTGCTTAATTCCCCCATTTTATGGTGCTTCCTCTTCACCATTTTATGGTGAAACATTGCACCAAAACTCGAATTTTCGCTTAACCATTTTATGGTGAAAATTCGAGTTTTATCATTTATATAATTTGGTTGGATGTCGATATAATTTGTTGGATGTTCTTAACGATTTTTTGTAGCGGAACTGGCAATCTTCATTACTTTTTTTATTTTACTTTGTCAAGTCCATCACAAGGGCTCGAACAAGCAATCTTCTGATTACAAGCTGAACGCCTTTATTTTCGGGGAAACCAGGCCCTGCCGTTGTATTCCTTGGAGGACATTCCCCGGTTTGTTGATGCAGCGACAGTGAATATTTCGGTTGCAGTTAAAGAAGTTGCACCAATTATCGGTGAAACATTTGTTTTTTTATAAGGATTTTTGGTTCAACCTACCTTGCACCATAATATGGTGTAACTTGGTGGAGACCTCTGTTTCACACCAATGTATGGTGTTACTTGATGGAGACCTCTGTTTTACACCAATCTATGATGTTACTTGATGGAGACCTCTGTTTTACACCAATATATGGTGTTACTTGATGGAGACCTCTGTTTTACACCAATATATGGTGTAACTTGACGGAGACCTCTGTTTTACACCAATGTATGGTGTTACTTGATGGAGACCTCTGTTTTACACCAATGTATGGTGTAACTTGATGGAGACCTTTACACCATTATATGGTGTAAATTGATGGGGACCGCTATTTTACACCAATATATGTTGTAACTTGATGGAGACCTCTGTTTTACATCAATATATGGTGTAACTTGATGGAGACCTCTGTTTTACACCAATATATGGTGTAACTTGACGAAGGCCTCTGTTTTACACCAATATATGGTGTCATTTGATGGAGACCTCTGTTTTATATCAATATATGGGACAATGTTGAACTGAAACTTTTAGCAGTGCATATCCACTACCTATACATGGATACAGACACTTTTGAAGTGAGACGCCTCATATACTTTGTACTCATACTCTCTGTTATGTAGGTGTATAAATTAAAGTGTTACAAAATATTTTTTATACAATGAAAAAGTTATTCATATCGTTGTGTTACTAAGGGAACTTAAATAAATCACTTATTTAATGTTGTTTATTTAAATTTTTGGTATTATTTAGATGATCATGTGTAAAACTTCTTACTCTGTAATAATCAAGATTGTTTTTCTAAAGTTTAATTAAATGTGGAAAAGCAGATATAAAAGGATAAATAAAACAAATTAACAATAATAATACTTTTTTTTAAAAATTCATAACACAAATAATATACAAAAATAAACATTATACTGCCCTTTTAGATTCATTAAGTTAAATGTAATTAAAATTAAAACTATTGTGGGTCTGAATTTTAATATTATATTATAAATATTAAAAATTTATAGGAATTAATATAATTATGACTGTTTCGTTTATTTAATTGGAATTTATGTTAAAAACTCAATTTTTTAAAAAGATTCGGATGCTAAAATTCGCTATGAATATTTACTATTACCTTTTAGTTGTAGTTAATTAATTTCCACACAAGTAAATGTACAACCAAATAAAAACATAATATTCAGCAAAAATAAATCATCTAGTTTATTTAAATAATCACTTGCTTTTCAAATTTTAATAGTAAGTACACGATTAAAATTTATGGATTTTTTTATAATCAAAGTATAGTTAAAGAAACTACAGTAGAAGACAGATCTCTAAATACATAACCAAATTTCCTATTTCCATTGCAATCAAATATCTAGAAAAGTCTTATACTGGATCGCAATCACATCGTCGAGAATATTTGTACAATGCACCTTATATAACCAATTGACGCCAAGCGAGATGTATTGATTCTGCTTGGCAAACTTTATGAAGCCCTTCTCCAAATAAGTGAAACAGAATAGGTCAGTTCTAATAGGTATAGAATCAGAATGGTCTTTTGGGATAATAATTCGAGCAGAATAGGCTTTCGGTTGCTTCGTGAAATTAATAGTTGCCATCAAACTCTAGAAATTGCTTGAATGATAATTCTAGAGGTTAATCTCTTTCCCGGAGAATTAATAATAACTGATACATTTAGCCAAAACCTTTCGTAATGGTTAAATTATTCTGCTTATAAATATGTATCTTTGTGGCAATGAGTCATTCGTATTTCATTAAACACTTCGAATAGTAATATTAAAGAGCTAACTTGTCACACGTATTCCGTATAGAATTCTGTTATGTATGCACTGTTCCAAGCTAATTTCTATTATAAATAACCGAATCCACTTAAATGGAATACATGAATTATACTTATATTGATCAGATACGTATTCTGGAAATTTAATAGGATTGTTTAATGTATAACGTGCATTTAATAATTTCCTATAAACTGTTTAGACCATTGTTGTTGATGTGTGAACGTAAATAAAGGCAGAACAGTATTCTAATATAATAAATATACTAATATTATCAATATACTAATATTATCAATATACTAACATAATCAATATGATTATACAATCAACATACTAATATAATCAACATACTAATATAATCAATATATTAATGTAATGAACATATTAATATAATCAATATACTATTATAATCAATATACTAACATAATCAATATACTAATATAATCAATATACTATTGTTATCAATATACAATTATAATCCACATACTAATATAATCAATATACACATATAATCAACATACTAATATAATCAATATACAAATATAATCAATATACTAATATAATCCACATACTAATATAATCAATATACAAATATAATCAATATACTAATATGATCAATATACTAATATAATCAATATACTTATACAATCAACATACTACTATAATCAACATACTAATAAAATCAACATATTAATATAATCAACATACTATTTTAATCAATATACTAATTTCATCCACATAATAATAAAATCAACATACTAATATAATAAATATACTAATATAATCAATATACTAATTTAATCCACATAATAATAAAATCAACATACTAATATAATAAATATACTAATATAATCAATATACTATTGTAATCAATATACTAACATAATCAATATACTTATACAATCAACTTACTAATATAATCAACATTCTAATATAATCAATATACTATTATAATCAATATACTATTATAATCAATATACTATTATAACCAATATACTATTTTAATCAATATACTATTATAATCAATATACTATTATAATCAATATACTATTATAATCAATAAAACAATTTAATCCTCATACTAATATAATCAACATACTAATATAACAAATATACTAATATAATAAATTTACTAATATATTCAATATACCAATATAACCAATATACTAATATAATAAACATACTTATATAACCAACAAACTTATATAATCAACGTACTAATATGATCAATATACTATACAATCAATATACTAATGTAATCAATATAATTGACAAATTCTGCTACTATGGTTACTACAAATCGGTTAAGAAATTGAAGGTATTGTGCTGCATATATTTTTTATTTTCCAATAGAAATTTCTACTTATAGTTGTAATGAAATACAATAGACATAAGTAATAAATTATGCAAATTTGGCTTTAAGTATTTGCAAACAGACAACAAATTTAATATTTTCTATCATTTGCTGATGTTTTGTAAAATTTTGAATTTTAATGGGTGACTTGCAGTTAAAATAGACCATTTTTAAAGTTTAAACTGAATATTGAATTTAATTTCTAACAGCAAAAAATTTAACATTTGAGTTTTATAATACGACTCCGATAAGAAGGCAATTATATAGCACTTTTTAAATCTGATTTTAACGGCCAAATAGCTGGATATGCAATATACTAATCTAATTAAATGTCTAATATTTATGACAAAAGTTTTCTAATTATACCTATCGAATAGAAACGTACGTTAGATTAATCCTATTTTGTAGGATTAAATATTAAATTTATTCGGTGACACAGCTTTCCATTTTGGATCTTGGAAGTAATCAATTTCCTAAGCCTTGGAACAAATTCTTCATAAATTAATATTTTGCTTTAATTAGTTCGTAGTCACGATTCTATAATACACGTGCATAGATTGTGGCTATAATAACTTTAAAAATCAAAAGCTTAATTAAAAAGTGAATATTTAAAAATCAAAATATTTTGGTTAATTGAGATATTTTATTCATAGTTTTATAGACATGAACGTATTTGATAGTTATGTGTCAATATTGTATGGTTTATTCTGTGTTGTGTACCCTTGCGCTTCGATATATGCATCATCTATGCAATAATTCGATATATGCAATAACATCTACGAAGACATAAGTTTTTCCAGGATATAATACATTTTTTAAATTTTCAAATAATTTTTTAATAGTTTCAAATTATTAGAGTTGATGAGAGAAACTAAAAATATATTTTGAAAACAATGGATATTTTCATCCTTAACTGGAAACACAAATTCGAAAAAAAAAGTCAAATGACTTGCATTGAAAACAATTCACAGTTAAAATATTCTTTGAAGAACAAAGGCATACAAAACCATTTAATTAAAAGTGATTAAATATTATTTATGTTTTTAAATAATAGATTGATGTACTTTAACAAAAGATTAATGTTTTTTACTATATTACAAGTAAAATAAAATTGCTTTTCTTCACTGATTCTAATAGCATTTAAGAATATCCAGGTTAGTCTATCAAATGCTATTTTACCATCTTGTTTATAAAGAGAGACTGCTTATAGAATCTAAAGGATTTTCTTTAAAGAAAGTGCACAAAACATTCGGTTAATTTCTAAACAGTGTACAAATTAATTACAAAATTTGTTAAGAGTGAAATGATTTTTTAAAAAGATATACAAATTAAATGAACTGACTTTCTGATTGAATTACAACTATGGTAATCAGATTGTTGAATTTAAAAACCGTACGGGGGTGGAGAGATAAATCAATCGATAGCTGCTGAATCATAAAATGATTAACGAGACTTGTTTATGTGTGTAAACAATCCAATTGTCTTCATTAAAGCAATTGTTATTTGCTTATCGCACTATCAGTAATTCGTTATTTGGACACTTTTAAGAAAACACAATTTAAAAGCTTTATTTAACAAGACATAAGTAAAAGTACAGATAATGTCTTGAATAAAGCAGAAAATCTAATTGTAATAAGGATTGACATTAATTAAATTATAATTTACATGAACCTACTTACAGTTTAGTATATTTCTTAATTGACGTTGACCAGGCTTTTAAGTAACTTTACATCGATTAATGATATTAATAAATGTCGATTGAGTTAATTATTTTCTAATTAAAGTCTAAGACAATCCACAGTCAATTCTTTCTTACATTACATCTTTGTAGAAGAATGATGACTCACCAGTTTGTCAAATTTAATTTGATCGCATTTTAATAAGGATTTTCTACTTATTACAATTTTAAATCCTTATTTTAACTTTAAAACATTTCTTAAAACAGTTAATTTTATTAAAACTAGAATATCATTTTTAGACTCCCATTTATTATATTATTTAATAAAATTTAAAAAAATTGTCAGCATTTTTTTTTTAATTTGGAGATAATTTTTAGATATTTTCAAATTACTTTAAAATGTGATTGACCTTTTTATTGCAAGGTAAAGCTTCATTAATTGCGTTACGATGTTTCACAAATAAACGTGCATTTGCACTCAATTTAATAAAAGTTAAATGTAAAACAATTATATTGTTATGTGTATTATATAGTTATTTTATAATTTATATATGTTATATCCAAATGCAGAACCTTGATCCAATATTTTAAATGACAATTTTATCGGACAAATATGACATTTATCGAAAGATCCTGATTTGATCATCCCAATTGTGTTTGAAACAAATTTATAAACAATGGATTAATAAACAGCTGACTTAACAGTAGCCTGCTGCACATAACAAACCTTGACAGCAGTGTAGTTCAACGGGATTCAACTATATTTTCAAGGTAATTTCAATAACAAAAAATATATCACAATAAAAATATTGTTGTTGTTTTTGTTCCAAAGAATTGTTCTCTGTTCTTTTGAATATAAGTTAGTCATAATATACACACTAAAAAAATTTCATAATATAGTTGTATAAATATATATAGTTGTATAAATATATATAGTTGTATAAATATATATAGTTGTATAAATATATATAGTTGTATAAATATATATAGTTGTATAAATATATATAGTTGTATAAATATATATAGTTGTATAAATATATATAGTTGTATATAGTTCATAATTATATATTTAAAAAAATACTTCCACACTAAAAATATTTGTTATAGTATAGTTGTATAAATATATATAGTTGTATATAGTTTTCATAATATCGTCGCCTCAGAGCAACAGTAAGACATCTAAAAAAACGAAAATGAGTTTTCGGTCTTGCTAATATTACCAAATGTGCCTTTATTTAGTGGAACACTCGGACATTTTTATTTCTTCTTTGATATCCCTGAACTACAGCCTTAGATATTCAGCATAAAAAAACAGCAAATTTTAAAATCAATTTTATAGGCAACTCTGTTTTTGCTCATATCCTACTGTTGCCCTAAGGCGACGATATAGTTATATATAGTTCCATAATATAGTTCATAATTATATATTTAAAAAATAATACCACGCTAAAATACATTTTTCATAATAAAAATGTATAAATATATATAGTTGTATATATATAGTTATATATATATAGTAGTATATATTTAGTTCTATATAGTTTTCGTAATATAGTTGTATATAGTTTTCATAATATAGTTATATATAGTTTTCATAATATAGTTGTATATAGTTTTCATAATATAGTTATATATAGTTTTCATAATATATTTGTATAAATATATATAGTTGTATATAGTTTTCATAATATAGTTGTATATAGTTATCATAATATAGTTATATATAGTTTTCATAATATATTTGTATAAATATATATAGTTGTATATAGTTTTCATAATATATTTGTATAAATATACATAGTTTTATATAGTTTTCATAATATATTTGCATCAATATATATATATATATATATATATAGTGGTATATAGTTTTCAAATATAGTTCAGAACAATGTATTTAAAAAATAATTCCACACTAAAAATACTTTTCTAACAAACAATGTACTATGTTTTTCATAATTATAACTTAATCGACCATTACAATCGTGTACTCCCGCAAATTCAATTGATCTGAAACTCCTTCATCAGCAAAGTCTTAAAAACACAATTTCAATTGATCTAATACTCCTTCATCAGCAAAGTCTTAAAAACGCATTTTTAATTTATTTAACAATGTATATTTTTCTTTGGAATAAGAGTGTAATAAGTCTATTCAAATATAATATAATAAGGTTTATCAATCTGGTTTCAAACACTTTCGCCAGGTAATTAATCAAGATCTCCCAGAAAATTAATTTCTCGTCTAAATACTTTTACAAGTTCAGTGCGTCAAACAACAATGTTTCTCGTGGAAAAGGAAGCCTGCCAGAATTACTAAGATCGTTGCAAGTGTTAGTATACAGCAGCTTGCTATGACATGTCTTTGTCCCTTTTCGTGCTATCCATATCGTTGAGATATATCCTTACATTGTTTATTGAAAGTGGATACATTCGAATTTTCTTGAAGCGTCCTATCATTCAAAAGGAAACTGTTATCTTTCCAGCTCATAATTGATTGATAAGCTGCTCTTGATTGATTGTATAATCCACAAGAAATCTTAAAAGACAATAATTGTCATACGTTTATGGATCTATATGTCTTGTTGATGATCGATATATGGATTAGTGTTATAAAGGGAGGGGGGTATAAAGCTACGAGTTTTATCTGTCAGTATTTAGTTATCAATCAGTGTGTGTTTATATACTCATTGTTTTATAAATGTCTAAAATACTGTTTTAATTCATAAATTATCCGTTATATTGAGTTTAAAATAATCTAGTGTAATACATCGTATTTATTTAAGACAAGTTACCAATTACTCTTTTATGTATAATCATTTCTAACTAAAAAAATTCAGAATAATACCTTTAAGAAAGTTATTAAAATGAAGGTTTATGCAGGTTTAATGCTAGAAAATTCATCATTGAAATAACTGAATGAAAAATTCAAGTTTTTGTAATTGTGTTTAAATAACTAGCCGGTGTCACGAATGTTTTATAAAAAGTTTTGATAAAGATTTTATGATGATGCTGTTTTACTCGGCTGTTGTCATATTAACTAAAATGCAGTTTTTGTTTTGGATAATCTACTGATTATCCAAAAATGTGTTTAAAGCTGATGTTACATTTAATTTAGTACACTACCTTGATATCATTTAAAACAAAATACTTATTATTATTTTTTGTATTAAGCGTTTTTTTTAATTTTAAATGTATTTTCAGACTTTTGAAAAAACATCTAAACCTTCTATTAACTACTTCAAATTATAACTGTAATAAAAATGGACTAAAAACTAATATTACTTGAATTTATAAGGAAGTTGAGCAATTTTTTACCATGAAAACTATTAGTATATGTAATTTTGACTAGAAAGTTTCAAATAAAAGTCCGTAATTGTTTTTTAATTCTTCCTCATTAATTGAGAATTTTATTGATGTTGAAATTACGAAAAAAAACATAACACAATTTAGGGACTCAATATATGAAACAGAAAAACATAGGAATCAAACAATGATAGAAATATATATTTTACTAATTTTTGTTTACTCAGGGAAAGAAAATATACTATCACCTGTCACATTTGCAATAAGACACAAATATAAATTCATTCTAGAAGAAATATTTTTGATATATATAAACTACTAGCTGTTCATTCGCGTTATTTTTATCCTATTGATTCGTTCCTCCCGTTTGTTCTTTTTTATTTATTTTCTAAAAGGCAAAATAACTGTTCTATTGTTTTATATACTAATAAAATATGTTGTTGAAAATATCATAATTGGTTGTAGATGAAATTGATGTCAACGAGTTACAGGCTAGAAGCCTAACAAGGTTGATATCTTAAAGAAATCCCTATAAAAAATTTTACTGGAGGGCCAAAAATAAGTGTGATTTTAGTTCAAATCCTTCCAAAAAAGGATGAGAAACAGAAATACGGAACAAAACGATGCTGGTACAATGCCATTTCATTCCATTTAATCCACGTGCCAACAATTTCACACGATAGCATTCTAAAAGTTATTAAAATAATAAAATTACTATATACTATTAGAATATGTCGTATATTTAATGAATATATCAACTTTGGTTGTAGATGTAAATGATAAAGACTAGTTACAGGCTAGAAGCTTAACAAGGTTGAAATTCGTTACCATCTTAAAGAAATCCAGATAAAACAATTTTCAATGGAGCACCAAAAATAAAAGTGTGATTCCAGCTCAAATCCTTCCAAAAAAGGATAAGAAACAGAAATGCTGAACCAAACGATGCTGGTACGATGCCATTTCATTCCATTAAATCCAATTTATCGCCCGACGAATCAAAGTACCCCTTGCCAACAACTTCAACGGGTAGTGTAAGGGGATTCTCCCCTACTCGTCATTTCACTTCAAAAAAGAAACGTATAACGATTCCGTGAGCGAAAAACAAAGTGCGTAAGATTCGTAAATCAAGGTGATAACTTTTGTGTTAGTTTTTTTTAATGGATCCTTTTCCACCTGAGTTGTAATGTTTTAAAGTTAAAAGGCAGGTGCTGTGTCGTATTTCTTTTCACGTAGACAGGTAATTGTTTACACAACGATCGTAGTAATGTGCGTCGTTCGTTCAGAACTTGACGATCGAAATCGTGTGGGGCGATAAAAAGGATTTGGAATACGTGATGTATTGTCTTTCAATGGCATATGTAAATGGTTTTTTGCTGAGGCAATTGTTATTTTAACTTTGTTTTGTGGGTTATTTTCAATAAAAGTTTTTATTGATTCAAAATTAAACATAAATTCAGATTTTTAAGTATACTTACTAAATGTATGTGTTATTGATAATCAAAATATCGCTATTATCAAAACTGAGTTTTTTTTAAATTATACTTTATTTTTTAATACAGAAATATTCTTATACTCATAGCATAAGATTATGGGAAAATATGTAATTTAAAAACCCCATAGAAAATACGACGAGTATTAAAATTTAGATTTCAACATTTTATGTTATCTGCAAGTTGTCATACTTCTATGTAGTATAAAATGGTAAAATAAATAAATAAAATTGATGCTAGTCCTTTTAAAATATGTTTAAAGATCAGAGTGTTCTGTATGTACATGAGACATGAAACTTTGCTTTTCATTTTATATGCAATAATTCAGGATGAATCTCTTTCGTTCTTCCCGTATTCGTAGTACTTCAAATAAAACAAAAGTATTAAAAACTTAATTTAATAAAATACAACTTTTAACTTCCCAAAAAAATGTAAATATAACGTTTAACAAATACTTCTTACGCTAAAATTAAAACAAAAATTTCTTGTTTTCATTAATTTAAATATAAATAAAGAAAGTAAAATACTTGTAACTTTCTTTTGTGGGTTATTTTTAAAAAAGATTTTATTGATTCAACTTAAATACTGCTTTTTAAAGATGCTTACTACTAAATGTGTGTGTTATTGATAATCAAAATACCTTTATTATCAAAACTGCGTTTTCTTAAAATTACACTTTATTTTTCACTACAGAAATATTATTATACTCATAGCATAAGAGTATGGGAAAAGATGCAATTTAAAGAGCCCATAGAAAATACGACGAGTATTAAAATTTAGATTTCAACGTTTTATGTTCGCTACAGCACTGCAAGTTGCCATACTTCTAGGTAGTATAAAATGGTAATACGGTAAAATCGATGATAGTCCCTTTAAAATATGTTTAAAGATTAGAGTGTTCTTTATGCCTATGAAACATGGAAATTTGCTTTTTATTTTATACGCAATAATTTAGGGTGATCCGCTTTCGTTTTTTGCATATCCGTAGTACTTCAAATAAAACAGAAGTGGATGAATTATGATATGATATTAAAAACTGAATTTAATAAAATACAACTTTTAACTTCATAAAAAAATGTAAATATAATGTTTTACAAATATTTTTATGTTAATATTAAAACAAAAATTTCTTGTTTTCTTTCATTTAAATATAAATGAAGAAAGTAAAGTACTTTTAATATTTATTGTAAAGAGGTTAAAATACAGTAAAAAGTATGTTTAATAGAAACTTACACGAGATATCAAAACTATGAAAATAAAAAGGGAAACATGATTTATTTTGTTTGGAGGGAAAAAATTCTCGATTTGAAAGAAATCCATTTTTGAAAATACAAATTACTTTCTTAATACAGAATATGCTATTTCTGAAAGTTTTATTTCGAAGTCACTAAAACATTATTTCAAAGGCGGGAAAAATAAACTGAAAAGGTCCAAAGTTTTAAAAACCAATAAGTAAGGGTGTATCGTGATAGTATTGTTAATTATATATTTGCTTTAATTAGTTGTATCTTCTTCATCTGTAAAGATATAATGGCTGTAATACAATAATTTGGTAAAAATAAAGATGGAGATTTATATTAATAAAACCCGTGAACGACTTGGTATCAAGATCAAATGATTGTGGAAAAACAATCAAGTTTGCCTTTATAATTGGTAAATAAAAAAATAAAGCATTCAATTATACCACAAGATGACGTCATGATATTAGAATTCATTGATATTCTTCTATAAAATTAAAGTGAATCAAATGATTTAAAAATTGCATTAAAAACATGAAATTACTGTATTTAATTTAATTGTATAAGTGATATATAAATATAAAAATCAAAATACTAAAATTTTTAAAATTGATAAATAAAAATGAGTGAGCAGTGAGTGGTGAGTAAGTAGTTATCTGTCAGAAGGTTAATCTAATGAATTTCTAAATTTACACACTTATTTACAATAAAATATTAACAGTTGGGTTTAATCAGAATAATATATTTTAGAAAACTAATGCAATATTATCATAAAACACACATTTTTGAATAAACGAAATAAAAACATCGCAAGTTTAGTGTGTCTCTATGCATACATAATATAGTAAATCAAAAGATTTTCACCCTCAAGATTAAAACCCGAGACTTCCCGTGAGCTTTTCCTTTAAAATAACAACACAAATCAAACAAAACGCTTCTGTTTCAAATCGGATCCAAACAGTCGAGGCCCTTTATTGATACAAGCCGCCAACACAAGTTCAGTTTCTCGCCACGTTTTCGTTTATCTCTTCACGTATAAAGAAAGCGGCGTTGAAGCCTTCTCTAAAATGAGATTTTCCAACGTGTCTCGCCAACTTAAAATTAGAAATGAGAAGAGTTGGCTGCATATTGATCGAAGTACACAAGTCACGATTGTTTTAACATTTCCAATTTCGAACCATTTTGGATTTGTTGTCGTTTCGGGTTTGGGAAATTAATGGAAAATAACAATGTATTTGAGCTTGTTTAGAAGGTTTGACTGAGAGGTTAATTTAAACTTGGAAAATGTATCGATTCCTAATTTAAATTATAATTTTTTAAAATTATTTACTTTTAAGATATTATAATTTGCATGTATGTAAAGCACATCTTGGATTTAGTAGTTAGGTAGTCCAAAGGTAGGATTTAGTAGTTAGGTAGTCCAAAGGTAGGATTTAGTAGTTAGGTAGTCCTTTAGTAGTTAGGTAGTCCTTTAGTAGTTAGGTAGTTTAGTTAGGTAGGCCAAAAGTCATTGTCACATTTTAAATTTATTAAATAAATAACGATTAACGGGCTATTTAATTAATTAGCATAAAATTAAGAAATGGCCGTAAGACAGTGTGGTGTACACATAACTGCTTCTCCTGATAAAAAGGTTTTTAAGCAAATGAAAATTGTTGTTCCAAACTTCATCCATAGATGGCATTGTATTTTAAATGCATCAGACAAATTACTCAAAACACGAGTACGGGTATTGAATTGGTATACATAGAATATACAAACCCGGAACAGCTAGTTTAATTTCATTCTGTTGGCGAGTGGTGACCAATATTTTTTTTATAATCTATTGTGCTGTGAGACAATATCTGTCTTCTCAATTTCCCATGTAAGTTCTCTACAATGGTAACAAGAAGTCTCAGAATTTTCTATTCAGAACCTCATCATAAAATAGTTAGGGGTTCAAGAAAAGGACCAGACTTTTGGGAGACTTCGTGGTCATAAACTAATGTATGTGGCAATTTCGACTCACCTACTATCAATCGAGGGAATCTCGAATCAGGGTCAATCTGACAAGATACACCCTCATCCAAAGTGACCAATCGGACACCAACTGGGAAATTCAGTGGCAGACCCTCCACCAACAAAAAACTCTGTGCTACAGAATCCTCAGAGAGATTCCCTTTGACACTCATACTGCGAACATCCAAAATATTCACTCCTTTTTTTAAGAGTTTGGTCTCATTTTCTGATAAAAGTCTCAGTCAAAAAAAATGTGCAAAAGAAGTCGTAACTTTAAGGATATATTAACTCAATAATTTTAATTTAAACAATCTTAACTTTATTATCTAATTGTCAAATTTCGATGTCTGGTGAGTCTGTATCAACTTTATTTATTCACACATTTAATAAACTTGTAAAATTGATGAATGTCTAGTCTAAGTGTTCTTAGCATAAGTAAGATAGAGGTTTTCAGCATTTTATGCTATCGAATCAACAGAAAAAAATACCAATTAAATTACCCGGAAGTCAACACAATGGTTAAACTTATTATGTAAGATCATTTAACAGCTTTAACCTTAATATTAATGTTAAGAATAATCTTATTAATTGGTAATACAAACAATTAATTGTTATATACAAACAAACTGGTGTTTTAATGTCAGATATTTGTAACCATGAAGATTGTTAATATTCAAATATCCATAAAATATTACATATTCAAATATGTTCCCAAGAACAAAAATATTTCATCATAGAAACTGAAAAAATATATATATCTCTTATTCTTTTCTATTTTTAACATCGGAATGAAGAATCGCTTGCTACTCCAAACGTGCAACTTCAAAACTCTAATTTCTCTTTCTGGTTCAAAATTTTTTCGATTGCATATCAAACATCTCTCGTAGCGAGAAGTTTGGAGTTGCGAAAGAATTTACATTAAAAGCCATTCTCGCTCTGAAAAGAAATGAATAACAAATGCAGGAAATGTATTGGGAAAGTAGGAAGAAATGAGTTGGAAATGGGAAGTTTTCGGAATTCGGATTCTTTCCCCGATAAGAAAACGACGCCTTTTTTATTTATGAGAGTGATTACTGTTTTGTTACGACGCTGGCTAGTCAAATATTTTGGGAATTATTTATCTTTTGAGAGGTATTTAAAGTGGATTGATCACAAGGATGAAACTTTTTTGTAAAGAATTCATTAATATATGCAAGATCAATAAATACTTGACAGAAACATAATGGCAAATATTTTGCTAAATATTTTCAGCACAAAAAATACTATTTTAATAAATTAGATTTTTAGAACAACCTTATAATTTAATTTCATTTATTCATTTTAATTAATTCATCCATTCATTCCTTTTAATTCATTCATTCATCCATTAATTCGTTTTCATTCATTCTGATTTCATTTTCATTCATTTTCATTTCATTCATTTATTTTCATTTCCTTCATTCATTTTTATTTCATTCATTCATTTTCATTTCATTCATTCATTCATTTTCATTTCATTCATGTATTCATTTTCATTTCATTCATTCATTCATTTATTTTCATTTTCATTGCATTCATTCATATATTTTCATTTCATTCATTCATTTTCATTGCATTCATTCATATATTTTCATTTCATTCATTCATTTTGATTTCATTCAATCATTTTCGTGTCATTAATTTATTCATTCATTCATTTATTTTCATTTCATTTATTCATTTTGATTTCATTCATTCATTTTCATTTCATTCATTCATATATTTTCTTTTCATTCATTCATTTTGATTTCATTCAATCATTTTCGTGTTATTCATTTATTCATTCATTCATTTATTTTTATTTCATTTCTTCATTTATTTTTATTTTATTCCTTCACTTATTTTTATTTCACATTCATTTATTTTCATTTCATTCATTCATTTCCATTTTTAGAACAACTTTGTTCATTAATTTAATATTAAAGTTTAAATAAGACGTACAGAAGTAGCTTTTGTTTGTCTATATATTTATTATCCATTTATCCATTATTTTATACATTAATTTTCTCTAAAGCAGCAAGAAAATGTATTTTTCTCTCAATAAAATTCCCTTTTCCTAGCCACTATAACTTCACAGGTTATAATATTAAAACCTGTCATTGTGTTTTCAAGATTTTCAAAATGAACGAAAATATCTGGGAATAAAAATTTAGTTTTATAAACAATATTCTTTCCTTAACCGTTTGGTGCGGTTTTTCAAGAATTTATCTCAATTTTCACCAGATTTCCTATAGAACGAGATCAGATTTTCATATCGATCGTGCTGTTTGTCGAGAAATGTTGAAATAAATAACCCCCAAAGTGTAACAAAGATTTTTATCCTGATATCTCATGTAACCGATTGAAAGACGGGTTTCACGTCAAAATATATTTAAATAAAAAACAAGGCAAAATTTATATAAATCAATAAACAAGGAGGTCAAAAATTGTTGAGAAATGGTGGTCGTTTGGTTATATCATTTGCCATTATAAAAAATATTTTTGACTAACTATTTTACTTATTTTAAGCAAGTCTCTACGCTTTAGTAGCAATAAACAATATAGTTAAATCATATATAATATACTAGTGTATTATGTGTAGTTAAACAGAAAAACAATGACTATTGTAAAATGTAAATATATGTAATATTATAAGTATACCAATATATGTAAGTATACCAATATATGTAAGTATACCAATATATGTAAGTATACCAATATATGTAAGTATACCAATATATGTAAGTATACCAATATATGTAAGTATACCAATATATGTAAGTATACCAATATATGTAAGTATACCAATATATGTAAGTATACCAATATATGTAAGTATACCAATATATGTAAGTATACCAATGTATGTAAGTATACCAATGTATGTAAGTATACCAATATATGTAAGTATACCAATATATGTAAGTATACCAATATATGTAAGTATACCAATATATGTATGTATACCAATATATGTAAGTATACCAATATGTAAATATTCGAGCTTTATGATAAAATAATACGTTTGATACAGAAACCGTTCAAGTGGGATAGTTAACAATTGATATACGCTACGTATGTTATCTCTCAAATTATCTCCCTGATTGCTTACTCGGCCAAAGTGGGAACTGCTACTTGGGCGAAGTGAGGTGTCACAATGGTAGCCAAAGCCAAGTTTAGATGAGACTTTCTCTACTAAAAGCATTTCTCCACTGAAGCAGCAACACTTCACTTTGCATTTGGTCCAATGTTGATTGTCGACTGAAGCCAAATGTGTTGGAAACTGCTTAAAGAGGCATTTAAAATGCAGGATTAGTGAATAAGTTAGGTATGTTTGTAAATGTATAGTTGTTTAGGGGTTTGAGTAAATTTGATGTAAATTTATAAGTTATTAAAATTGTTGAAACAAATAAATATAAAATTAGGCATTTGTATATTACTGTTTTAAAAAATATATTAGATAAATTGCTTAAACTAAAGTAATTAATTTATATGTCGCCGGCAAAGTATGGAATTCGTGCATTTTATAGAATGCCTTGCGTTTTTAGGCAAATTACGACATAAACGAATTTTCTATTATGTGCTTTGCCTACACTGTAAAGAAAATGTACTTAAAAATGAGTACCTAAACCTATTGATTTTCATTGAGTACAATAGTATCGTAAATGAGCGATGACATACTCGTATTTAAGGAATGATACTTTCTCAAAAATGAGCATCGTGATTTAATATGGCTAATCTTAGCTTCTGTTCAAGCCATCTTCACAAAGCGACCTGATAAAATTAAAATAATTGTTCAGAAGATGGTTTTCCGCATTATTTTATGTCGATTGCTTAAATGGAAATTGAGTTATTACAACTCAATTATCTTATTTCTCATTTGTTTGGCACACCTTTTTAACTTTTCTTCTGTTAATAACTTCTTCAAGTCGCCTTGGTAGTATAATGGATAAGACTCTAGACTACGGTTCCTGAAAACCTGAATTGGAATACCGGTAAGTCTTGGTAATAATTGTCGATATGATATTTATTGAAAGGAATTTATGAAGGTACCCTATGTAGACTAGCATATTCTCTTTTTATTCATTGTACTCAGTTTTGTGTAAATGTCTTTTTTAAATTGAAACTTATGTTTTAGGAGCCCTGATAAGCATTGAATGTACTCAAACACGAGAACATTTTATTTATTTTTAGAACCTATTTTTAACTGTGTAGGCATAAAATTCCTTAGCATTCTATTGAATTCCTAAATACGAACTAGCAAAGTATTTGATATTCCTGCTAATGACGTTTGTAATGTCACGTTGCGTTTATACTACGTTACCGGATACATAGGTGAATGCAGCTGTAGAGCAAATAAAAATAGGCAATAAACTTTATTAATATTTTTTTTAACGTTTCGCACTTTAAGTATAACTTTAATAGTAATTAATAGTAACTTTAAGTCAACTCCACATTAACTTTTGCTGTCATCTTTAACACACTCAGTTATATGTAAATATTAAAATGTTGAACGTTAAATAAACATTTTAAATTAACTTAAAATTAATCATATATGGATCTATTGAAATTAATATTATAGTTACGTATTGAATTGACTGATGACTATGAAATCTACAATTGAAGAAATATTTTTTTTCAAAATCGTATTTAAAACCTTCTGACAGTTACAAACATATTTTTGCGTCTATGCACACACACACATGTTTAGTTTCACCATCAATATACACACTTTTTAAATTCTTAAAAATACTCTATTTTCTAATATTTTCCAATCTTTTTCTAATTGGGGTATAAATTCAAAGCCATCTCTTTAAGAATAAACAAGTTTCCTTTAAAAAAAATGATATAAATTTATTAAAATATCATTTAAACTCCCTAACAGGGAAAACAACTTTACAATTTTGTTAATTTTCTTAACGGTCAGAAGGTTAAAAAAATAATAGGTTCATATTTTCTTTTCTTGTGTTTCTCAATAAGATTAGATATGATATTATTTTGCATTTATTTTATATACATATGTTTTTTTCTAAAATCCTTTTCAATAATCTCATTTTATACTTTGCCTAAATATCACTAAGCATTTTGTAGAACGCATAGATAATTTATAAAATGCTAAGACAAAAATTAGAATACCTGTATTTTAAACTTTTCCGGTAAATTATATATTTTTCTATCTAAAGTTTTTAATTTTATTCATCAATTATCGGTATAAATGACAACAATTGATTCAATTATCCAAATACTATTCATATGAATTATTTCTTAAAACTTTCTTGAGATATCGTATTTTAATTACAAAAGTAAGATATTCTTTAATATATCACAATTAATCAATTTAGAGATCAATTTTAATTTATAGATATGAAAAATATAATTTATAGATCGAAAAAAAAATATAGAATTCTGAATTTTATTTTTCTGACCATACCAGAAGGAGAGTATCCATATTTTACATTTATGGTAGTATGTTGTGCATATAAATTCAATTTTTTATAGTTTTATCACATACTTATCTTCATAATAACTTGATAATCTTTGCCATACATTAAACAGATTTTATTTATTTTGACATGCTTTTCTGTAACACACTCTGATATTATTATATAATTTCATCTTGTATTTATATTTTACCCTTTTTCTGAATGACATATTTAATTGAAACCGTGCATACTTACGTAATTCTGATAAAAATACATAATTCAATCAACTTAATTATAATTTATAATGCATAGTAATTTATAATGATTTTCATTTTACATTGAAAAACTGAACAGCAGTAAATGTTGATCCCGCATTATAACACAATTAATAAAATTACACTTAATAAAATTTATCTGAAATTAGTAACTAACGTAAACTCTGAAAAGAGTATAAAATAATATATTTATTATTAAATAAAATATTAATGTTGTGGAGCTAAAAATAGATTGCAGATTTTTTTATGTTTTAATTTTAAAAAATGATAAAATATATGTTTAAAAAAAAACAGTTATTGAACCTACTCAGTTATATAAAAATTATTACAAAAATATTTAAAAAGGGATTCTTCTTAAATGATGTACTTAACGATATATAAAATTTAAATAATCACTCTAACCAATTTCAAAAAGTGTTCTTTTTTTAATGATGTACTTTACAATACATACAATTTAGATCACCACACTATACTGATATTTTGTAATATAAATTTCTTAAGCAAAACAGTTATTGACCCTACTCAGTTATACAAACATTATTACAAAATATTTAAAAAGAATCCTTCTTTAATGATGTACTTAACAATTAACGAAATTTAAATAATCACCCTAACTAATTTCAAAAGGGATTCTTTTTTATTGATGTACTTAACAATAAATAAAATTTAGATCACCACCCGAAACTGATATTGTGTAATCTAAATTTTTTTCCACTTTTATCCATTATTTTAATGGTTTTAGTATTTTTATGATTTTTGATGCATTAATTGATTCATATCATTATAGTAAATTTACATTAAGACTAGCTATTACCCGCGGTTCCACTCGCGTTAAAAAATTTACGCCGTTCATTGTTCCTCCCCGTTAATATCTTATTTTTTATTTTCTCAAATACAAAATAACTGGTCTGTTGTTTAGACATCTCCGGGTAGATCTCCGAATCTTAGCTTTTCTGTTATTTTTCCCTTTGAAAAGTTATTTCGCCAAAGCAAGTTTTGATCGCCAAGTTTCGATTGTTTAAAACATTAAATACATATTAATTTATTTAAAAGTATTTCATTGTTATTATGATCTCATGATTTTATAACAATGTATATACTATTTTTTCAATGGCCATTTAAAGAAATAGCTTCTAAAACTGTTGTAAATAGTTATCAACGGAAAAATGAACGGAATTTTAAAAATTTCAATCCTCAAGTTCACAATTAGAGGTTGTATAGTATTTGTATATAAATTTTGAGACATGTCCGAGCAATAAAAAATAATATTTTGCATTCCACACACACAGACAGAATATTTTATTTATATATCTTTTATATATCTTATAATTATATATTTTATATATCATTTATATATATTTTATTTATTATTAAAGATATGTAGTATCTCTTTAAATTTTCATGAAATATGAATGAAACCATTTTTGTTGCTTTTCTATTTGTACCTGCGGAAATCTTTTATATTCCATTTCATAAAAAAAAATATTTGACAATTACGAAAAAAATCAATACGTAATTCAAAAGAGAATTTTTTACTGGAAAAAAAAATATTATTGGGCTTCAATATACAAACCTCCATTCAGGAAAAATGCTAAAATGTATTTTTTTTTTTGCTATTGGCAATCTTCTTTTGATCTTTAAGAAGATCATTAACTTTGTTTGAATGAACGTGAAACGTTTTTGCAAAGATATGTTTTTTATTCGCTTTTACAATAGCACGTCTAACTTTTTATGTCATTAATAATTTTTATTTACCATGATTACGCTTTTTGTCAAAATAACAAGTCAATAAAAAATATGTATATTTTTATAGGCTAATTGAGACATTCTGAAGTATTTATTTAAGAAGGATTTTGTGAGTGGTGAAACAAAATTATATGTGTTTTATTAAAGAGCGGTCATATTTAATCAATATTTTTTTCTAAAACAGGTGTTTTAGAAAATCATAATTGTAATTGGTCAAAAAAAAATTTATCTAGGATATGAAGAAATAATTGTTTACATATGTATAATTAAAGTTTTGAAGGTATAACTGAAAATCATAATAATGCAGGGTACATTTATTTTTATAGAACAAAAAAACTTTTTCATTAAATTTTACTTAATATTTTAGTAAACAACTTTTTAAATGTATTTAAAAAAATTACAAATATTTTTAAAAATAAAATATCTGTTTTGACAAGTTTACAAAAGTTAAGAGCGACTGAAAAAAAAATATCGACTCTTATATTCCATTAGCATTAATAATTCATTTGTTTACGTATCTTTGTTACATAATAAGTTAAATCCACACCAAGAGGCCAGCAAATTAAAAAAAATAGAAATCTTATTTCTCTGTTGGAGAGTTTAAATTATATTTGTAATTAATTTACTAAATTTTGTTTAAAAATTTCTTGTTTGCTTTTAAAGAAATAGCTTTAAATTTATACCTTCATAATATATTGAAAAGTGAAGTATTTGGGTAATATAAAAATGGGGCGAATTGTTGGAAAACCAGTTGATCTCATAACCGAAAAATACAGGACGTCCGATCGGTTAATACCTCATTTTTTAATAAAACTTCCATACCTATTGAATTGTTCGCATATTTCTACTAATCTATAAAAAACATTTTGTCAACTCTATAAAAATAGTTATATAGAATTCTTAAAAATACGCTATATCACGAGTTTAAATTTATAAATCAGCGATTACATTAATGACTCTGTTATGTTCCTAATACTATTATTTCTACACATATTTCAATTTTTGTAATAATGAAAAACGTATACTTTTGTGGTGATGATGACGACTATCCTTAAAAATAATATTTTTGTTTGTAATGAATATTGTGAACAACAAGTCAGTTTAAAATTGTTAAAGAAGTGTTTTTAAATGAAACACCTTTAAGAAATATTTTTCATGATGTTTAAAAAATTATTTACGGCTTTGAAATTAAAATAATCTAAAGAAATAATTAGCATTTTAAAAACATTTAAATACAATTTATTTTATCTAAACAGTTTAGTTACTGACATAGAAAAGGGAATGGTATTAAACTCTCATATATAATTCATAATCTAAATAAAACTTTCGTATAATGATATTTCTAATCACATGCACTGAAGGGCCAAAATATTGTGCCCAATCTCAAATCTCGTACCCTGCAATGTACTACTAATAGTGTGTACAGATATCCTTACAGAGGATCTTTGATTAAAGTCTCCTGTAAGTTGCTGCACTGTTGCCCTTCGGTTGTCCCTTGCAAATTTGGGCACTCTAATTTCTGTTCGAGAATTCGGTAGCCATTGATGACTATAGAAGGCATGTTGAGGACACAGTTATTTGGCTAACAGTCCTTCAAACGACCTAGTTGACGGATTACCTTTAAAAACTTGCTTTTTTTCTTTTGTTTCCCGCCCCCCACCCTTTTTTCCCTCTAAACACTTTGTATAAAGCTGCTCTTGAACATTTCACAAATGCAGCGGTTTTGTAGATGTCATGAATCCGGTCATCCATAATTGTCCCACGTTCAAAGTCTATCAAACCGCGTTTTAACCATTCCTTTTCGAAAAAAACGTTTCTACTGTCGTTATAAGCAAGTTTTTATATATCTTTTTAGTTCTCTGGCGAAAACACTGTGACGTCATATCTCATTTACATAAAAAACTTCAGGCCATAACACTTTAGCCACTCGGTTTATATCAAATATTTTTCATGATGCTTACTTTATTATTTAAGGCTTTGAAATTAAAATAGGCTAAAAAAATAATTAGTAGTTTGAGAAGATTTTAATAAAATTTATTTTATATAAACTGTTTAGTTAAGCTCTCATATATAATTCATAATCTAAATAACATTTTGGAAAATGATATTTCTAATCACATACACTCACAACGATGTCTTATTATTCAGACGTGGAAAGTCACAATTCACTAATTTTTAGGACAACCATTTAAAAAAATTTAGCGTTACTAAAATAAATAGAAGCAAAAATTAAACAATGTTCAACTATAGCATTAAGGTACTACACATATTATGTATTTCGATATTGGAAATAAGATCTGATTCTCAAATTCGCGAAAAAGACATTTAACTAATTCCTGCACTAGAACATCAATATGTTCAAAGAGATTTATGAATATTGAACTAATAAATGTTGTATCTTTAGATATTAACAAATATTTTCGTTCAATTATAAAACTGCCTTTTAATACATAATTATTTTAAATTTAAAACTAATTATTATTCGAATGACGACACTCTTATACATTCAACTTAACTTATATAACGATCCAAACGTTACATTCCCATCGCAATTACAATTCAAACACACCCATTCAAAGATTAAAATCCAACAACAACTACAACTCAAAAAAACAAGTAA
Source organism: Troglohyphantes excavatus (assembly GCA_963932185.1). NCBI lineage: Eukaryota > Metazoa > Arthropoda > Arachnida > Araneae > Linyphiidae > Troglohyphantes > Troglohyphantes excavatus. The sequence goes on from OZ010677.1 coordinate 42,251,006, forward strand.
CAAAATACTTAAATCCCTTAAATATCGATCCCAAGAATCACAATCAAAATCAAATCATGATCCAATCAATAAAGAATCCGTAATCTTCCCGAGCAACTCCAGCCAATCCCTCCAGTGATCTCTCCCCCGCAAAGACGCTCGGCTTTCTGAGAAAGTGAAAACGAATCCCGACACCGAGGCTCAGCCCCCAAGTACGCATGTGCAGGGACGCACCCCCCGTCAGCCCACGAGGCACTCTTTCAGCCCCATCTCATCTTGGAGCACATGCGAAGTGAGCGAGATCGTGACGACATCGAGCTAGATCGTCTCTTCACTAGTTCAATGGGGGAGATATGAGGGGATGGTTGGAATTGGTGGTTGAAGTTTTTGATGGTGGTGTAAGAAGGAAATGTGACATATAATGGAAAATAGTCGACAGATGAAAGTAGTTTTTGATTGGAAAAAAGTTATTAATTTGATCCTGTGATATATCGGTAAGTGGACATATTGTATTTTTATTTAAAATTTTAATATCTGTTATAAAAACTTCAATTTGACAATTTTGGTGAAGGTTTTATGCTGGCTTTTTTTTCTGGGTGAGTGGATCGTTAGGAAAATATCACATTTCTTGAATATAAAGAATGGGAAAATTATTATATTTAAGACATTGTATAGTAAGTTATAAATGACTTCCTCCCTATTTTCCGGAATATTAAGATAGTTAGAAATAAAAAGTTCATTTGGTATATAGATAGAGATAGATAGATAGGTTAATTGAAGTGGGCCGTAGCCCATTTACAAATGTTGGCAACATAATTTAACAAAGGCGGATACAAAATTAGATACTACATTTAAAAAACAATTAAAACACAATTTGAACAAATATACAAAAGAAAAAGACAAAATTAAACTACATGAGCAATTACAAAAGCAAAAAAAATTAGAATTAGGGTTTTAATCTGTTATTCCTGCACAAGTTCACTGATCAAGTCCTCCCGGAATTTTAAAACAGATATTGCATAATTATAAAAACAAAAATATTCTTTATTGTAATATTTTAGGATGGTTGAAATGTTAATGGATTGAATTGATGATAAGTATTTTCTTCTGAATGCATCGTAAATTGGACAGACTAAAAATGCATGTTCCAAAATTTACAGGAAATACGAAAAATTTCGAAAACAACTCCTTTAAAAAATATACGTGATTGATTGCAAACGAATTTGTATAATAATTCTTTTTATAGTGATATATATATTTGAAATTAGATAGTCCGATTAAATGTGAGTTTTTTATATATTTATACTGTGAGTGGTTAATACTATTGCGTATTGAAGCAAGATCATTTTGGGTGTATTGGTCATGGTATACTTGTACAATCGTTGAAATGTAATGTTCAGCCACTTTATAGTCTTGCGAAAGCCAAACAAAATAAAAACCAGCGTTTTGTAAAATATTTCTTATTGAGATGGCCCAATTAAATGTATTGTTTGTCCAGTAATAGGATAAATTATACATGTTTAAGTAGCAAATTTTAGCAAACGTATCATCTGACATTTTGAGAAGGTGTATCCAATACTTTAAAATTTAACGAATAAAAACTAAAGAGATCCTAGGATGACCTAATTCAAGTCTTAAAATATATCCAGGTATATAACGGGAAACTCTGTAAAAAGTTTTCTAACAAAAATACGAAAAAAAATTCTATATCTGTGTAGTTATTTATCGCCCAAACTGCACTATTTGTTTTAGAAATAAAATGATTTTTGGCAAGATTAAAACAACCAGATGAAGAAAATGGTATCCTTAGATAATCATAGCTAGAAGATATTTCCAATTCGTTATTGTTATAGAAAAATTTGTCGTGCTTAGATAATTTACCGCCCTTACGAAAGATAACTATTATATTTGGTAAATCTGTCATCAACGAAATTCATTTATGATATATTTAAACAAAACAGAATTATTTTTAATTTTACATATATAAAATTAAAGTACGTTTACAAATTTTCACCAAAATTTATTCAAACAAAAGTGTCTCAAACTCAAAAATGTTTAGTCTACGAATTTAGTAATATTCCAAATACTTTTTTTTTCATTTAAAAAAATAATCCAATAATTTTAAGTCAAAGTGCAAGTCAGTTTTTTATATTTTACCGTCAGGTATCGCTCAAAAACTATTTTCATCGGAATATTTTTAATAAATTAAAAAAAAGCTTATTTTGTAATATAAATTTTACCCTCTTGCAGCACAAATAACTTTACGATTTTTTTAAATTTCCTTACCGCTTATTGCTAATTTTTAATGCACTAAATTAATCTACCTATATTTTTATGTTTGCATTGTAAAGAAAATTAAAATAGTCGTTTATTAACACGAATAGCATAAGTTTTCTCTTACAATAATAAAGCTTGACGTCTTTTATATTTTACCGTCAATTACTACTTTTACTTTACCCTGAGTCTCGAAGTAAAATATATATTCTATAACAATTTATTAAAAATGTATTTATTTATTATTATTTTTTATTAATTTATTAAAAAATAATAGTAAAATCTACAATATATAATTAAGTTCTAAACATGTGATATAACGTACTATTACATGTTATAAAATGTTCTATTACATGTTATATAATGTTCTATTACATTTTATATAATGTGTTCTATTACATGTTATATAATGTTCTATTACTTGTCATATAATGTTCACTTTTATGCTGTCAAATGCCCTCTTATATAATTTTAAATGTCCTCTTTAACACGGTTTTAAATGTCGTCTTTAACACGGCTTTTACATGTTTTTTTTAAATCCTCCTACTTTTATTTAGTGTACTCTTGCTTAATTTTAATTGCGTATTACATGTTGTTTAATTTCGTTGTCCAATTATATCTCTTTTTACATTTGTCTGTCTACTTATACAACTTTATAGATGCGATACCCAAAGTTCATGTCGAATACTTTATCCAAATAGAACAAAGTAAAGTCCGAAAAATATAAATATTTCTACATTACTTTTATTCACTTCTCACAAACTTTCTAGATCCCTATTTTCCAACCAGACATCTTACCACAGTGTTTTCCCTTCCCCATTTCGTATTCCATTATTCTTAAGCATAGCACGCACACAGACCATTATCCCCTAACATATTTCTACAAAATCCCATTTTTGAAAGTTTTTTTTACCTCATTATTTTGGGAATTCTAACCCCACTTCAAAAGGAATTTTCCGGGCGTAAATACAGAGTCCGTATCTTTAGAAGCACGTTTGGCTCTTTCAAAATGAACCCTAATTAATATTTTTCTAAGAGAAGCCAGAGACGGGAGCATTCACTGTATAATCGGAATTTCGAAATGTCCTCGTATTTAACAAGTTAGAATTATGCAAATGTTAGAGTAAAATTTTGATAATTGGTGAACGTTTTGCAATTGGAACACGTATTCCTTTGATGTCTGAAATGGCAATGATAGTTTTCTTAATTTGTCCTCAATTTAAATTTGAAATAAGTTATCAAAGACTCTATTGTTGAGTTTATGAGTAAACTCAAAGTCGCTATACCCTTCTCATTAAGTTGTTGTACTATGAATCGAGATTTAATTAAGAATTTGTTAACGTTAACTTTAATTCCGTAGTTTATTTATGATAGTTTCAGTAATAATTAATGAACATGATAAAAATGTCGAAGTTATCATTCTGGTTATAAAGCAAATAAACAATATTTACACATTAATCAATACTAAAACGATACACATTAACTTAGTACACAGGTGTACGCATATGGTATATTTAGCATATGGTAAATTTAAACAGTTTAACATACGGTAATCCCTATGCTAAATTGTTTAAATATCTTTTTATATTGACGTGCAACGCGTTCAAAATCGTTTCTCTGAAAATTTGCATGTTGGCCGAAGTAAACCGTAACGGAAACATTCCATTTTAATTTATTCTTACCTTTTGTAACAAATAATAATAATATTCAAATTAAAGAAAACACTTTTTGAGCTGCTTTCCTGCTGCAAAAAGGAGTAAGACGTCGTAGTTCCCTGTAGAGGGCCTTTCAAATGATCCGCGAAACAGCGTTGGCGCGTTTGTATCGATGTGTCCTGACACCTATGCATACAAAGATTATTTAATAAAGCAAAGCATGTACGGAGCGTGGATAAAAAAAACGGAAGCAGGAAAAATAGCTTGTTTATTTGCCTTCTTATAGAAAAGTTTTTATTGCGATTGATCTTTATTTCTATAATCTGTTGAAATGTCGCTTCAAATAAAATCTTGATGGACTTTCTCTAACACCATCTCTATACCAGACTTTTAACGGAATATGCATTTAAAATTGTTCCAGGGCACAACAGCATTCATCGGCAGAAACTTGCATGATACGAAAAGTGTTGATATATTAAAGCTCTATAACTCCAAGGGATATAGTCCCATGAAAATAAATGACTTAATATTGTGTAGTGGATGGTGGGCCGCGTCCACCAGATTTGCCATTAATACTATTTTTCTTTTTTTATCTTTGTATCTTTTGACCTTTCTGTGGGGCAAATGAGTTACATTTCGGGCGCACACTGGCTGGTTTAACCTATATAACTTCAAATATAATCGTCAGGGAGTAGAGAGAGAGAGAGAGAGCCTGCTGAAATTGAAGAGAACGGCGAGTTCTGTAATTAAATTTGACTAGTGATGTTTTAAAATGTTTTTTACATGAGATTTCACTATGAAGCCAAAAAAAAATCAAACTAAAGTTCAATTTCGGTATGGAAAAGGTACACAGTTGAAAGATCAGTTCAAGGCAAACAAAATGTTACCAATAATTCTAAATTACAGACAGGTTCCGAGAGAGCTAGAGCTTCGCTAACGCGCAAGAACGAGAATATTTTCAGTAAGTAAATATATATGACTGCGTCAACCCTATATCTCTTTTATATTTTAATATAAATATCATAAATCATAATATGATAATTTATAAAATTATACAAAATTCTTATATTTTAATAACACAAAATTTTATGTAACCAGCACAGATACAGAAACCAAAACTGAATTCAAAAATGGATGAGTAGTTGTCACTCTACATACTTTTGTAGCGCACTGCTTGTTATTGATAACCACATTCCCAATCGTATCACACATCAATTTCCTGGATACATTTTTGCGATATGCAGTCCCGGGCTTTCAGGAATCTAAAGTGGCCTCATTATGAATAAATATGAGATGTTTCATTGAACACGGGGGGGCTTTGCCAAATCTGAGAATACGGTAAAATATGTTTACATTTTGAATAAAATCTGAATATCTTATATTTCATAGATGCCAGTTGCGAATTGCTACATTTGGAATGTGATATTTATTTTGCATCTAAAATTTTTGGTTTGATAATTATTTTATATTTTTTGTAGCTACTTTGTTATTGATTTTGGACTGAATGTCATTCTAAGTGTAATTTTTTAGCTTTGTAATTGTAATATTAAAAATCAAATTTGATGAAAAATCGGTAAAAAAAAAGTACTTACTTTCATAAAAATGCATTGCAAACCTTTTTTTTTAAAGAAAAAAAGAATAATTTAAGCTTATTTTGGACATTCTCTTTTGTAATTACTATACTTTTTCTAATTAGGTAAAGAAGATTCGTTCTCTATACGGTTTTGGTAAAATAAAAGAATAAGTAGGATTCCTGTAAATTAATTTTTATCGACAATTTTGGAGTTGATGGCCTAGGATTTCGATTATCAACACATATATCAATATTATGTTAAACTATTAACTATTTAAAAGGAAGCATTGTTGTTGACATTTTAAGCACGGAATTGCTACGAAGAGCTGAAGTTACGGCTGTTGACAGGAAAGTGTATGGACGAAATTTGACTCATGCACTGTCCAAAATAGGTTCTCTAAAATGAGTAAAATATATTCATTTTTTGAGTATATTCGATGCTTATCTTGGCTCCGAATACATAAGTTTCAATTTTGAAAAAGACATGTACTGGAAAATGAGTACAATGAGCAGATGCCTACATGGACTGCATTCCTAAAATTCTTTCAATAAATATGTACAGTTACAACCAAGACTTACATGGGAATGGAACCCAGATCCTCAGACACCGCAGACCAGTGCCTTATACGTTGTACTACCAGGTCTCCGTGAAAAAGTTATAAACAGAAGAAATGTTTTAAACGTATGCTAAAAGAATGGGAAGTAAGATAATTGAGTTAAAATAACTCAGTTTCCATATAAGCAATCGACGTCAAATAATGTGGAAAACCAACTCCTGAACAATTATTTTAAGTTTGCTCAGGTTCTATAAAGATCGCTGGAATAGAAGTTGAAATTAAGAATATTAAATCATTTTGCTCATTTTTGATAAAATACAGTTGCTTAAATTTGAGTAAGCCAACGCACATTTAACAAAGCAATTGAACTCAAAGAAAAATGAGTAGGTCCAGATACTCATTTTTAAGTACATTATTTTTTACATTGTTCCCCTTCCAAGAGATACAATAGTCTTAGAGGGGTGGGGAGGGGGTTGGAGTAATGGGTAATCTCGTCAATATGCTTTTATTAGACGACATAATAAATCATTTTTCTTTATCGGCCGATTCCTTTAGATTTATGGAGATTTTAAATATTAATCATTTTTGTTTCGCGTTAAGTTTCAGCCAATAACCAACTGTTCTGCTGTTGAACGATTTTAAAGAGGTATCCACGTCGAAAAATTACAAAATATAATGTCTTACAGCAACGATTAATCTTCCAACAAATGTAAAGAATGGGTTGTGCCAAAGAATGGGGAAGTAATAGCAGTAACTCAATTCCAAATCTGCCATTGGATCTTATAATTTGTTTAACAGTTTTAGAACTATCTCAATTAATACACACGAAATATACACATTTACAGAAACATTCGTTGGACAGGAACCCATTCCAATATTAAGCTCAGAACGTTAAATATTATAGGAAATGCCTACAGTCCGTTTGTAGTAAGAATCTGTGGCAATTTACCATGAGGTAATGGGGAAGGAAAGCAATTTCAATTTCTGAAGTCCTCGTTTTATCAATTATAGGTGGTAATTGGATATGTGAATACACGCTTCTATTACTTGGGTATGGTTATTCCGGAATTTTAATGTTTTCAATAGAAGCGGCGTATATCGACTATTTTACGTCATCGATGGCTTTGGTTTATTTCTTCTGATTCGTTTCCTAAATCAATAGTGAGGAAACTGGATAATTTCCAACAGAACAGTTTTAGGAGATTGTTAAGTTTATTTCTGATATGTATTCCGGAATATATGGTTATTCCGGAATTTTAATGTTTTAAATAGAAGCGGCGTATATCGAAAATGTTATGCCATCGATGGCTTTGGTTTCGTTCTGCTTTTTTGTTTTAGGAGATTGTTTAGTTTATTTCTGATATGTATTCTGGATTGTATGGTTATTCCGGAATTTTAATGTTTTCAATAGACACGGCGTATATCGAATATGTTACGTCATCGATGGTTTTGGTTTATTTCTGCTGATTCGTTTCCTAAATCAATAGTGAGGAAACGGGATAATTTCCAACAGAACAGTTTTAGGAGATTGTTAAGTTTATTTCTGATATGTATTCCGGATTATATGGTTATTCCGGAATTTTATTGTTTTCAATAGAGACGGCGTATATTGAATATGTTATGTCATCTATGGCTTTTTGTTTATTTCTGCTGATTCGTTTCCTAAATCATAATTTCATAGTTGGATAATTTCCAACAGAACAGTTTTAGGAGATTGTTAAGTTTATTTCTGATATGTATTCCGGATTGTATGGTTATTCCGGAATTTTAATGTTTTAAATAGAAGCGGCGTATATCGAATATGTTATGCCATCGATGGCTTTGGTTTCTTTCTGCTGATTCGTTTTAGGAGATTGTTAAGTTTATTTCTGATATGTATTCCGGATTGTATGGTTATTCCAGAATTTTAATGTTTTAAATAGAAGCGGCGTATATCGAATATGTTACGTCATCGATGGTTTTGGTTTATTTCTTCTGATTCGTTTCCTAAATCAATAGTGAGGAAACTGGATAATTTCCAACAGAACAGTTTTAGGAGATTGTTAAGTTTATTTCTGATATGTATTCCGGATTATATGGTTATTCCGGAATTTTAATGTTTTAAATAGAAGCGGCGTATATCGAATATGTTATGCCATCGATGGCTTTGGTTTCTTTCTGCTGATTCGTTTTAGGAGATTGTTTAGTTTATTTCTGATATGTATTCCGGATTGTATGGTTATTCCGGAATTTTAATCTTTTCAATAGAGACGGCGTATATCGAATATGATACGTCATCGATGGTTTTGGTTTATTTCTTCTGATTCGTTTCCTAAATCAATAGTGAGGAAACTGGATAATTTCCAACAGAACAGTTTTAGGAGATTGTTAAATTTATTTCTGATATGTATTCCGGATTATATGGTTATTCCGGAATTTTAATGTTTTAAATAGAAGCGGCGTATATCGAATATGTTATGCCATCGATGGCTTTGGTTTCTTTCTGCTGATTCGTTTTAGGAGATTGTTTAGTTTATTTCTGATATGTATTCCGGATTGTATGGTTATTCCGGAATTTTAATCTTTTCAATAGAGACGGCGTATATCGAATATGATACGTCATCGATGGTTTTGGTTTATTTCTGCTGATTCGTTTCCTAAATCAATAGTGAGGAAACGGGATAATTTCCAACAGAACAGTTTTAGGAGATTGTTAAGTTTATTTCTGATATGTATTCCGGATTATATGGTTATTCCGGAATTTTAATGTTTTAAATAGAAGCGGCGTATATCGAATATGTTACGTCATCGATGGTTTTGGTTTATTTCTGCTGATTCTTTTCCTAAATCAATAGTGAGGAAACTGGATAATTTCCAACAGAACAGTTTTAGGAGATTGTTAAGTTTATTTCTGATATGTATTCCGGATTATATGGTCATTCCGGAATTTTAATGTTTTAAATAGAAGCGGCGTATATCGAATATGTTATGCCATCGATGGCTTTGGTTTCTTTCTGCTGATTCGTTTTAGGAGATTGTTTAGTTTATTTCTGATATGTATTCCGGATTGTATGGTTATTCCGGAATTTTAATGTTTTAAATAGAAGCGGCGTATATCGAATATGTTATGCCATCGATGGCTTTGGTTTCTTTCTGCTGATTCGTTTTAGGAGATTGTTAAGTTTATTTCTGATATGTATTCCAGATTGTATGGTTATTCCGGAATTTTAAAGTTTTAAATAGAAGCGGCGTATATCGAATATGTTACGTCATCGATGGTTTTGGTTTATTTCTTCTGATTCGTTTCCTAAATCAATAGTGAGGAAACTGGATAATTTCCAACAGAACAGTTATAGGAGATTGTTAAGTTTATTTCTGATATGTATTCCGGATTATATGGTTATTCCGGAATTTTAATGTTTTAAATAGAAGCGGCGTATATCGTATATGTTATGCCATCGATGGCTTTGGTTTCTTTCTGCTGATTCGTTTTAGGAGATTGTTTAGTTTATTTCTGATATGTATTCCGGATTGTATGGTTATTCCGGAATTTTAATCTTTTCAATAGAGACGGCGTATATCGAATATGTTACGTCATCGATGGTTTTGGTTTATTTCTGCTGATTCGTTTCCTAAATCAATAGTGAGGAAACGGGATAATTTCCAACAGAACAGTTTTAGGAGATTGTTAAGTTTATTTCTGATATGTATTCCGGATTATATGGTTCTTCCGGAATTTTAATGTTTTAAATAGAAGCGGCGTATATCGAATATGTTATGCCATCGATGGCTTTGGTTTCTTTCTGCTGATTCGTTTAAGGATATTGTTTAGTTTATTTCTGATATGTATTCCGGATTGTATGGTTATTCCGGAATTTTAATGTTTTCAATAGAGACGGCGTATATCGAATATGTTACGTCATCGATGACTTTGGTTTATTTCTGCTGATTCGTTTCCTAAATCAATAGTGAGGAAACGGGGTAATTTCCAACAGGTTTAGGAGATTGTTAAGTTTATTTCTGATATTTTAAATGATGTTTGCAAAACGAAATGGCGGGGAATGTTTAAATTCAAGACTTAGATGTAATTTAATAAACTATAAATTGAATATGTTATAATTTTTAAATCGTTGTTAAAAAATAAATAATAATATCAATATTATTACACAAAAAATGATCTTTAAAAAAACAAAGATAGACTGTAAGAAAAATGAGCTAAAAAAAGAAAAATGCGGGTGAATAGAAGCAGTGCATAAATGTTAATTTTTTTGCTTAAAAATCAAAAATTTAAAAAAAAATTACAAGAGAGCTTTTAGTTAATAGCGCCACCAAACTTAATAACTCATTTTTTAAGTGTATTGAAGAAGGCTTAATATGGCTGTGAAGCTCCAAACTGCCATTATTCACACGATTACACGGTAGCAAAATACAAAATTTGTCTAAATTCCGAAACTTGAAGCATTTTTCTAATTTTTATAATCCATCAAAAGTTAATTGCAAAGCACACCAGACATATCAACAAAGTGGATTAAATATAACAAATTATTTAATTAGAAATTTTGAAAATGTTACAATAAAATTAAAGAGCGCAAAACCCATTACCATTTAAATTAGTTTCACCGTGTCATATCCTAATGATATTTTCCTAACGAGCTACAAACTGCCCCAATTCCCATTTAAGGAACATTAAACAATTAGTTTTTTTTTTGTGTGTGAAAACTTTATTAAACTTTTGAAATAATCTCCTCCAATGCAATATATAATTCCAAATTCCTTTAAAGTTCCATGGAATTGGAAGAATAGAAACAATTGCAGAATTCACAGCCATATTATTCCTTCTTTTTGAATGCTTAATAATATGCATAATACCTTAAAAGTTCAAAATTTGTCTATACTATTAGCTTAATTAAATTTATATACAAAACTCAGAACTAAACAAAAAGTAAAGAAATTTGTTCCCAATGAAAACGTAAGCATTTGTTTTAAACAATAATAATAATAGAATTTTTTCCAAAAGAAATTGGACTTTGAACGTAAGAAATTTAATTTTATACCGATTTTCGCCAACCCCACCCTATCGAAGGTGTAAAATGTGACAAGTCTTGTCTGTTTCAACAAATCGATACGAAAGAAAATGGTAAACTTACTTCTAAACTACAAGTTTAAGTTAATAAAATTATATTAAGGTTTGTCCAACGGATGTTGAGACAAAGCAAATAAAACTTGACGTTTACATCAACTTGAAAGGAAAAAATTATATAATATTTTTATATTCATAACTATTACTTTATCCATATTGTGATTTTTCTAACAATACACTTAAGTTTTAAATTCATAAAAATATTCAGCGTTGAATTTTTTTTTAAATCTACAGTTTTGGAATGATTTTAAATTCTGTGCCAATTAAAATATTTCAAATTAAAACGTATTGATTAATTACACTTGTGTAAATATCAAGTAGGCTATTTTCAAAATAAAAAAGAACAACTTTACAATTTTGTCATTTTCCTAAAAGATTAGAGTGTAGGTTAAGATATTTGGAAAATATCATCGATAAGCCCACGTTATTTTGAATATAATATGGGATGTAACCAAGTCTCATCGAAATTGGATCATTAGGTTTCCAGAATAAGCGTGGGAAAATATAAACGCTCCCTATAATTTTATAAGTATAAGTATTATTGAGTAAATTTAAATTTAGATCTTTTAAAATTATGTTATAAGAGTATAAAAATATCAAACAACATCATTGGCATTTCATTTTAGCGCTATTTCTTCTAGTAATCAGATAGTTAAGTATAGTTTAACAGTGCTGGATTCTGCTTATCAAACTGGGTAGTTAAAAAAATCATCACAACTTTGAATGGCCATATATTCATAATCAATAACTTTAGAGAGCCATTTTACATATTATTCTGCAGACAACCGGAAATAAATTTCATTTGATTGGAAAGAGATATAAATAGAAGCATTCTTCATTACGTGTTGATTTCATTAAAACTTTCGTTCTTAGTCAATTAATAAAATATCAATATATCGTAAATATCGACGTATCAACACAATATGTATGCATCGAAAATATCAATATATTAGAAATAACGATTATTCGCGAAAATATCAATAATTATCTAGCAATTAACTGCCATGAAAAATGTCTTCACGTACTATTTAAAAAAAATCAGAAGTATAAAAAATGCTACAAATCTTTAATCTTTAATTGGGGGCTGAGACAAATAAGTTCCATAGTTTTTACAGTTCTAGAGAGGGGCTTTGGATAATTTTGACCACGGAAAGAGAGGGAGGGGGGGGGGAGTTCTTAAAACGTGTGGTCTGAAGTATGCAGTTTGCGGCAGAACTGTGGTGACAGCGCTCCGTTTCATTGGACTTGCAACCGTGGTACTCATTAATTTGTACTCTTCATCGGACGGCAACCACGGCATTCATTAATATTTGTATATTATTTGTAAACCGCCGTGTGGCAACTCATAAAACAAAACAACCTTTTTTCTTCTTACAAGCTGTATTCCGAAGTAGTAAATATGTGGAGTTAAAACCATTTCTTTGACGTAGTAGATTCATTTGGAGTTAATTATTAATATGTGTTAAGATACCCGTAGAACAGGTAATTACATGATTTCGGAAATGTGACGCTTGACTAATGGTTTCCACAGGTCGTCTTCAGAAGGGCTATTCAGTTTTTTAACCCTTCAAGTGACCCTATACGAATCTACCTGCTTTGAGGAACAACAGTTAACGATATGTCCGTCTCATAGTTACACGCCTCCATTTGTAAGGAAAATGGTCCTTCCACAATGCTTTAAGAACTCTTTGTCCTGCCTCCCACGAAGCGACATATTCTCTTCCTCCCCCCCCCTCCCATTTAGGAATAAGTTCACAGACTACATAGTTCTGATGTACTTTTCTTTCCCATTTGAAAAGATTAACTAAAAGCAGAGACAATTTACTGTTATTAACAAAAATAAATCTTTCCAGTATCAAATTAAAATCGGAATCCCCGTGGAGTAATTAGAGGTACACGGGATAAAAATAAAATTCTGCTGAGGTGAATAAAGAAAGGATTAGGGGTGCCATTAATCAGAGTTTATCCGATGTCAGAGAGGTTTTTCGAACAAAAGAGTGGGGTTTATTGGATTTCACCCTAAACATTACCCTTTGAAACTCTTGGAGAAGCTATTGCGAGCTATTTAGAAAGCTTTATAAAGGAAGACTCACTAATAGACTATAATCGTAAAGTGAAAGAAAAAAAATGTAGAGATTTTGTAAAATCGACGATAATGTTGCAATGAGTTCTGAAAAATAACAATAATTAAATAAACTAAGTGTAGCTAAATAACTACTATTTCAAGTAAAAAGGTCTAAAGGATATATATAATTAAGTAATGGTTTGGTTATTAACATGAAAACTACACAGTTCTGATGTACAGAGTGGTCACAAATTCGTAGGTAATGTCAAGGTTTGGCTGTTTAATTACATATAATAAACCATTCTTTTTTTACGCTTTTACACATTTTTTTGTTGCTACTAAACCTAAGCGACTTGTTTAAATCATAAGCGAGATGGCAAAACATTTCTTATGAAGCATACACAAATAAATGTGATACTGCCAGACAATGAGCATTGCCCAAAAATGTGTAACCCCCTTGTATTTTAATTGCATTAATCATGGTTGAATAAGGATATTTAAAGAATTTAAGTTCGAAAAAGGTTAGTTACATTGAAAATAACAAACATCAGTAACATCTATACCAATAAAATCACACCTGTAATTTTATTGATATAGATTATATTGATTTCAAGTTATTTAAATTTTATTCATTGTGTATTCATAGGTTTCTTTAAATCATTTTATATTTATAAATATTATTTTACTCACAATTCTTCTATATTTTAATATTAATTTGCACAAATGTACAGTTATGTCCCACGCAACTATTTTGGTAGTACACTGGTGAATAACATTTCAATCGATTAGTTTAAGAGTCATAAACTGCAGCTTTCGTTGACAAGTCCTAGTGATTGAATATACCAGGTCAAAGGTTGCGAAGAATTTCCCCATACAAAGTTACCAAATGAATAATTCAGGCTTCTCTTCGTCAACAAGAATTGCATGCAAAAATATATATTATGATAATTTCAAAACAGGGTTCTGTTTCAGAGATTATGCTATAAAAAAATTCAACGGAAAAGGAATATTCAATCCTTTTTTATCTTTTTCTTCCTCGAGAAATGCAGCGTTTAGGATATCTGATGCCCGCTATGAGATGCAGGATAAAGTAATTTTTTGGAATCAAAATTTCGGTGTCGGGTCGCTGCTTCTTTAAAATTCACCTATATCCAATGTAATGAAATAGAGGGGATCTCTAAAATTCAATGGTTCCCAACCCTTTGTCGGAAGTGGTTCATGGAGCGTTTGACGAATCTCCCCTTCCAAAAAATCCTGTGATGACAAAGCGGTAAAGTATTCGATTAATAATTGGAGAATGGTGGGTTCGAATATTGACTCTGAGAGTGTAGGGAGCTTGTCATCAGGGGATTGCCATATTTGTTGCTGGTCTTCCACAAAAAAAAACCTTCGTATATATGGAACTGGTACATGCTAAATATACCATGGTCCAAAGTCCTGACACCTATATAAGGTGAATGGGTCAGGTGCTGTCTTCGTCAACTCGTAATGGTTCCAATTCCCGAACCGATAGATTCCGATCCTAAACAATTGATTCCGAAACTTCGCCAATAGCCTACTGTGTAGCTGTAGTGAGACGTTATTGTAACCAATCAGCTTTTACTAGAATTACTATTTTATCCCCAAACACTAATACAAAATCAAATATTGACGACCAATAACAGGTTGGTCCACTCTAGTATCTTCTAATTATTCCCCAATGAAAATAAAACTTATTCTTATTATTACTCCATTAAAAATAAAAATATTCACTGGCAAATTGTCCCATTTGTCTATTACCCTACTATAAAAACAGCGCTTTCTCCCTTTACGATAAAAATCTTATTTGTTTAATTTAAATCTATAACTTCTTGTTCTATAACTCATAATAAAATACAAACCCTTGATATCTTAAAAGTCCTGTTAACAAATTTGAACACTTAAACCAAATCTCTCCTAACCCTACTCGCTTCCATATTATAGTAGAACTCCAAATATTCGAAATCCAGTTATCCGGATCAAACATAGCTAATTATCTGGATTTTAGTTATATACATATAACACATACACATTCCCACACACATTCATACATGCACTTCTTTATTTTAGAATCATGGTCAGATGACGAGGAAACACCTGAACTGGCTGACACCCAACGCTTTCAATAGACGTCGGGGCTTTGGACCCCGATCACATTTATCGTGCACCATTCTCGTATACACGTCGTTAATTTTTGCGGATGTTCTGGACGACTTTGCTGGTATTTTGTAGCGAAGCTGACTAATTATCTGGAGCCGGATAGCTTTGCGAAAAAAACAAAGTAATAAGCAAAATCCACATTTTAAAAGTTTCTTATCGGTGAATAATAGTGTTTTTAATAGACACTAAATTGCATTACATACTGAAGTAAAGTTATTTTTTACTGTAAAATAATATTTTTTTTTCGTGAATTATCTAGTAATCCGGATGGGATTTGGTCCCAAATGATCCTTATAATTAGTGGTCTACTGTATAGATATTGAAATTTCCTAATCTACCTTCAAAATCCGTGCTTGAAATACCTTTAATAGTTTTAGTAGCTTCGTGTTGAACTTTCTCTAACAAATCAATGTCTTTTTTAAGACCAAACTATACAGAATACTCTAGCTAGGACCTTACCAAACCTCTATACAATATATTCTTAGATTTTGATTAAACACTTTTCAAGATGTAACCTAACATTCATTCTATAAGCTTCATTCTAATGCTCGTATGCATTCATTCTAATGCTCGTCATTGAACATTAATTGCTCATTTTAAAATATTCTAGTTTACTAACACCCACAGATCTCAGATTTTAGCTCTTTGTATAAAATAGTCAACTTTTTTATTTTTGATACCCATGCGCGAAGATTGACATTTACTGATATTAAATTAAATTCCTCCTTTAACTTTTCATTCTAATATTTTTGTTAATTCATCTTGCAATTGCTTGCTCTACTTATTCCTCAGAATGCACAGATCCTACACTTTTTAAATTATCTTCAAAAGATGCTCACCTATATTTTACAATGATAAAAATTGTTTGAGGCTCGGGGTGCCTTAAAATATATAAATTCCTGTTAAAATATTTAATCAAACACCCACAAAGAAACAACCTAAATCTCGCTAGGAGAGATATGTGAATGCGGATGGCTAGAATAGTAGCTGATTAATGGACGAAACACACTTTCATTTGATTGAAACAAAGTTCCTTCTAACTTCTTTTACTTGGGGTAATAGATCCTGAAGACAAATTAGAAAAGTGTAACATAGTACCTTTTTGAGTTGGTCTAAAATGCTACGTGGGATGTTGGAGATAAATCTTTTATCCCCTACACAGATTTGGGACTTTCTATTTTATTAAATTTATTAATTTTCACAGCCAACCCGATATACTACATTTTTTTAAAAGGGTTCTCGTATATGTTAAAACAAATTCAATAATAGTTCATTATTGTTAAGTTGAAGATTGTACCTCTAGATATTTTTGCTAGACAGAACTTTTAATAATATACTTAAAAGAATATTTTTTTTTAATGTTTACTTACTACATTACAGCAAAGCTACATTTTACAGTAGCGAAAGCTGCTTAGCAACGAAATTCAAGTGATTCACTCACTTCTGAACATTGGATTGGATTGGATTTCGTCGCTAAACAGATTTCGCTATGACTGCTGAATACGCGGTTTAGAGTTACGTGGCTAGTGAATTAAGCCGACGATATGTGTTTACCATTATTTCACTGTTAAAAATGGGTTCTCAAAAATAAGTAAAATATACTCATTTTTGAGTACATTCGATGCTGTTCATACCTCCGAATACATTAGTTTCATTTTTAAAAAGGACATGTACTGAAAAATGAGTAAAATTAGTAAAAATGCATAAAAAGCATTGCTTACATTGGCTGCCTTCATAAATCACTTTCAATAAGTAGCAACAATTACAACCAAACCTTATCAGGAATCCAACCCAGATCCTCAAAAACCGCAGCACATACACATGAGAAATATTAAAAAGGTGTGTCGACAGTGTTAAAAATAGGTACTTAAAAATAAGTAAAATGTACTCGTTTTTGATTACGTTCTATGCCTATCATAGCTCCTAATACATAAATTTCTTTTTTGAAAAAGACATGTACTCAAAAATGAGTAAATTGAATAAAAATTGCCTACATAGTCTGTCTTCATTAATAGCTTTCAACAATTACAACCAGGACATACCGGGAATCGAATCCAATTCATCTACCTGATGTCGTCCGCACCGAATTCCAGCACCTTATTCTTTGTACTACTATAGAGACGTGAAGAAGTAATAAACAGACGTAATGTTAAAAAGGTGTATCAAAAGAATAAGAAGTTAGATAATTGAGTTGTAATAACTCAGTTTCCATTTAAGCAGTCGACATCAAATAATGTGGAAAACCATTTTCTGAAGAACTATTTCAAGTTTGTCAAGTCGCTTTGTTATAATAGCTAAATCACGCTGATAATTTTGGAGAAAGTACTATTATTTAAATTTGAGTACGTCATCGTTCATTCACGATGCAATTCTACTCAAAGAAAACGAGTATGTTCATGTACTCGGCTTTAGGCACCTTTCTTTAACAGTATATAAATTCCATGAATTATTATTACAACTATAAATTAATATCTAAACTAAAATACTCTGAATACAGTAAAGTCCAGATACAATAAATACAGTACAGTAAAGTAATAAATTACTATCTTAACTTAATTACTCTAAATACAGTAAAGTCAAGATACAATAAATACAGTATAGTAAAGTAATAAATTCCTTTCTTAACTAAATTATTCTGAATACAGTAAAGTCAAGATACAATAAATACAGTACAGTAAAGTAATAAATTACTATCTTAACTAAATTACTCTGAATACTGTAACAGCCAGATACAATAAACACAGTACAGTAAAGTAATAAATTACTATCTTAACTAAATTTCTCTGAATACAGTAAAGTCAAGATACAATAAATACAGTATAGTAAAGTAATAAATTACTATCTTAACTAAATTACTCAGAATACAGTAAAGTCCAGATCCAATAAATACAGTACAGTAAAGTAATAAATTACTATCTTAACTAAATTACTCTGAATATAGTAAAGTCCCAAATTTCTAAACTACGCTTCTATATATCTAGATAAGCGTACATTTCTACAGTATACTTTATATCCAAAAAAATCTTTAAATGGAAATACACCTGTGAACAATACCTTACTTTTTATACATTTCCCATAACAAACCATCGAGCTGAACAATCCTTCATCAGTCTTCCCCCTTCCGCCCCACTTCCCGTACGAGTCAAGCTTCGGGGGGATGTCGGGTCACTGTCCACAGTTATTTTCCACAAGGTAAGAGAAATATGACCCGGACCTGCCATCTCTCTCCTGACCCACGCTGAATGGATGACCGGAATCGATTGAGATCTCGGTGTGATGACACCTCGTTTTCTTATGGGAGATGGATCTGGCTGCTATATATCCGGGAGAACTTGATGACGTGCTTCTTAGTGGGAGATTTTATGATTTTATATAAAGTAATACAAGGAGATTACAAATTGTCGGGGGATGGTCATTGTTTGGATGTTTAGCTACATATCAAAATTATTATATTTAGTGCACTTTTAACTACTTTGAATGTTGCTACTAAAGTTAAACTGTTAAACATAGGTACTTGAAAATAAGTAAAATGTACTTATTTTTTATTACATTCTATGCTTATCATGGCTCCGATTGCATGTTCCAATTTTGAAAAAAAAATAATAAAAATAAGTTCAATGCTTGCCTACATATGGGAGATGGATCTGGCTGCTATAGATCCAGGAGGGTTTGAAATTGATGACGTTGTTCTTAGTGGGAGATTTTATGATTTTATATAAAGTAGTACAAGGTAGTCCCAAATTGTTAGGAGATGGTCATTGTTCGGATGTTTAGCTACAAATAAAAATTATCATATTTAGTCCACTTTGAACTACTTTGTATGTTGCTACTAAAGTTAAACTGTTAAAAATAAGTACTTGGAAATAAGTAAAATTTACTTATTTTTGATTAATATATTAGATTTTATGATTTTATATGAAGTAATACAAGGTGGGTCCCAAATTGTCGTGAGATGGTCATTGTTTAGCTACACTACTAAAAATTATTATATTTAGAATACTTTTAACTACTTTGAATGTTGCTACTAAATTTTAACTGTTAAACATTTTATGTTATAATTTTATTTGAAATAATAAAAGGTGGTCACAAATTATCGGGAGATGATAATTTTTTGAATGTTTAGTTACATATAAAAGTTATTATATTTAGTACACATTTTACTGCTTTGTCTGTTGATACTAAAGTTAAACTGTTCAAAAAATGTAGTTGGAAATAAGTAAAATTTACTAATTTTTGATTAAATTCTATGCTTATCATGGCTCTGATTGAATGTTTCAATTTTGAAAAAATACCCTCAAATTTAAGTACAATGATTGAATGCTTGACTACATATGGGAGATGGATCTGGCTGCTATAGATCCGGGTGGGTTTGAACTTGATAACGTCCTTCTTAGTGGGAGATTTCATGACTTTATATAAAGTAATACAAGGTGGTAACAAATTGTTGGGAGATGGTAATTTTTGAATGTTTAGCTACATATAAAAATTATTATATTTAGCACACTTTTAACTACTTTGTATGTTGCTACTAAAGCTAAACTGTTGAAAATAGGTGTTTGGAAATAAGTAAAATGCACTTATTTTTGATTAATATATTATATTTTATGATTTTATATGAAGTAATACAAGGTGGGTCCCAAATTGTCGGGAGATGGTCATTGTTTGGATGCTTAGCTACATATTAAAATTATTATATTTAGCACACTTTTAACTACTTTGTATGTTGCTACTAAAGCTAAACTGTTGAAAATAGGTGTTTGGAAATAAGTAAAATGCACTTATTTTTGATTAATATATTATATTTTATGATTTTATATGAAGTAATACAAGGTGGGTCCCAAATTGTCGGGAGATGGTCATTATTTGGATGCTTAGCTACATATTAAAATTATTATATTTAGTACACTTTTAACTACTTTGTCTGTTGCAACTAAAGTTAAACTGTTAAAATAAGTACTTGGAAATATGTAAAATGTACTTATTTTTTATTAATATATTAGATTTTATGATTTTATATGAAGTAATACAAAGTGGGTCCCAAATTGTCGTGAGATGGTCATTGTTTAGCTACACTACTAAAAATGATTATATTTAGAATAATTTTAACTACTTTGAATGTTGCTACTAAAGTTAAACTGTTAAACATAGGTACTTGGAAATAAGTAAAATGTACTTATTTTTGATTAATATATTATATTTTAAGATTTTATATGAAGTAATACATTGTGGTCACAAATTGTCGGGAGATGGTCATTGTTTGAATGTTTAAATACAAGTAAAGATTATAATATTTAGTACACTTTTAACTACTTTGTATATTGCTACTAAGGTTAAACTGTTAAACATAGATACTTGGAAATAAGTAAAATGTACTTATTTTTGATTAATATATTAGATTTTATGATTTTATATGAAGTAATACAAGGTGGTCATAAATTGTCGTGAGATGGTCATTGCTTAGATACACGTAAAAATTATTATATTTAGTACACTTTTAACTACTTTGTATATTGCTACTAAGGTTAAACTGTTAAACATAGAAACTTGGAAATAAGTAAAATGTACTTATTTTTGATAAATATATTAGATTTTATGATTTTATATGAAGTAATACAAGGTGGTCACAAATTGTCGTGAGATGGTTATTGTTTAGATACACGTAAAAATTAATATATTTAGTATACTTTTAACTACTTTGTATATTGTTACTAAAGTTAAACTGTTAAACATAGGTACTTGGAGATAAGTAAAATGTACTTATTTTTGATAAATATATTAGATTCTATGATTTTATATAAAGTAATGCAAGGTGGTCGTAAATTGTCGGGAGATGGTCATTGTTTGGATGTTTAGCTACATATAAAAATTATTATATTTAGTACACTTTTAACTACTTTGTGTGTTGCTACAAAAGCTAAACGGTTAAAAATAGTTACTTGGAACGAAGTAAAATGCACTTATTTTTAATTAAATGCTATGCTTATCACTAAAACTCACTTAGCACGTGTTTACACTAAGGAATCGATACATCCTTTGACATTTTCTAACTTGAATACATTTTTTAAAAATGTGTTTTGGATAAGGCGTTTTAGTAACATTTGTATTAATTTTTTTTAAAGTATTTTTTTTTATCTATTTTGGAACTAATTGTTTTGAAGGAAATTTTTGAAAGATATTTGTTGTTTCAGGAGTAATATTTGCGTTTATAAAATTTTTTTTTATAAAAAAGTCATTTACAACACGTTAAAGTAGTTGTCCATTGCGAATCGTTAGTTCAAACAATGCATTATAGATATGCATAAACGTTTAAAAAACATATACCTAATAATAGGTGCTTTAGTCAGCCCACCTTTTAAAACATTCTGTTTCATTAAAAGAAATATCAAAATAGGTGCACATAGTAAAATGTCAAGTCCTATCAAACTTCTTTCAATAACACAGTTCCTTTTCAATATGTAGACACAAAATAAAATAAAGATAACACATTTTTTTGAACTGCTATTTTAAGCTTGTAAAGTTTCACGCATAGATCATTAGGTGCTTAAATTAACACAAAAAAATTTGATTTTTTACATCTGTTGAAAGTCTACACAGAAGAAATATTTTTATAGTTACAATTCTTCTTTTGGGCTGAACTTTTACTAATATAACCAGTATGAGCTATACTATACCAGTAGTATATGAAAAAAATTTGATTTTTTACATCTGTTGAACGTCTACATAAAAGAAATATTTTTATAGTTACAATTCATCTTCGCTCATGTGTTGAACTTTTACTAACATAACCAGTATACATATTAAGTTATCCACATATAAAAATACGATCCAAACTCATTTAATTTTCTGAAGTAATTAACGCTCATACATAGATTTTTAAAATATAAAGCATATACATCTGTGTAACATAGGATGAAAACGAAACCGAATAAATTTAAAATATCTATAGTCAAACATATTATCATTATGTGAATTTGTTTATATTTTTATTAAACACGATATAATAATATTATTTATATCATTTTAGCGTCAATATCTATTACATCCACCCTTGGATTAATAGTTTCTCGGCAATGAATAGAGTAACAAATTTAAATCTAAAATGTTGGAGAAGCCTGCAAATGTCATTTATATTAAAATGAAAAAGTTTTATAAAAAAAGTTTGACATTTATTAATTTATTAAAAGACACTTTAAAAATTAAATTCGTCTTCAGAGAAACCAACTTCACGGTTTATATTTTTTTAGCAGCTCATGGGAAATACTTTGAAAAGTCTTTTGTGAAATGGATTGTTTTATATATGACAAGCGGGAGAAGGGTCCGAATCACTTCTTTCATCATCGAAAGGGCGTTTAATACGTCTCAATAAATATTGGATTAAAGAAGATTGATAGAGTGTTCACTCACTGTCTACGATCGGCTCGGAGATTGGCGTTCTTTTCTGTTGAATATTTTTAGGACGACGTATACATTGTTTGTTGTACCAAAATTAAAATACAACACTGTTAAAAATAGAAACACAAAAATAAGCCAAATGTACTTATATTTTGAGTACATTCGATGCTTATCATAAGTCAAATGTAAAATAAGTCAAATGTACTTATTTTTGAATACATTCGATACTTTTCATGGCTCCGAATGCATAAGTTTCAATTTTGAAATATGCATGTACTATAAAATGAGTGCAATGAGTAAAAATGAATAAGAGGGAGCCATTGCTTGCCTACATAGGCCGCCTTCATTAATCATTCCTAATAAATATCAACAATTACAACCAAGACTTACTGGGAATCGAATCCAGATCTTCAGGCATCGCAGTTCAGAGCCTTATCTCGCTACCTATATCGCTACCTACTTGAAAAAGTTATAAATAGACGTAATGTTAAAAAGATGTACCAAAAGTATAGGAAGTAAAATAATTGAATTGCAATAGCTCAGTTTCCATTTAAGCAATCGACATCAAATAACGTTGAAAACCATAAATAAATATTTTAAGTTTGCAGGTCGCTTTGTTAAGATGGCTTGAACAGAAGCTGAGATTAGCAATATTAAATCACACTGCTCATTTTTGCGAAAGTACGATTACTTAAAGTTGAGTACGTCATCGCTCATTTACGATGCAAATGTACTCAAAGAAAAACAAGTAGGTTCAGGTACTCATGTTTAAGTACCCTTATTTTACAATGTAAATAATAATAATCGGGACGTCACAGTTTCATATGTATCATAACGTTTGGTTAGTGAATAATTTGTACACGCGTCTGCTCTTTTTGAATTTTCGTTAACCTCTAGATTTTTTTCGTACTTGTTAAAGTTAGTTTAGACATTTTAGTATCATTTTGTTCGTCTTGAATTGTCTTTTCAACCTGTCTAAGTTCCCGAGTCTCAAATGAACTTTAATGGGATTTTTTGGTTTCATAATTAAATTGTCGTTGTTTGTATCAAACTCTGTGATACTAGAAAATACATTATTTACTATAAGATTATATGTATTTCAGTTGTGAAATTTTATATAAGAAAAGTTGATAAAGTTAACGCACAAACAAAAGTGTCGAAATTATGTTATTGCTTGTGAATAATTTGTTTGTATGCATGAAATTAAATTCGTTTTTACCTAATAAAGTAATTTACTGTATCAAGAAATTTGTTCTTTTTAGCCAACTAAGCACGTCAACCAAAACTGCACAAAGAAAGAGGTTATTAATTTGAATGTTACGTTTTTTTATGTATGATCACACAGGATTTCCGTTGTAATTAAGATATTTTTATTCCTGTTAACCAACATTTAACTATCCGGTTTTCCCAATATTCACTGGACCAATTGAAAACGAATACTGTCCAATTAGAAATTTTTTTGTTGAATAGAGAAAATTACATTTTGACAAAGAAAATTAATTGTTATCCTGATTATAACTGGAAATATTGATTAACTGAACTATATTTAAAAAAAAAGTAATGGTATTCTTTTTTTTAAAGATTATTTAATTTGTAAGTTATGCTTACAAAAAAAACATATAAAAGTGTTTGTATTTTACAACAGAGGTTTTCGGAAGTATACCATTAAACACATATTTGTGGTTTAAAGCGTTTTAAGAAGTAGAATTTAAAATAAATATTCAACATGGTAAATTACTTAAAGTTATATTTCCCAATTGACATTTTCCCCCAACTGAAATAGTATAAATATTCTTAATTTGTTTCAACACTAACATAAACCACATGACAACAACAAGTTTATAAATCTCCTTACAAGTGAGCTTTTAAAAAAAAAAACTTGGTTTAAATTTACGGTACTCGTATGTAAAACGTTACAAGCCACATTTTATTTTTACTCTGCCGCTTTAACCTAACTCAGTGAAATTTCTTTCATTTTCACTGCATTGCCTGCAACCTTAATACTTAGAGCATAAACTGCAAGAGAAGTTTGAGAGAGAAACATTTCGAATTGCAAAAAATCGCAAAATAAAAGCCGTGAGAGTCGCACTCGAGCAGAAGGAATCCTGGCCTTTTCATAATTTTCAACTTTACCTCGTACACATTGAGCCGTGAAAATCAAGTGATGTGTGAACAGCTGTTTTGAAGTTGCTAGAAATCAAAAACGTATTTATTCTATAATTTCTACTTTTCAACTCTTCACATGCATGGTTTGCTCAACGAAAAAATAGCAAACCCTTTTGAAATGAGTCGCTCTTTAAAAGTATGTGTATCAGAAAATCTCGTGGATTATCCCCGGAAAAATGTGAATATATTTTTCTAGGTGTTTATTATTTTTTTACTGTTTACATGTTTAAAATAACTTCTTTTGTGAAACTATTTATATATAATTTTCGAATGGTCTCAAAATAGTTTCTAAATAATATTGCAAATTCATCGTGTCTTTCATCTGGGAAGATCATCTATTAATTTTCATCTTTCACCTATTTATTCTGAGAAGTTGTGATAGAATTTACCTAAATTTCCAAATTTAGGAACTTGATATAATTTTTATTGTTTCGCAAATTAAGTTAACATAAAATTTGTTATGATAGTTCATAAATGTGTTATGATAGTTCATAAAATGTGTTATGATAGTTCATAAATGTGTTATGATAGTTCATAAAATGTGTTATGATAGTTCATAAAATGTGTTATGATAGTTCTTAAAATATGTTATAATAGTTCTTAAAATGTGTTATAATAGTTCATAAAATTTGTTATGATAACGTTATGATATTTCATGAAATGTGTTATGATAGTTCATAAAATGTGTTATGATAGTTATTAAAATGTGTTATGATAGTTCATGAAATGTGTTATGATAGTTCACAAAATGTGTTATGACAGTTCTTAAAATGTGTTATAATAGTTCTTTAAATGTGTTATGATAGTTCATAAAATGTGTTATGATAGTTCATAAAATGTATATTCGTTATTCAGTCATTTAAGTATTATTTTATGTATAAAACATACAAAACTATGAAAAGTTTACATAGAATTAAACAACTTGGTCTCCTCCCTAAAAAGTAGATTAACTGCTAATTTAAGTTTTGTTTTAATTGTTCAATTTATATTTAATTTAGACTCTTTTGTAAACATTTATTCATAATATTTTAACTTTAAATAAAAATCTGTTTAAAATTTAATTATTTTTTAATGTGAAGACAAATAATAGATGCTTCAAACAAGAAAATTAATAATAAGTATTTTAACTTTAAACACTGTTTACTTAAAATTATCATATCCCAACATTGAACTTATTTAAAACTAAAAAATACCCCCAATAAATACAATTTAGAAACTTGTATAAATAAACAATTAATGATTATAAAATTACTCTCTGTATTCAAGTTAATAAAAATAATAGCAATTTATTTCTCTTTAAATTTATTAATTGTGCAGTTAATTTGTGTATTCGATTTTGAAGACATATTTTCAATGCCTTTTAAATAGTTTTTCGTTATTAAAATTCATAATAATTAATTATTATTTTAAATTATATTTAAAAGGGATTTGTATGCAGTAATCTCAAAAAGTAAATAATAGTCGAAGTTTTGTTAAAACAATAAAATTATAGTTATCACTTATCATTTAGAAAATGATTTGAACATCGACTCTTTTTCGTTACCTTAAAAGTATATATTGATAAATATATTTTTCCTATGTGTTTTTCCAAACGACAAAAAAAATGGCCGTGCCAATCTCAGCTTGCGCTGGTCCGATCTTAATGCAAACAGATAATCCCAGAGAGTTGTTATATTAAATAGAAAGCGCCTTCAATGCCAGACTCTCGTAAGGTCGCGGTGTCAACATTGAAATACAAAAACCAACATCACGTGGTTTTAGCGCTGCCACATTTGGCGTTCAGACATTTGCAAGAGTTCCAAATTTGGTGCACTTTCTTCTTTTTGGTGATAAAGCGTTCTGTCCGTATTCAACTTCTAACATATATGTAGGTATTTACTTATTTTCAAGCAATTTGCGCTAAATATTTCCTCTTCATTAACGAAACGAAAATATAATTTTCTTTGTGTTCAATACTCGAAAAAACGAAACTCTTTATATTTCTCCGGTTTTATTGTTCGTATTTTTTTATTGAACTATACAAAATAACAATTGAAAGAACTTTGCTTATGGTAAATTTTTTACATAAAAACGTAAAGTACAAAGTAAGAAAAATTTCTTTAATATATCTGTTAAACTCCCTTAAATTGTGCCGAAAGTTAAAAAAACTATATTTAAATATAAAATTAAACACAAAACCATATTACAAATACTTCGATCTCGCTTAGTTCTGAAAGTCGCCAAGGCCTGCCAAGTAATATTGGCGCATGAATGAATTGACATTTCCACAAATCACGTGGTTTCAATGATGCACACACGGAAATCAGCATTTTTATTCCTCTATTTGTATCATTACTCTATGGATAATCCAGGAAGGAAGAACTTTCATTTTATTTTGTGTCGATAACTAAAAAAACTCATATATTGAAATATATCTTTTTGTCACACTTTTCATATTTGTTTGAAAATAACTTTTACTTTGTGCATTTTTAAATATTTTTGATTTTATAAAACCATTACGTGGGGTCCATCTAATAAAGTTTCTTTTTGTGAAAAACAGAAGTTTTTCAAAAGAAAAATAAACTGCTTATATTGATATTATTTTATCTGCTTTCCCTTAATTTAATAGTATAAGCTTATTCATGCTACTGTTCGTCGTAGTTGGTTAAAATCAAACAAAAAAACTTTTATTCTGCTAATTGAAGAATAAAAACTAATATCGTGTAAATAAAATTAATTGAGAAAAATTACTCGCCATAGAAAACCGTCTATATAAGCGTTTATATAAAAATAAACTAATTAAAAATAAAAGTCAAATATTATTAGTTGAAAAAAATTTCAAATCTGAAGTGGTTACGAAGTGTTTTGAAAATTTCATTTATCAAAATAATAAAACATAATATATGTATATAAATTACCTGTATTGGAAATATAAAATAAAACTTTTTCTTAGAAAACAACTATGCAGTTCTGATGTTTTTCTAACCGTTCAGAGGGTTAAAATTGTAATACCACCTAAACACATAAGAGTTGGATCAAGGGAAAAACCTATAAAACATAGTTTGATACTTCATACAACCCACTACCATTTTTTTCTTCGAGACAATACGAACCAAAATAAAAAAAATTCCTTTATATGAAAGCATTTTTTTGTAGAAAAAAATTCTATTTCTGGTGGGCCATAAAAAGCGAGAACTTATTGGCAAAAGCTGTCAAAAGCGGAAATATATTTTTCAAGTCCCGTTTAGGATCTTGCTTAAATGATTGCACTTCCGAAAAGAAATATGTGCTCCAAATATAGCTAAAGGAGTGGCTGGAGATTTATATGGAATGTAGAGTAAGTCAGTGAGTTTCCATTGACATAAATTGCTTCGAAAAGACACTCCATCATCTGAGGATGGGGCTTTGTGATAAAGTTTTACAGTTCAGCGGGAAGTGGCTGATATTGTTTGCGAAACGAATAAATCGACAATTTCAACCGCGGATTTGAATAAAGCAAGATATTTCCAGAACACAGTTTCAAATAAAAATCTTTCTGTCGGCCATTTTTTTTATGAATTGCACAAGCTTCAAATAACACGTGATTAACAGGTAGTAAGTAATAAGTAACACGGCATCGTACGTCGCAGATTTTTTCGAATGTCCGCAGACAAATTTTTTTCAGAAGTTATCTGTCATACGAATTTTTTATGTCTACACTACATTAGAACATTTCTGCAGATTCTTTCTATGTTTACTGAGATTCTATCTTTAATCGTTGCTGTTATACTTGCTTGTAACAGGTATACGGATAGTTATATAATAAATTAAACTGAAAACGAATCTTACTCACTAAAATGTTGTCGCAGACTATTAAAAAAATTCAGTTACAAGGATTACACACTACTAAAAACGAAAATCGACCAAATATTTATTTTCTGTTCTATAATATTAATTATCTTTCAGATTATAGCAAAATTATACTTTTAATTATCTTTCAGATGATACCAAGTTTGAGTAAACTTGTAAAAAAATAATTATTTACAAAAAGTTATTCTAGTAGTATAGATTTGCATAATCTTAATGTTGTAACATTATACTTATATGGTATCGCGGCTTCAGCGACATAGCGATATTTAAAAATTAAACTATTTTTATATGCTAATAGAACCTTTGTAATAACTGTGATTGATGAATGTAAGTCTAATAAGAAATTTGTATATTCATTTTCCGTAAATTTAAAGAAATGTAGATATTCAAATATTTTTTGTACTATTTTCTTTGAATATTACCTCAAATATACTTTATTCAATGCAGTATGGTGTTTTTATTTATAATTCAGAGACGGTTACTTATTTGAATAAAAAAATATTTCTGAGGAAAATTCTACAACTTTTAGTCCCATATTTAACCATTAATTAATCTGTTATGGTTAAATTAATGATGAAAATACACTTGATTTTTTTGTTGTAATTATTTGTTTTAATTATATTTGTTTATAATTAAAAATCTAATAGTTTGTGTTTTTTTGTTATTAATTTCTGATTCACAGTGTTACATTTAATACTCATAACAATATATTTAACAAGAAATGAAATATTAAGCATGTGATATAAAAATGTTTAAACTTTATGTATAATTTCTACATCACATTTTTCTGTGCCATCAAACAGGCTTAACTCGAATATAAATTCCCTTTATTGTCAACCTCACTTATCGATTTCCGTCCCTTAGACGTAACAAACTTCTGCTACAAACACCCGCCAGTCGATCAAAGAAACAAACAAAAAATCGATCAACAAGTGTACGTCTCCAACGCTTTAAAAGCCAAGCCGCTCCGTTCGTGTCTGAACATGTCCTCCGGGGTATGAAGAAGCGGGTGTGTTGCCAGATCCGTCAACCAACCCTTCCATTCCTTCTTCGCTATCGTCAGGCCCCGGTAACCGGATAACGGGAAAAACAAAGAGAAAAACTGTTAGGTGAAAAGAAAAGGAACCCCCCCCCCCTCCCCTTTCTGCGTGTGGTGGTCCCTTGTGGCAAGCGAGCGTTACTTTGAGATTAGAATCGTGAGGTCCTATTTTGGTCTCAACTTGGTGCTGCATTTCTGAAGTTGAATTTTTTATTTGCGTATCTGTACGTGATTGTTGTTCGCACATTTCGATGTGCTTTGAAATGTAACCTAACAAGATGGATGACAATACTGTAGCTTTTGATTACTTTAGAATAGAATCGTGTGGTTCTAAATATTTATCTCGACCTGAAGCAAGATTTCTGAAGCTTCGTGTTTTGATTTACTTATGATATTCTCTTGGTATTCACTTCTGGTTTTGTAAAAGAGGTGTTAAGTCATGTAATTTAACATATTAGATAATAGTGCTGTACCATTTAGTGTTTTACTTAAATAGTTGAGGTTATTATCGTTTAGTTGTAATTTCAATCATAACGTGATGCTACAGTTATGAAGTTTTATGTTTTATTTATGTGTATGTGCGTGAATTGTATCCAAGTACAGTAGCGTACGCAGAAAATGTGTATTGGAGGGAATGTGGGGTTTTATTACACCCAAAATCATCTAATTAATATAAATTGAAAAAATACATCAACTATATATAGTAACCACAGTTCTTTCAACTCTTATTTCCTGATTCAGTTCTAAATCCCTTATCTTTTCCAATAACCAGCTTATAAATTACCGTTCAGATTTCAACTGAATATCAATCCCACACATTTTTACATTCCATTTTTTAAAGTTGTGTCTTAAAAACCCTGGTTTTGCATCCATATATGGTCATTAGAATCCATGAGAAAAATAAAACGAAACTTCCTAAAAACCCTGGTTTTTCATCCATATATGGTCATTAGAATCCATGAGAAAAAAAAACGAAACTTTCTAAAAACCCTGGTTTTGCATCCATATATGGTCATTAGAATCCATGAGAAAAAATAAATGAAACTTCCTAAAAACCCTGGTTTTGCATCCATATAAGATCATTAGAATCCATGAGAAAAAAAAGAAGGTTCCTAAAATCCCTGGGTTTGCATCCATATATGGTCATTAGAATCCATGAGGGAAAAAAACGAAACTTCCTAAAGACCCTGGTTTTGCATCCATATATGGTCATTAGAATCCATGAGAAAAAAAAACGAAACTTCCTAAAAACCCTGGGTTTTCATCCATATATGGTCATTAGAATCCATGAGAAAAAAAAACGAAACTTCCTAAAAACCCTGGGTTTTCATCCATATATGGTCATTAGAATCCATGAGAAAAAAAAACGAAACTTCCTAAAAACCCTGGTTTTGCATCCATATATGGTCATTAGAATCCATGAGGAAAAAAAAATGAAATTTCTCTTTAGATGGAAACCTCTCTTGTGCAGTCCTGCGAATTCAAATCATTCCTAACCTACTTACCATGTATATAGGATATGTATCTGCGTCCTTGGTATTTCAGCCGCTATCCAATTTTCGTCAATATCGATTTGCAATATAATGTAGTGCATTGAGAACTTGTGGAAAATCTTAAAAAAAAAGATTTTGAAAAAATGTGGATCTATTTGGGATTGAAATTAGACGGCTAAATTATTTTCACCTACCACAATTAGATAATATCTAGATATTAATTTAAGTATATCCAAATGTCTTCTTAACCACAAATACATGAATATTCACTTACAACATTTGTTCACTAAGATGATATATGATACAAGATATGACTGCTTATTCCCGCTATGATAAGACATTTTACTCAATCACCCCAAACCCATAACACCTACCCCACACATATCAAACACTTACCCCAACTTTTACGACCCTCTTTTTTCCTCATTAGGACTTCTGTGGTCCGCATTCCTGATCCGGATCAGGGAGTCCAGCTCCAGGAAATTATGGACCACTCTCTACAAGTAAGTTGCTTCTTTCCCTTTGGATATTTAGTCCCCGGAGATCTCTATGGGTCCTCTCCCATATTCTTTTATTATGTGACTCTGATGTTAACGGAAATACTTTCTGTCATCAGGTTGACCCAACGTAGTTAAGAGATGTCCTTTGTATAGGAGATGGGGTCGGAATGGCTAGTAGTCAGGGAATGTAGGGGTGCGTTATGTACATTAATAAATAACAGTTCGTGTTTGTTTCTTCTATGAAGATATTATGTTCATGGTGATGGTGATCTAAATCTTTGCTAATACAGTTTGGATTCGTGTAGATTATAAAACGCTAATATTAAAAAATTAAAAGTTCTACTTGTATAATCATTGTTGTTTTACCATTATTTTTGTACCTTTCATTTATATCCGTAATGTCCTCTGAGCGTTTAAGAATTGTTACAATTGTAAATTTGATTCCTCTGAAAAATAATGTACTTTATATTTCCATCAATGCAAGCATGTTATATATATATATATATATATATATATATATATATATATATATATATATATATATATATATTTAACTTTTATTATTTTAATAGTTATAGCTTGTAAAGAAACTCCCCAAAGCTTTAAATTTGAAAAATATTGCAGCGTCGACTATTTTTATGAATTTAAAATCTGTGTGTTTTTATAGAAAAACTGGAAATTCATGGACGGCTGAAGTCGTCTTGTTCTGTCAGGGGTTAAATTTTCGGAGAGTTGTTATTTGATTTCCTTGTATCTAAACTTGCATTGAGTTATGAGCTTGATTGACTTATGAGTGTATATTAAACTCAAAATATTATGTCATTTATTTATGTACAAATTACTTTTGTATGTGATGTGACAAAAACTTTCTTTAAAATATACAAATACTATTTATCATTGTTTAAAGAATAATCATTATTTTAAAATTTCAAAACACAATATGTAAATTACTAATTTATATTAAAATTTAAAGATATATATATATAATTGTGCCAAAAATAATAAGACTTTTAAAATTATATTCGAAAGTTTAATCATCATTATACAGTATAAATGCTCAGGATCAATTTATTGTCTCTGTATAGTTGATAATTTATTAACATTTTTACTAAAATAAAAACTAATTTCGTCATTGAATTGAATGAACGTCCTCCCTACTTCAATTTATTTCACTGACAGAGAAAGAGCTAATATAAAGAGAATAAATCATAAAATAAAGACATTGATATTCCTTTAAATCTTGACAAATGTTTTGACGTCAGTAACTTCCTCTCTAAGAAATATTGCTAATTATCTGAAAATATTTAGTAATGCTCCAGAATAAAGATTTGCATCACAATTTTAAAAAACAATTGTGGGAGTTACCTATTTATCTTAATTTAGAAGATAAACTTTTCACAGTCAAGTCAACAACGAGTTTAAACCTAATAAGTATTTATAGTAAAAATATCTGGGAATGTTTTAGCTTTGAGCTTCCATTTAACCCTAAATACTGTTTTGGAACAATTGTTTGTAAACTATGTAGGAAACTTTCACACAATTAGATTAAGAAAAGAGTAATTAATTTATTTAATAGTTATTTATTTATAAAGCTCATGTGCAAATTAATTTAAACGTATTAGTTGCTATCCGTTATGTTTATGACATAAAACCCACTTGGGAAAATATAATGAAAGTCATAATTTATAATTTAATATTTCTTTGAATTGAAAAATGTATTCAAACCGGTTATTGCAATGTTGTTTGGAAGGCAAAAACCGTTTTTAAAAGCCAATTTTTTTTTGTATTTAATTAAATTAATAACATAATTAATTGTTACAAATTGAATATCTGTTTAGCTTAAATTCATACTTTAAAAGCAAATTTATATAAATGTCAATGAAATTAAACGTTTCAAGCTAAAGGAACGTTTTACTTAAGGGATCCATTTAAGAGAAATAACAAAATACGTAAATACGAAAACAATATATAAAAAAGTATAATCTAAATTTATAATATTTTCTCCTTTTTAAATTCTTTGGAATGCTTAGTGAAATAAAATTATTTTTAAAGTTTTTTTTTTCACTTTACGTACGAATGACAAAATTGCGAGAGAAGTGTTATTTTTATAATTAAATGGTAGTATTAAACTCGACACTCACTCGTTTTCGAATTTTATCAGGACTTAAAAAATATTTTTTCTAAGGCTGTTTTATTATTTTTTTAATAAAATTTTAAAATAAAATTATATGTTTTAAGTGTTTTTATCGATGTAGCACTTTCTCCCATTTATTTAGTAAGAGTTAATAAATTAAAAATTGATGAAATTTTTTTATGGGTAGCACAATGGTATATCTCTTCTTGGGACTGGGTGCGAATCCCGGCTAAGACAATGGTTGTTAAAATATCATTTAATTAGATTGCATGGCTTTTTAGCATTGTAAGTTTGTAAATAAAATATTTATGGATAAATTATTGTTATTAAAAATCAGACAGTTCACATTTGCAAAAATTTACACATAAAAGTCTTTTTAAGTGTATAAACATAATCCTTTATTTGGTTTACTTCTACATTTATTTCAATTATAAATATCCTTAAATTGCTTTTACGAGAAAAAATTTGAAATTTTTATATATATAATAAATTGTTTTAACAAACCACAACTCACAAATTAAATGTAATTATCAATTATTTAAAAACAAATTAATTTTATTTTAAAACTTTGTTAAATTTACATTTTAATATAAACTTTTTATTATTAAATTAATCTTTCCTGAAATTTCCAATTATAGGAGTACACGCCAGTATCAAATTAAATTTTTTAATTGCCTTGCTATTCATTTAGGAATTTATACATTGCATCACTCCGAAAATTAATGAAAAACATCATTAATAAACCTTTGTTTCCCAAAGTACTTTGGAAAGTTTGCATATCAGGATACTTATGTAAAGCTTGATAAATGTAGTTGTTCCATCTCATCATCATTTATCTTCATGTAAAGTAATGGAATTAGAAGCACATAAAAGTTGCTTTTTGAAATTTATATTCGGATGAGTTGACTTGTTCAAGGATTTTGATGTTTACTGCAAACTTTTGAATAATAGCTATTTAAATAAAGTAGATTAAATTTACTAACAAAGTATTAATACTTCTATAAACTAATTCGTTTCTAATCCATGACAAGTTCTTTTCGTATCATTTAAACTACATAAACTATAAAAAATAGACTGTAAGTAACTAATAATATACTGTAAAAAAATATACTTAAAAATGAATACCTGGACATAACCTTTTATCTTTGAGTACAATTGTATCGTAAATGAGGGATGGCGTACTCAAATTTATTTAAGTAATCATACTTTCTCAAAATCATTGTACTAATTTTTGAGTACATGTTTTTCTCAAAAATGAAACTTATATATTCGAAGCTATGATAAGCAGCAAATGTACTCATTGAGTACATTTGCTGTAATAAACTCATAAACTTGATCATAAACTCAAATTTGCTATAAATAAAATGTGTACATTTTATTTATTTTAGAGTACGAATTTTTAACATTGTACCGTTAAATTATCCAACGTTAGTCAATATCAAGTACAAAGGGAAAATAATATTAAACACTTTATGTGATCTATTTTAGGGAATAGTTAGTATGTTTCTTTATGAACTATTTTGAAATGAATTAAAATTTCAGACTTAAATCTTTGTTACAGAATTCCTTTTTTCAAAATAAAGTAACTATTAAAACTTGATTCAGATTTTTATATGATTGCGATAATTTTTTTTTTGACAAATAACGTCTTTCTTTAAAGTCGTTTTGTAGAAAAGGAGTCGATGTGCGGTGAAGTAGACCACAGCAAAAAGAATAAATATAAATTAGCTCATAAGTTTAGAACTTACTAATTATATAGCTTGGTGTTGCCTATTTCTTCACTGTGGCGCCATCTGGCGGTTTTATTAACAAACCATTTCTGCTTTATAAAGTAGAAGAGTAAATGTGGTGTTTTTTCGAATTCTCATGTAGACAGTGACGTTTCCCTTGTTCTGAAGATCAAATGTGGATCATTGGAGCTGTGAAACAACGTTAGTACGATTGCATCTATCACATGCTCTATTGAATACCGCAAACGTTGTTCTAGGTATAAGACACACCAGATTCCAAACAAAATGTAAATCACGCTTGACGTTACATTACTCTGAGACAGTTTCGATAAACTACATATATAACATCAATCCCCATTGCATTAAAAAAATAGCATACAGTATAATTTTCTATTAACAGTTGCCATACTGTTAAAAATAGGTACTCAAAAAATAAGTAAAATATACTCATTTTTAAAAAGATTGGACGCTGAATACTCAAGTTTCATTTCTGAAAGAGGCATGTACTCAAAAATTACTAAAATGAATAAAAAGAGCAGTTGTTGCTTACATAAGCTGTCTTCATAAATCTCTTTCAAGTACCTTATCCTTTGCACTATCAGGGTAACGTGAAATAGTTATAAACAGAAGAAATGTTAAAAAGTTGTGCCAAGAGAATAGGAAGTAATAGAATTGAGTTGTAATAACTCAGTTTCCGTTTAAGTAACCGACATCAAATAATGTGGAAAACCACCTTCTGAACAACTATATTAAGTTTGTCAGGTCGCGTTGTTAAGATGGCTTGAACAGAAGCTGATATTAACAATATTAAATCACACAGCTCATTTCTGCGAAAGTACGCTTGCTGAAATTTGAGTGCATCATCGCTCATTTACCATGCAATTGTACTCAAAGGAAAACTTTTAGATTCATGTACTGATTCTTAAGTAAAATATTTTAAAGTGTACCAACTTAACAAATTACATTAAAAATAAAGTCCTTAAATAAATAATATTATAATTAAATTTTAGTAATTTTATAGTTTTACAACCATGAAATAAGAGGAACAGAAGTTTGTTGCGATTTCATCAAGATAAATACCAACCCTTGGACCAAGATTCTAGCACCACGCTGTCATCAGTGCCTGTAACATTGATGAATCGACCCCTATTATATCATTAATATAAGTAGTAGTTAGATACCCCAGAATCCTTCTAAAACTTGACTAAAGTAGTAAGTCACACTTCCCCCCAAGAGATGGGCTTTAATTCCGCTAATACTAGTAATGCACTACACTTTGGGCTGGACATCTCTTTCATGTTTGACAGAAAAAGCGTCCTAATTCTCCCATGGGACTGGCGAACTATTCCTCAGATGATGTAAGAGATTTGGTTTAGTTGGTCAATTGTCTGATTGAAAACTTCTTACTTGGTCATTTGGGGGATTGTTTGGTTTTTTTTACATGGATCTGGGGTTTGTTGTGGAAGAAGATGGATTTCCTGGTGTGGATCTTGTTTTTTTACGGTTTCTTGTGGGATTGATAGTCACATGGTAATAGTTATACTAGTTTATAACTTTATGTTAGTTTTCTATTTAGTAATTAACCATATTGGGAAGTACAGTTCCTATATTTATCTTCATCATGTCAGCGGTTTTCTAGATTTCAATAAGATTTTCATTATTTTGGACGAGGGAAGTTTTCTAGAATTCAATAAGATTATCATTATTCTGGACGAGGGAAGTTTTCTAGAATTCAATAAGATTATCATTATTTTGGACGTGGGAAGTTTTCTAGAATTCAATAAGATTATCATTATTTTGGAAGAGAAAAGTTTTTTAGAATTCAATAAGATTATAATTATTTTGGGCGAGGGAAGTTTTCTATAATTCAATAAGACTATCATTATTTTGGAAGAGGAAAGTTTTTTAGAATTCAATAAGATTATCATTATTTTGGAAGAGGAAAGTTTTCTAGAATTCAATAAGATTATCATTATTTTGGAAGAGGAAAGTTTTCTAGAATTCAATAAGATTATCGTTATTTTGGACGAGGGAAGTTTTCTAGAATTCAATAAGATTATCATTATTTTGGACGAGGGAAGTTTTCTAGAATTCAATAAGATTATCATTATTTTGGACGAGGAAAGTTTTGGAACAGTATTTATCATTTTTAAAATTAAAATACTTGTTTTGGATTTGGCAAGTTTAAATTTAATACTACTTTTACATCATCATATACTGAATTATACCAGTATTAATAATAAAATTAGTAGAAAATAGCGGATTTTGCAGAAACGATCTATATGGATAAGGCATTATTTCGAACGACCACTTAAATTTAAAAGATGAACTCAGACATATTTAAATTTAAGCCAGAAATTTAAAGGATGGCTGCGGAAATTAAACTACAACTTTTTTTACCGAATTGTATTGGAATAGTACTTCGAGCAATACTTTTTGTTCGAAATATCGTTATTTCGAATAAGACAAGTTTCGGAACTCCACCCCTTATTTTAATAATTAAAACATTCTTAATACGCTGTCGATTATTTTATTTAACAAATTTGGAAAGTATGCAACAAATACTATATTTCCTTTAATAATTTCAACATTTAAGCTAAAAAAAATCAATATAATTAAAATTAAAAACTGGATTGATTGAAAGACATATTTAAAATTTCTGAAATTCTAGGCTAAGTTATTTAATTTTAATCGGTTTTGATAATTGTGTATACGAATTAAATTTTCAATCTAAATTTTGTAAAATATATGTCTTTACTAATTTTTAAAGAAATGGAAACGAAGGAATTCCAAAAAGAAAAAAATATTTTATAACTACGTTTATGAAATAAATACCACGTGGTGTTTTGTGTTTGATTCCAAATTTCTCTACACAGCAACTTTGGTTCAAAATAATATGTGAAGCAATATTTTTATAGCATATATATGTGATCAGTTAAAAAGTTCAAATACATATAAAACGGTTATATTAGTTTAAGTCTTTGTAATTCTAGAATACATATTTTTTTTTAAATGTATGTGAAGTACTCAAAACAAAATACATTATTAAATAATTTTAAAAAGATTTTCTTTACACTGAACAACATTGTATTGCTGATTTCAACTGATTCTTTTAAAATACATTTGTTTAACTGTTACTGGATATAACACTTTAAAGAGTATTATTTGGTAAAATCAGTATTTAACTATTATCGGAAATGTACTTTTGACTACACAAAGTCCTTTCTAGCAAAACACGCTTAAGATTTTTTTTATTTCAATGTTCCCTTTAATAACCATACTTTTTAATATTTAAAAAATAACTTCTCTATAATCATTAAATACATACCTTGAAATACCTTTTCCTCAATTTAGTTATATCTTAATTTTTCTACTCGAAATTAATAGTTAGAATAAATTATTCTATTTATTATTAATCCCAATGAAAAGCATTATCTAATAATTCTATTTTATTCAAAGCCTTATCACGAATTCATGAAATAAGACAACAAAAACATCGTAATGTTTTAATTTCTAAAACACAATACAAATAAAAATAACTTGATAAAATAAAATATTTAAACTAAAATAAATAATACATCATTTATCAAAGAAAATATAATTGAATATTTCAATTAATCAGAGATACACTTTTTTCATCCTCAGTCTCAAATTGAGACTACAGGTAACGGTTCTGAAAGCCGACATTTTCCTTTCCATTTTCGATAATGAACAGCCAGGGGTGAACAATTAGATCTTCATCATCTAATGGTGACATTTGGAATTTTAAAGTGAATAGCTCTGAGACATGCACGGGTGGACGAAAGTGGTGTACGTCGATTATTTCATACATTCTAAGAGATTATTATCTTGCCATTGTACAGAGGTTTACTAAGGTCACATCTTGAGTATGCTGCACAGTTCTGGTCACCATATCTTAAAAAAGACATTGAATTGTTAGAGAAAATTCAGCACAGGGCTAGTAAAATGGTTCAAGGGTTTTCAGGCATGAATTATGATGAGTAATTAAGAAATTTGAATTTGTATACTCTGGAAGAGAGAAGGGTTAGGGGAGATTTGATTCAACTATTCAAATTTATCAAACAAGGATATGAGGAGGGTTTAGATTTTAATATGAGTGATAGAACGAGAGGTCATGGGTTTAATATAAACAAATCCCATTTTAATAGGGAAGGGAGAAAACACTAATTCTATAATAGGGTAATAGACAAATGGAACAACTTGCCAGTGAATATTGTTAATTGTAAGGGAGTAACGGGTTTTAAGAAGAAGTTAGATATGCATTGGGGGATAGTTAAGAGGTACTAGATGGACCAACCTTGTTGGGCTTTGAGCCTGTTGTGGGTCGTCAATATTTGTATTTGTATTTGTATTTCAATTCAAAGTTATTTAATAACAAGCACAATATGTAGAAATTCTTGTTCCGTGTTGATTTTTAATTTTGGTATTGTAAATTAATGGTTCCATGTTTAAATATGTACAGTGTGTTTCAGAATATTCTTTATTATCTTGTTTTATCTTTATAAACCTAAAATAAATTTGATAGCTATGATACATTGCTTGCACATG
The DNA here is from genome assembly GCA_963932185.1 of Troglohyphantes excavatus. Taxonomy (NCBI): domain Eukaryota; kingdom Metazoa; phylum Arthropoda; class Arachnida; order Araneae; family Linyphiidae; genus Troglohyphantes; species Troglohyphantes excavatus. The sequence goes on from OZ010677.1 coordinate 42,291,257, forward strand.
TAATATCAACATGAAATTTTATTTCTACACTGTGATCTTTAACCTTGTGACGCTCATGGCCGTATATATACGTCCAGGAATTTCCATTTTTTTTAAGAATATATTATATTTTTAAATTTATAAATAAATATTCAATTTTACAATATTTTTTTTTCAATTCAAAGGTTTGAGGAACAACTTACAAGCCGCATTTCTACAATTAAATAAACACAAATTAAATAATATAAAATACCGTGTTCAGGAAAAAGTTAACAATTTTAGCATTGAAAACAACTTCACAAATTCAAAAACCATGTGAGTTAAAAAAATCTTTAAAAAAAAGTTTATAAATAAAATGTTATGTGTTGATGTTGCATTTAAAAGCAACATAACCTACCTATCTTATTTCCTGTAAATTTTATTGCTTGTCAAAGTTGTAGAATTAATTGTCATATACCCTTCGTCAGGAGAAAGCTCATTGAGCTGATGGCTTTATTGGTGGATTAATGGTTTTAGGACAGTACGGGGTGTTTAAGAATTATCTTTATAACTTTGACACACAATAAAACCAAAATGATATAAGATTTCTAAGTTACGTTGCTTGTACATATAATATCAACACATAAAGTTTTATTTATACACAGTTATCTTTAAAAAAAGTTAATTTAAATGTTTGGTTTTGTCAAAAAAAATGTGTACAAATAAAATTTCATGTGTTGCTTTTACATTTACAAGCAACACAAATAGCTCTCTTAATTCGTTTAGTATGATGTATATATATGTACATATATACATATATATACATCATACTTCCCACGTATGCACGTAGTATACAAAACAATTGTACATAGTTTAAGAATACTTTTAATAAGAATTCACAGAGTTCTATATCAAATAATTAGCAACATGATATTATTTTAGCTAAATTCTAAACCACTTTTTACTGTGGCTGTGACAATAATTTTCAATTCCTATGTTCAAAGCGTAAACAGTTAGGCATTAAGTTGCAATTGCACATTTAAAATTTCAGCTGAGGAAAACATTTTAAATCGTCAAACTGTTCATTATTAAAACATTTCTCCACTGTTTAAAATAAATTAATGACAGATTCATAAATATTTCATTGGAAGAGTTATTAATGACATTTATATTGTACTGTATTAACATCATATGAATTCCTTAACCATATGATGCTCAAAAGCCGTATATATATGTCCAGGAATATCCAGATTTTCGTGCAATGGAACCATATTTTAAATTCCCAAAAATAAAAATACTCCATTTTACAATATTTTTTTTAATTGAAATGATTGAGATACAACTTAAAAGCTATGTGTTTACAATTAATTCTAAAAATCAAAGAATATAAACTAATATGCGCAGGAAAAATTAATTAAGGTTACAAGCAGTGAAAACAATTTTACAATTGCAATATTCGTGTGTACATCAGCGGGTTAAACTTAAAATATTCGATTCTAGATTCTCCAAGGCGAATAGTTAATTATTCTTACTTGGGTGATCCCTATAAATCTCAAACTATCCTTGAAATAAACACTATGCATTTAAAAGGGATAAAACTCATTTCACTCTTTCCCTAAACCAGTTCTTCCTCTTGAAAGGCGGCAGCAATTAAGTCTGTCTTGTTAAGAATATTTTCCGATTCCCAAGACTCAACTCTGCTCCTATTCGGATATATTCTCCCTGCAGTAAGTAAATACCACGTTGGGTTAAGTAGATTAAAAGCCAACATCACCTCATTCGTAGTAGGAGGAGCATCTGATTTCCAGTTACGTAATTCCCCACCAATGAGACGCACTCATCTACACTAGCTTCCAATGACGTATTCCAATACTTTAACCCCATTGGTGAATAATTACATCACTGGAAGTCGTAGGTTCCGCCTTTCCCAAATAGAGGTCACCTGTCGGTTTCTAATCGCCTTGGTGGGCCAATGCCCTGGGAATAAATTGCGAATGGTTCTGAGAGTGGCAATACTTCGGTTGATTTGTCGCGATGCAATTGTGTTCCACGTAGCCATGGGGTTATTCGAGAATGTTGCAATTATAGAAAGAACAATAGGGCTTGAGGGGAGTCTTGGGAGATTGGTGTGGTCCTACAAAGGAGTGCTGCTTAATCTTATTTGAAAATGCTAAGAGGTGATGTTTACGTAATGGGGAAATCAGGAAGGGGTTTCAGATGTGGAAGTTGTCAGTATCAGATAGTTTAATGGAAATGTAAAGGTTTCTAATGGGTGTTTTGTATCGATCTATTGATTATGGAGTTTTAGTATTCTAACTCCCGATTCATTAGACCAGTGGTTCCCAAACTATTTTGGTCGTGGGACCCCAAAATTTGTTGCCAATAATCGTGGAACCTTGAATATTTTTTTAATCAACAACTTTTCAAAATTTAATATCTGATATTAATTGGAACAAGTATTATTTTGGGTATTTAAGATTTTATTGAATTAAGCAAAACTAAAAAAAAAATTCATCATAAAAATAATTAATAAAAATACAAAACATAAACTAAAATAAATGGAAAATCTTTAATGTGAAGAATGTATCTGCTTCTTTAATTCCATGATTCTCTTAAAATTGGGTGTTAGGTTTGATAACTGAACTCGCATATTTGGTGCAGCATCAAGTCTGTTACGATATTTGGTTTTTGGCTCAACATATTTTGAAAACCCAGCTTCACACAAATAAGAGGTTGCAAACGGCAATAGAATTCGAATAGCCTGTTTTGCTAAATTTGGATATTCATCGAATAACTCTGACCAGAATATTGTTAATGAATCTGTTCTACATTTGGCTTCTAATTGTGTATCCGAACTCAATTCAATCAAATTTTCATAATCCATGGAATGAAATCCTTTTGGTTTTTCTTTTATTTTAAAAAGATTTTGTACCCAGTAATTAAACACCATTCTTATTTGTTTTTAATCAAATAAAATTTGTCACGCGGAACCCCTAAATTTTTTCGTGGAACCCCAGGGTTCCACGGAAGCCACTTTGGGAACCACTGCTTTAGACTAAATAAATGGTTTAATATTAATGTATAGATATCAAAAACGTGGGGAATAAAGTAATGGAATTTATATGTAACATAAATTGTAAAATTTTAAATATCAAATAATGAATATCATATTCATATTGTAAATTATAGCGAAAATTATGCAAATCATTTGATATTTAAGAAGAAGAAAAACAAATTTAAGTTAAATATATATTAAGTTAACTTAATAACGAATTGAGATCTTAATTGGTTTTTAAGTGATTAAGTCATAAGTATAACAAATTTATAACATTCCCAAGTAAAATGCTTCTAAAAATGTATATTCGCCTTATATTTTTAAATTTTGGTTGGCAGATTACATATAAAAACAAGTTATGAGTGTTATCTGATATTAATTAAAATAATAAATTTTTTATCATAAATACAGATATTAAGAAACGTCAAATTCGTATAACGTATTACTATTATTGAACAAGAGACAGATGTTTGTTCTAAATATGCCAATTTATCTAAGCTGCAAACAGGCTGAAATTTATATGTACATATGTTACCGTTAAAGTATATAATGCAGTTATTTCATAGAATACCTAGTTATTCATGAAATAACTGATCGTGTCCGTTAAAGTGTGTAATATGTTATTAATTTGACACTTTAACTAGTTATTCTATGAAATAACTAGGTATTCTATAAATTAACTAATGAGAGACAGTTAAAGTGTAAAATAAACAATTTATCTAAAATGAAATTAAACTAATGATAGACAATTAAAATGAAAAAGAAGCAATTTATCTAATTTATGCAGCGTATAAATGGTATTTATGGAAACGTACCATAAAATCATTTGTTACAACAAGGATTACTAAAATGACACTTGGAATTACAAAGAACATTATTTCTAAAACAAAAACATTTTTTGTTGACACACTGGGTTTTACACGAACATTTTTTAAATCCCTGACCAGTACCTTTTCCTCTGCCAACTTCAGGCACTGGGATACGGACGGTAAACCCCACAGAAGCTTCAGAATGAGATTTATCCGACATTAATTTAATTTATTTTACACTTTAACGGGCTGCAGATCGTTATTCTATGAAATAACTAGTTAAACCATGAAATACAAGAGAGTTTTACACTTTAACGGACACGATCAGTTAGTTCATGGAATAACTAGGTATTCTATGAAATAACGGATTTCATACTTTAACGGTAACATATACAGGGTGCGTTCCATAAGTAATGCGACTAAATTCATAAAAAATAATTAATTCGACATATTCGTACAATTAGTTAAAAATCCTCAAAATAGCACCCTCCTGCGTCGATACATTTATGGAGGTGGTGTTTCCAGGCCTGGAAGGCATCCAGGAAGGCCTTCTTCTGGAGGTCCTTTAGAGCCGATGTAACATGAGCCGGGATGTTTTCAATCGTGTCCCAATGTTTCCCTTTCAGGGCTCCTTTTAAGCGAGGAAACAAAAAAAAAGTATGGGGGAGCCAGGTCGGGACTGTAGGGACGCTGGGAAACCGTGGGGTATGGGTCCTGGCTAGAAAGGAGGGTCGCGCGCTGCCGATGCGACATCAAGGACGCATGGAAACTTCTTCACGATAACGCGCCAAGCCACAGCTCCTTCGTTGTCAACGATTTCCTGGCCAGGACGCATACCCCACTGATTCCTCAGCCTCCTACAAGCCTGACCTGGCCCCCCAGATTTTGTTTCTGTTTCTCAACTTAAAAGGAGCCCTGAAAGGGAAACATTGGGACACGATTGAAAACATCCAGGCTCATGTTACATCGGCTCTAAAGGACCTCCAGGAGAAGGCTTTCCAGGATGCCTTCCAGGCCTGGAAACACAGCCTTCATAAGTGTATTGACGCAGGAGGATGTTATTTTGAATATTTTTAACTAATTGTACGAATTTGTCCAATATACGATTTTTTATGAATTTGGTCGCATTACTTATGGAACGCACCCTGTATATAGTCATTTTTCTTGTTGAGTGTTCGACTTAATATTTTCTATAATATATTCAAAACATTCACTTATATTTTCTCACATCGTAATTAATTCAGTTCTCTTCATTTCGTGTTATCGAAATTGAAAGTAATACATGCAAATGAATCTTCCAAATTTAAATAAACTCTCTCACAAATGCTTTAAAGCAGCTCATTAATAAATGAATAGTTAATTAAGAAGACGTTAATAATTTGTAAAATAATTTTGTTTCACGTAATACATTAAAGTTCAAATCATAATTAACACAGTTCTTAATATCCACTTGACGTTTAATATTCAGAATCGCAAAATCATTCAAAATTTATAATAATTACCTTTTCAGAGAGAATTAATTCGATTTATGATTACACTTGAGAATTGCTTGAACATGTTGTAAATACACCAGGGCTTATATTGTCAGAAAGTTAACTTAATTCTTTAGTTGTATAAATTACTCCAATTGCTTCTGAATAAACTGTATTTAATTTAATATTTGAAAATTGTTCTCGAACTATAATTTGATTGCTTATATATTTCTCGGAGTTTTATTCCTATTACTTTTATGTAACATTCCATATTCCATATCCCTTTAAACAAAACTTTTTGTAATGTTTATCCACTCTATTACTTAACTTACACAGTTTAATTATATATCATTCAAAAGATTGCATTCTATTCGACTGAACAGTATATTTTTATACTATTTATTATCCTATTATTACTTTTATATAACTATCCATATTCCGTTCAACAAAACTTTTTGTTATTTATATCCGCTCTATTTCTCAATTTATATAGTTTAATTATATATAATTCGAAATATTGCATTCCATTCGATTTAACAGTATTTTTTTCTATTTATTATCCTACTATTACTTTTATATAACTATCCATATTCCATATTCCATTAAACAAAACTTTTTGTAATGTATATTCACTCTATTACTTAACTTATTCAGTTTAATTATATATAATTCGAAAGACTGCATTCTATTTGATTTAACAGTATTTTGTTTCCTATTTGTTATCCTACTATTACTTTTATATAGCTATCCATATTCCATATACCGTTAAACAAAACTTTTTGTAATGTATATCCACTCTATTACTTAACTTATTCAGTTTAATTATATATAATTCAAAAGACTGCATTCCATTTGATTTATTGGTATTTTTTTATCCTATTTATTACCCTACTATTACTTTTATATAACTGTCCATATTTCATATTCCGTTAAACAAAACTTTTTGTAATTTATAACCACTCTATTTCTCAATTTATATAGTTTAATTATATATAATTCGAAATATTGCATTCCATTCGATTTAACAGTATTTTTTACTAGTACCTAAATATTAATTAAAAATTTTCAGTTGAATCATAATAAAATATATTTATCGACTCTTAAAAATCATGTACACCAAACAAAAATGTTAAAAACCAATAAAATGTAAAATAAGGAGAAAGAACACGAGTTATATTCATAAATTAAAAACAATATAATAATCCTCCACCATTTACAGACTACTTTGGACATATAAATCTCAATTAATTTAATAGCAATAAATCCCTTTAAAAGTACTTTAATGGTTCCACATAAAATTTTCAATGTCCGATTCGTAGTACAACAAAGTTATATTTATTCGTTACCTTTAATGATTTAAATCGCGATCGAAGCTACAAAGATTTATTCTTTATTTACCCAATATTGTAAATTACGTTTTTTAACAAAATAATTTGCTCGATAGAATTACAGGAAATAAAATAAGGAATCGCTTAATTAAATCACTCTAACCGATAAATCAAATGGTTGACTGGGTTTTATAATTTAACGATTTGAAAGATATAATTGCATTTATCCACCTGAGTATCTACAGTTTTCCCATCAATAAATATAAATTTTAGAGTCATAAACATTAAACATTCTCTATTTTTAAGCTTTTTTCAAATCGAAAACTATGGAAACTCTGAAAACTGTCTCTATTAAAATAACTAAATTAATTTTTAAAAACTCTTGTATTTGAATTATAAGTTAATTATTATAAAATTCAACATTCAAACGTTTTTTTAATATTTTAGTAAGCTGGCAACCCCAAATCACAACTTTTTTAATTATCTTCGTCAAGTCCACGGATTGGGCTAGAACTAGGAATCCTCTGATACTTAATTAAACGCCTTTATCCACTGGGCCACGGAGGCCTTGTGAGTCGTTGTCTTTCTTGGAGGTGATTCCTCGGTTGGTTGTTGAAGCGACTATTAATCAACTAACTATTAAACAACATATTGTATCTCTTTAAATATTATTACTGTTGAAGACAATGAAATTACATTTATCTTAACCATTTGAAAGTTGATAAAAATATTGAAATTGCAAATTTGTTTTTACTGCAAGAAGTTTAATTATTTTCCAATACATATTGTTTAATTAATAATTAATTAATGATAATATATGTTAAATACAATTTTTTTTTAATTATTTTAATAAAGACTTATTTCAAATATTCCATAATGCTTCAGAATGTGCTTCAACATAAAGTATTTAAAACAATTTAAATTAAACAAATTGGTTTGCAAAGACAAAAATATACTTCGCTGTACCTCTGAAGGTTAATTTACACCCTTTACGAGTGATGAGAACCATTTTATCGACGAAGGTTTTTTAAATTTGTTATATTTCCGAACTTGAAAGTATTTTTTCTGGTTACAAAGTAGAAGTTTCTATATCCATTAATCTCCTATGAGTGACAGTATTCCATGTAATCTATCTTAAGAAATCTAATATTGAAGCTCATAAATCAAATTTAAGTAGTTGAAGTAATTTTTTGGGGGTTTGAATTTTTTTAGTTTTTTAAAGCTGATAAAATTAGGAAGATCAAAATGAAAAACATAAGAATAAAAAAAAATAATAAGTGTTTTCTGAAAAAACGTCTGCTTTTTTCAGTCTAGATACTTTAATGCTTCTTTAACATTCTAAAATTATATGTATTTCCTTTTAATATTAAATTGTATGAATTTACCTTATATAGTATTTTTATCTAAATTCAAGTTCACTTGCACTTCACAATTAAAGATAATATTTTGAACAATTAATTTTTTAGCAAAAATTTTATTGTAATTAAACTAAATTAAAATTGGTCGCAAAAATGCTTAATGCTTCAGTACATAGTACACTAGTGTATTAAGACTATAGGTTTATAATAATAACGTTTTAGTTGTATATAGAGTTCACTGATTATATAGATTCAAAAAATTATAACTTCTAAATATAATTTTAAATAATATTATTTTAATAGAAAGTTAGATAATCGACGTTATTTTAAGATAATTAAATAGACAAACAAACCTTTTTTGATCTCTAGAATAATTATTAAACAAGGTTGTTGTTAAAGTTAAATAATTTACTAACAGATTTATATTATTTTAAACGACTTTATCAAATTTCACGTTAAGAATCATTACAAAGTTGTGATAGATTTTAATGCAATCAAATAGTTCTGTATCAAAATAAATCCGCTATTCAGAAATACTTATCTGTCGTAAATTTCATGATGTCAAACTTTTAATCCAAATATTTTATTTTGTTTGGGAAATAAAATAAAGCAAGCTGACCCCATGCATTTTAAAATATTTATTTATACTTAATAAATCCTGAAATACTTTGTTGGAATTCCTTTTGATTATCGAAATTGGTATTCTGCAGCAAAGGAATTCTGATGCCTCTTGAATATGAATAAAATGAATTCAGGGAAAGAATGCAAAACGAAATGCCCCCTTCATATTGAACTTTTGACATTAAGTTGAAGAAATATTTTTATTATTTGGATTTTTCATTTCATAAAAGATTATGATGGAAAATGTCTCAATTTATTTAAAGTCTGCTTTTCTTTTACTTTCATGAATGCAATTTATTTTGGTATTCTAAATATAATGCATATTTAATTGGGGTTTAAATTTCAATTTTAAAAAACTGTTTTGAAAAGTATTTACACATATCTAAATTATTTATGAAAAATAACAATTATTTAATTAATCAATTCAGAAAAAGAAATAAATTAAAAATATAAAGCAATATACATTGTTGTAAACTAAATATATTTATTGAACGTTCTTGAATAATAAAATATCAAAATCGGAAGGAAAAAAAGTAGACACTTGTACAGAAATATGAGAATATTTTTTCATGATACATATATTGGCTATGAAAAACTTGGAATATACCATGTGCATGCATTATGGCAACATAATGGATAAGTAAAGTATGTTAACACTTTAGAACAGGAAGAATAGAGGGACTATTATTAATTTATTTCACAATATAAATGCAGTGAATATTAATAAATCATTCATAAATTTTAGTTACAAGTTCACTGTTAAAAAAGGTAATCAAAAATAAGTCAAATGTACTCATTTTTTAGTACATTCGATGCTTATCATAGCTCCGAATATATAAGTTTGGTTATTGAAAGAGACATGTACTCAAAAATGAGTACAATGAGTAAAAATTAATAAAAAGAGCAGTTGCTTGCCTATGTAGGCTGCCTTCATAAATGACTTCCAATAAACATCTACAATTTAAACTAAGAATTACCGGGAATCTAACCCATATCCTAAGACACTGCAGTTTAGTGCCTTATCCGTTAAAACTACCAGGACGACGTGAAGAAGTTATTACAACTCAATTAACTTACTTCTCATTATTTGCACACCTTTTTTCTAATTTCTTTTGTTCTTACGCAATTGACATCAAATAATGTGGAAAACCATCTTCTGAACAACTATTTTAAGTTTGTCAGGTCGCTTTGTTAAGGCGGCTTGAACAGACAGCAGCTGAAATTAATAATATTAAATCCCACTGCCCATTTTCGAGTAAGTCCGATTACTTAAATTTGAGTGAGTACGTCAGCGCTCATTTACGATCTTCGAGCATAAATGGACTGTAGAGCGAATAGGACGTCTTTATCGTGATGCAAACATCTCAGACCTGATATTACCAGACACGTGACCAAGACACGCGTCCTTTAAAAATTTATGAATTGAAAAACGTTTGCGATTGACTTGTGATTTGGAAATAATAGTAAATGTGTTACTTCATTAAGTACAGAATATTTTTATGAATGAACTAGAATTTTTTTGAATAGATGACGTTATAAACCACGTGTCTGAGGCCATACGTGTGATGTTAGCGAGATTATAGCCTTATGATTTCTCTACTATGAGGGATCCATGCTCGAAGTTTACGAGGCAATTGTACTCAAACAAAAACGAATATGTTCAAGTACTCATTTTTAAGAACCTTTTTAACAGTGTTGCTTTGCAATAAACTTTCAAACTGTGTAATATGTGTCTATTGTTGAATTAAAATTATATTTATAACATAAAAATACTTTTCAGGTGAGTAACGGAAGGGCGTGAGGTGAAGCGACGAAAATGCTGTATGCACTCCAAGCGCCTTCTTTATACTGGCTGATGCAAGTTGTAATACTACTCAAAATTTCACCGTAAGTTGATAAGTTTATTCTCTTCATATACCAGCAGATTTTTTAATTAATCATCATTTGTGATTGGGTTCGAATTTCGACTGCCATTAATTTGATTTAATAAGTGATAATTTATAGAGAGTCAAAACAAAAACAGCTGAGAGTCTAATTTTTAGAGAACCCAAATCAAATTTTTAAACCATTTATCCGATTTCAAAAAGTTTGCATTGTCAAATAAAGTTTGTAGAACAATGACATTTCAATCAAAAAATGTGATAATAAGTTTTTACTTGAATTTCTTGGTGAATAATAGCAGGGGAAAAGCCCCTGCTAAATAAAAAACTAAAAAGGGAAAAATAAAGTAATATTTCTAAAAAAAAGGAAAATCGACTTTAAGAAAATGCGCTAAAAATGACAATTAATTTTTAATTTTGCAAACGATTTGAAAAAATAGAATTATTTAATATATATTTTATACTTATTACAACTTTTTGAAGTTAGTGCCAATTTGCAAAAAATCATACCAAATATTGGCGCCGATTTCAAAAACTTGTAATAAGTATAAAATTGATATTAATTAATTAAAAAATTTTTAAATCATTTGTAAAATTAAAAATTATTTTTTTACTTTTCAGCTAATTTTGTTAAAGTCGGTTTTCCTTTTGTTTAGAAAGATTATTTTATTATTAAATTTAAAATCTTATCGTGTTATGTTAACTACAAGGGTATACTTTTTTATTGCAAAAAGTTGTGGCAGTTGAATTTTGATTTATCCAAAATCTCATAATGTTTTGATTTTTTTAATTTTTGGATATAATCTGTTATTTATTTGGGATACTCATACATATTAGTTCTCATCTGGGTTTAATAAAATATATAAACATTATAAAAAAACAGAGACAAATTTAAAATATTATTGTCAGTCAAGCAAAAAGTAACAAATTTCTTTTAAAAAATCAATTTTTAATTATTCAAATAACAAGTCCTAAACTTCAATTTCGTAAATTAGATGATATTTTTGAAAAAAGTAATGCACTTTCGTTAAGTAGTGCAAATCACATCATGATGAAATAGGAAGTAGTGAAGTAAAAGGATTTATTTATCGGAGGCTATAGGATTGTAAGTCTTTCAACGGAGATCGCAGCAGATCGCGTTAAGCGAATTTCTTCAATTTCAAAGTTTTTATGAATGAAAAATTCTCAAAAGAGTGCCATTTGGAAGTCTCATTTGCCATACACATATACACACATCTACATTACTTATAAATTTTAGTTCATATATGTATTTAGTGCATATATGCATATGTGTATTTAAATAATTATTATTACAATAACTCTGTATAGTTAAACGAAATAAAACTAACTTATAAAATGAAGTCCTACAGCATAATACCTTCAGGATTCTTCCTAAAATAAGACGTACGTGGCGTAATGTATATGTGTTGTGATGAACATCACAAGTATTTCCAAGCCCTTGGAATGTTCGGAGTTTATCACATACCTTAAAAGTCCGATCTCATTTCTTACGCGTTCCCGGACGACACTGGCATTTATTTTGGGGGGCAAGATAAAACGGTGTGCAACTATAGTATCACTTTATACAGTCTACACGTAAAAATATAAATGTAAGGAAAGGATTCGAAGAATGCAGTATCGTTGTTTATTAAATATTTTAAGGTGGTATTGATACAACTAAAGATATTATATTTAATTTAGACATTCAGCATTAAATAAATTTGAGGTAGGATAAATTTAAGAATGGATAGTTTATCTAAAAAATTTCATTTAAGACGACATGGTACCACCCATGCTGTTTTATGTTTGACTTTTGAATGAAAGTTTTATTGCGCATTACTTAAATTTATATAACTGAGCAATATTTCAGGAATAATTCCATATTTCTTAGTAGTTGGTTTTCAAAATGTAAACTTTTCTCATTTTTAAGCTTTTTTTAATATTTTCATTTTTTTTACCATAATTTTTCTCATATTCTTTGAACTATAACACACCAGAGTTCAAATTAAAATTTTGTATACTACATGTATTTGATATTTATATAAATTGTTGTTCCTAATAACACACATTTTTTCATTAAAACTCAATTTTTTTAACTTTAGAGATTTAAAATAAACTACTACTTATATAGCTAATTTGCATGCCGATTTATAATTTACACACATTTTATAATGTGCTTAATAATTATACATTTCTTCAAATGAAAATTTAAAAAATCTTTAGTGTTTAAAAAACTTTATTATCACAGACAATCACTGCGAAAAAAACATTTACATTTTAAGGTCCTTGAAAAATATAATATATCATCCAGCATAGAATCTTAAATAACTCATTAAACCATAAAGTTCTATAATTTTGCAAGCCTATTTAAAAGATGATAAACTATAATTTTAGAAAATAAAAAAAATCAAGAATTTTACAATTGTTTGGGCACTGTGTCCCCTTAAGGTTACGATAATGTATACGTAATATATTGAAATGTTTTAAAGTATTAAAATTATTAAAAATTCATGTTAAAGAATTATATGAAATTAATAAATAAAAGTTCTAATAGAAATGCTATACCAGTTAATCAGGATAGTGTTTTCAAATACAATTAATTTGTGTTGATTTTCAGTCTTTTGATATTAATAAAGAGTATTACTCAATCCTTCTTAATTACCAATTGATTTAATTATTTGGAATTGCATCTATTTCTATTTAAATGTTATCTCCTTTAATTTTAATTAAATGATTTTAAATAAAAAATAATTTTATATAAGCTATTCATTTTATTTTTATTGAATACAATTTTGTAATATGTTCTTTTAATTTTTATAGATTGCAGAGCTTAGACTTTAATACCATCTTACCAGCTAATCCCGAAGAATATGATAATTTACAACCACCTAAAGGAGATGGTAATTATTATAGTCCTTTCTAACAAAGTGAACAATTTGTGAAAAAATATAAAACAGAATATGTCAATTGTTTACTGTAATTTGATCATTTACAAATAACTTTAAAGTACATATAAAATAAATTACAAAAGTGGAATTTAGGAAGAACGAACTAAAAATATAATTAGCGTTTATTCAAAACCAAAAATGTCAACAATATAAAGAAAAGTATATAGATAAGCATTGAATATTTTATTTAAAAAAATAACATGACATCTATCCGTTTTTACAAAAAAAATCTCAATATTTCCAAGAATATCCCTTTTATTTAAAAAATTTGACAGTACAGAGGTCCATGGAATGCATACATTTACTAAACGGTTTTGGCGATTTTCTGAGATTTGCGATTTGACTGACATGTTTGTTTTTGCTCTTGAGCTCCTCATATACTTTACCTCAAGGTTAAGAAGTTACAATTAAAAGAATAAACTTCTAACTTTTCTATAACAATGTAGCAGAAAGAAGCAATGATCCACAATCACCACGATGACTTATGTAATTTCTTTTCCCAAAGATGTTTCCTTACCATATTAACTGAAATTTGTAAAACAAAAACTTTATTTCGCCCAAAAACTGACTTACGAGGTTTCTCTAATAATCAATTCAAAATAATCCAACGTTTCTATAATTTTTTTTTACAATTTATTGCTTAGCAAGAAAAAAAAGAAGAGATATTTGAAATGTGAGAAAATGCAAACCAGTTTTGATTGAAAAAAAACCTACATCGTGTTTTTTTGTTCCTTTAATTAAAGTGAATCTTTTTATAGTAAAGTGTACATTTTTGCTGCATTCACCATATTTTATTAACTATACCCTACTAACACCTCGATAAATCACCCTAATAAATTATAATAAACATTTTAAATAAAAACGATTGCCACAAAATAATATATATATATATATATATTATTTCAGTAGTAAATATCCCTTTTACGTCCCTTAGAGACAACGAAAGTTAACACATGAATTGTCAAAAGAAAGAGAATTATTTCATGGATCAGTGGCGAAGCATACTGTCATCTAATGAATATCAACGGTTTTTTTAAAAATAATTTTTAAATAATTCTTTTTACAGTGTATTTTTAAACAAGTCGTTGACAATGCTGCCATCTATGAAAATATAATTTGTTAATTATTCCTAGATGATATTAATAAAATAATAAATTAACATTATTAGAAATTTGTGCAAATACAATTAATAACAAGCGTGGAAGTTTCAATATATTAATGTGATTTAACATCATTCAGTAAGAGACCAGGGTGCATTCTGAAAGGAAAACCTAATAACAAGGCACCCACAAAAAACGAGCCTTCAAAGACGACGACAGGCCCCGAATACCAATGCGCAGTACAAGACGTTGTTTGTGCTGCGTTGTGATAACGATGATTAAAGAGCGGAAGCGACACGGAGAATAACTCAACACCGCACCGACTTATTGCCTTCTCTTTCGCCTTTTACCCGGGTACATAGCAAGGAAATGATTCGTGTTGATCGGGTATTTATTTTTAAACTAGCTGTTACCAGTGGCTTTACGCGTTTAAAAATCGTTTCAATTTTGGCTTAAAATGCCATGCATCATGAAAAATTTAATTTTCATAGTTGTTGTAGTACGGAATATTCCGTTATCCAATCATATTTTCACCATTTTGACATTTTATAATTTTTTGACACTAATTTCACCATTTTTATGTTATTTTTACAAATATGATCATATTTTAGTTCAGTTGGCGATATTTCAATCATTTGGCGAAATTTTTTATTCATTCGGTGAAATTTTAATTTATTTGGCGATGTTGTTATTAATTTGGCGATATTTAGTCATCAGCCAATCAGAATGGTCCTGGTTACATAATATTAAAATTTTCCATTGTTTCAATTTTTTATTTTGCATTGTTACATGTTTTCCATGTTAATCCTATGGGAAGGTTTTTAAAAAATCGTTATTTTGGCAGTTTCAGTTCGAATTTTTAAAAATCCCTTCTTAGTGCACCCCTAGGGCCCAAGATGAATATATGTTCCAAATTTCAGCACTCTAGGTCTTTTGGATCTGTAGATACCCAAACTAACGTCGCTACGAACATCGAAAAAGGGGTTTTACACCCCCTTAAATCTGTTCGATCGGAACAAAAATAGCTTACTTTTCCTATTTAAGGTATAAGGAAAAACTTTACCAAATTTCTTCTCCATAGGTATACGGGAAGTTGGAGAATTAGTGATGAGTGAATGAGTGGGGATTTCGCATTTATATATATAGATTAATGCATTTGTTCGTGTAAATACACGTTCTAAATTTTCAATAAAATTTATGTGCTTTGCATTTTTTAGCATTTTTCAGTGAATACATTTTGTTAAATATTTTGTGTAGATCATTCAACAGCAGAAACTTGAGCGACGTAAAAAGTGTAGATATTTTAAAGCCCCTTTACTCCATAGAGAATCAGGCCATAGGAATTAATGACCTACTACCGTTTATAGAAAGGTGGACCGCGTATAACAAGTCATCCACTGATCCACTCGCCTCAATGAGTAACAAACTTGGCACGCGTTGGCCTGTTTAACCTCTGTAACCTCAGTTCTAATCGGCGGGTTGTAGCAAATAGTGCGTGCTCAAATTGAATTAAAGAGAATGAAAAGTTCTACAATTTCCTTTTACTAGTTGGCAGTTTAAACCATTTTTGTGAAAATTGTGGAAAGTGAAAATTAACGACTTGTAGAAAATTTCATTAGGAAGCCAAAATATCAAACTAAAGTTTGATAATTTCGACAAAGGAAACTGAAACTGGTTGAAAGGCTTGAAATAGTAGTTCGACAAGTGAAATAGCAGTTCAATGGCAGTTCGACAAAATGACAGCAAGAATTCTAAACTTATGACAAGTACGCTGAAACATCTAAAGCTTAACGAAACTGAAAGAAATAACAAGCCGAGCAAGCGGCTGTACGAAGTATTCACAGTCTAAAGTTTACGGTGCAGTTCGAACTGTACCTATTAATTTTTTAATGAAAAATCCTCTTTTTACTGAAAACTATTTCTTTTAATAATTATTTAGCTTTAAAA
This sequence comes from Troglohyphantes excavatus, assembly GCA_963932185.1. NCBI lineage: Eukaryota > Metazoa > Arthropoda > Arachnida > Araneae > Linyphiidae > Troglohyphantes > Troglohyphantes excavatus. The sequence goes on from OZ010677.1 coordinate 42,307,733, forward strand.
TATATTTATATTATAGAAAACGTGACAAAATAGTTATTAATAATAGGTAAACTTTTACCTTATATGGGAAAAATACACTGATTTTAAACATGTCCAAAATATAAAGTGTGCTTCCAAAATTTTTGTTAATTACCAATTTTTCTTGTTTAAATAAATTTTCATAATATTTTATAATTTATATTTGAATTGCATATTCTATATTTATACTTTACTAATTCAGAAAGTTCAATATTTGTTTTTATTATTGCTTCTTAAATTAAGTAAGCACATTTATATTTAGTAAAAAGAGAACAGAAGCTAATGTATTAAAGAACGTATAAAAATTTAATAAAATGTATAATTATTTACAAAATGAAAGTATCTTTAACTTTTTAAAATATTTTTCTCCAAAAAAAAAACGTTGCAATGAATAAATAAAATCTTGCTTTTAAATACATGAAACAAAAAAACTCTATTTTATGTGTGGATAAATATATAAAAATAAAAAAATTAAAAATAAATATATTTTTGGAAAATGTTACTGTATGAATACTAAGAACACTAATGTAGTGTGTAAAAGATTTTTTTTAAAGTACATGTTAATACCTTTCATTTTAACTAGATGTATTAAAGAACATTGTACATTATAATTAGGAAGAAAGATCTTAATTAAACAAACATCTCATTATTATTTGAATTCAAATGAGAATAAAAAGGGAATTTGTTCGGCTTCGAGTATTATTATTTAATGATATTGCGTTTGTATGATTTCTAAACTGATGTTGTTGGTAATTAAAATAATATTTTAAATATCTGTTCAATTAAATAATACATTTGGTTTGTATTAATGTCATTACATTGTGTTGATGTAAAAACCAGCTGCTAATGATTTTATATTTATTTTTACTTTTCATCATTTGTGTTATATTTAGTTATATGTTTTTCTATAAAAAATCTTAAATGTGTCGACAAAAAGTTATAAGTTTTTCAATAAGTTTTATTTAAAATAATTTTTCGAAATTATAGCTTTCAAAGTATCCTGCATTATCACATTAATTTTATTTCATGAAATAAAAAAAATAGTATTTATTATTTTATAGATCCGAAAGCTGTTAAATGTGATGATATACCATTGGTTTTTACGTTACTAAATGGTTTCAATTTCCCTCAAACCTCGAAACGGGTAACACTTTAAATTTTAACAAATTTAACTTTTGAAACACATAGATCATTTAGTCATTTCATGATCAACACCCCCTCAAATCCGCTACCTTCCTAATCCCTTTAATACTAATAAAATTACTAGTTAATCCTCCATATCCTAAACCAAAGTTATTCAATAACCACTATCTCTAAATCAATTCTTCCACCCTTCGTTATCTCAAAACTTCAGGGATTATCTGAGATCCGATACCCAACTCCAAACGGCCCCCCCCCTATGTTATTATCAGCCCCCGAATAAATTGGACCCAGGGCCTTGCCAATCCCTTATGGCTAAATTAATTGTCGAAATATTGATCGACTTCTGGTGATGGGTTATCAGATTAATGGAAGGTGGGTCCTGTAACTTGGATCCAATACGGCCTCTCATAGATGAATTTGCATAAATTAGATTGTGGCGTCTGGGAGGACAGGTTTAAACTCTTGTTAGCTAAGTAGGTGCCTTTTAAGTTATCTCGGCTATTTTGGGGCAGCAGGTGGTGAGACTAGTAGAGAAAGGAAGCTAGCTGTTGAGCCTTCGAGTTTAAGGAAGAATGTTAGATTTAGATTAAAGCTATATTTTAAATTTGCCAGTCAAGTTGTCTGTCTCTAAATTGGGTTTATTAAATATGATACTTTAATCTGAAGAATGTTTATGAAGGGAATATTATCATTGATTAAAAGGGTTATTTAGGATTTTAGTTATTTCCAAGTGAGGAAAGTTATTCAGTAATACATAATATGGAAATACATTTTTTATTCGCTTACCATGAAATATCCAGTTTTAAAAATCTAAAATTGCTCTTCTTTATTTGAAGTGAGAATACTTAGATAATAACAAATCGATTTACTTGTATCTCCTTACATATACACAGCAAATCAGCATAAAACCTTCATTAGAATTTTGAAATTAAAGGTTTTATGCAGGTAAACTGCAGTTTTTGTTAAAGATCTATAAAATTAAAGGTTTTTGTTTCAATATTCTTCATAAAAACTGTACAAAACCTTCATAAAAAAACCTGCAAAAAACCTTCAATTTTGAATCATGAAGGGAAAATGCAGATATTTTAAAGGTTTTATGCAGGAAAATTAAAAACTTTAAAAATAATGCATTTTTTTTTTAATATCCTTTATAAAACCTTCAAAAAACCTTCAATTTGACAATTTTGATGAAGGTTTTATGCTGACTTTCTTTGCTGGGTATTTGCAAAGAGATACAAGTAAATCGATTTTTTTATTATATAATTATGCTCACTTCAAATAAAGAAGAGCAATTTTAGGTTTTAAAACCGTATTCGAATTTAACCGTATGCGAATAAAAAAAAATTCAATATTATGTATTGAGTAACTTACCTTACTTGGAAATAAATAAAAATCCTAAATAACCCTTTTAATCAATGAGAATATTTCCTACATAAATGCTCTTCAGATTAAAGTATAGTAAAGTTATTAATTAAATTATATTTTGTTTTAAATACTCAAAGATTGTTATATTCGCAAGCAAAAGTTAATGTACAATCCCTCTTAACAAAGTATAAGTATAAAATAGCTCAAGTATTGGACATCTTCTACCTTCACACATGAAACTTTTTAAAAAAAGAGCGTTATTATATACTAGAAAAACAATGCATATATTTAGAAGATTGAATTATATTTCATATTTTTTTTCAGATGGTACGCCTACAATTGTTCGATTCCACGTCACAGTTCTTAGCATTGACTCAATAGACGAAGGATCAATGGTGAGTATTTTAAAAGTAATTAATTAAAAGTAATTACATTTTAAGAAATCCAAACATATTTTAATTTTTCTTAGAATAACTTATGAAAAATTACAAAATGAGAACACAGAGTAATTTATTTTTGTAATACGTCTATTGTCATCGTGGTGAGAAAAGTCACTTACTAATAAAGCATCACTTTTAAGATAATCAAAGTTTTATATCTTCTTGTTCGATTGGTAGCGGACGGTCTTCGAATTAAAAGGCACGATTTCGAAATGCGCCGGTGGTCATTCCATTCATAATTTCGGGGCTTTGAAAATGGACCATCCCTGTAGGACAGCATGTAAAAGGCGAAATTTGTATTAGTATTTATTAAAAGGAATGTTTCATCTCATTCTAAAGATGTAATATTACTATTGTATAGGGCAGTGGTCGGCAAACTTATTACTCAACAGAGCCAAATATCAACAGAACAACGATTGAAATTTCTTTTCGGAGCCAAATATCAACAGAACAACGATTGAAATTTCTTTTAGGAGCCAAATATCAACAGAACAACGATTGAAATTTCTTTTCGGAGCCAAATGTCAACATAACAACGATTGAAATTTCTTTTCGGAGCCAAATATCAACAGAACAACGATTGAAATTTCTTTTCGGAGCCAAATATCAACAGAACAACGATTGAAATTTCTTTTCGGAGCCAAATATCAACAGAACAACGATTGAAATTTCTTTTAGGAGCCAAATATCAACAGAACAACGATTGAAATTTCTTTTCGGAGCCAAATATCAACAGAACAACGATTGAAAAAAATTTTGGAAGACACATTTTTTAAACTGAAACTATATAGGTAGATACATTGTTATTAACTTAATTAGGGTACTCCTAGGCTGGCCTTTGCTTCCAACTCTTCCATCCACACTCGTCTTGTATTTCATTTATCTCCTTTCGTTCATCCTCTCTATATGTCCAAACTATCTTAAAATACCTTTCTGAATCATAACAATAACTGACAAACACTAATGTGAACAATTGCCTTGCATCTCCTTGGAAAGTTTGGGTAAGTCGAAGTTGTATGTTGTTGCTTTTAATTTTCGCCACGAAGTTTCAACGCGCCCGCCCGCACGTGCTATTTTGTGGAAGAGCCGCACTCAAAAGGCCAAAGAGCCGCATGTGGCTCGCGAGCCGCGGGTATAGGGAGTTGGTTAGGTCTCGGTTTGAGTATGCAGTAGAATTTTGGTCACCTTATCTTAAAAAAGGTACTAACTTGTAAAAAACGGGTTCAGCATAGGGCTACGAAATTGGTTTAGGTAACTTCGGGAATGAACTGTAGAGAGATAATTAGAACTTTAAGGGAGACCCAAGCCCCAAATTCCAAAAAAAATGCTATTTTTTTTCATAAACCGAAAGTGTGTACAAAATTTCAAAACAATAAAAGAAATAGAACAAATGTTTTTTACATGTTTATATACCATTTATTATCTTTCTACACACTTTTCATCTGCAACAATCATCATTTACTCAAAAATATATTTTTTTACATTGTGTTTACGTTTAAAACGCTAAGGCTTTGTAACTAATTAACTTAAAACTAAACTGTTAATAGTTTTTGAAGCTCTAATAGTTGTTTTATAAACGTATGAATAGTTTTTTTTAAATAAACGTATAAATTATATTTTTATGAACTATTAAACATAAAAATGTGAATATTTTTTAAGTTTTGAACTTGAAATAAGTTTTTGAAAACTTTTAAAACCGAAATCTGAAAATATTTTATTCATACGTCTATTGTACATACTTCGACGTTATTTAATCAATTATTTTTTTTTTAAAACATTAAAAATTGTAGGAGGAATAGTACTTTTAACAAAGTCTATTTAAGCTTAAAAAACGGAAAAAATAGCAAAAATAATTTTTTAAAATAATTTTGGTTTTTGATAATTGTTCAGAAAAAAAATTTCTAATAATATAAAAAAAATGGTATTTCTTAATTCATTAATAAACAAATTAAGATTTGGGACTCGGGTCTCCCTTAAACATTTATACACTCAATGAGAGTAGAACTAAGGGGGAACTTTATTGGTCTATTTAAATTCATCAAATCGGGTAATGTTAAATGCCTAATATTTATTACAGGAAATGGAAATTAAAGTCATGGGCACAACTTAAACAAATCGCACTTTAATCGGGAAGGTATAAAGCATTATTTTGTAATAGAGTAATAAATAAATGGAATGATTCGTCTGGAGAGGTGGCTAATTCATCAGGAGAAGGTAATTTTAAAAGACAATTAAATCGGCATTGGGGGTTGTTAGGAATATTAAATGGAACAAAATGTGATGGACATAGATCCTGTAGTTGGTCAGCATTATTTGTATTTAAGTACCAAAATACGACGAAGATATATGAAAAATTGTAAGTTTATAATTTTCACAAATAATACCTTTTCGGCGATATAATTCAAATGAAACACACACAAAAAAGTATAAATATTTCTGTTATTGTATTTTCACAAATTTGTCTAACATTAAAAACATATAAATTCAATCTGAAGGAATATCTGGATTAAAATTTTAATTAAATAAATGTTCATTACAAAACAAAAAAAATTCAGAATTTAACACATGTGTTTGAATAAGTATCTTCCAAGATCGTATTTATATTCTCAAGGAGATTTAACAAAGTCTGCTTATATTTAATTAAGAATCCTTTCAGAGCAATTCAAACCTCCTCTTAATGTAAATTGAAAGACTTCGCATTACCATTCTGATTAGCGAAACTTTCGTTTCGAATCTTATTAGTACTTAAAGTGATGCAATTATTATAGTTTTGCATTTTATTTAGTCACAAAGACTTGTAAAAACTCTTTTATGTAAATGTATTCCTAAGCTCTCCTAAATGCAAGTCTTCGTATTTTTTTTTGTTTTGTTTTCATCTAAATGACAATTTCTGGAATATTCTAATTAATATATGTCTAAAAGTCGAATGTATATTATGCCTGTTATTGTTTATAGATATAAATACAACATATGCAATACAATAAATTTACTTATTGCTCAGAAACTTTCATATTTTTTTTTTCATATTATGTTTTATATAACAAATTATCTGCGCAGAACCATAAGTCTTAGAAAACCATTTAAACAGAATATGTTTAATAAACGTTTTGTACATCTAGGTTAACAAAAATATGTTTAACGACGTATGCACTCTACAAAAATATTGTCTATATTTTCGTTCTTTTTACAAAAGTGTTACCCACTTTTTTGATATTTCCCCCAAAATCTTTGATGACTGTGGATAGCAAACAGAATAATATATTTTGAACATAGTAAGATAACAAAATAGTAAGATAATAAAATAGTAAAAAAACAAAATAGTAAGATAACAAAATAGTAAGATAACAAAATAGTAAGATAACAAAATAGTAAGATAATAAAATAGTAAAAAAACAAAATAGTAAGATAACAAAATAGTAAGATAACCAAATAGTAAGATAACAAAATAATAAGATAACAAAATAGTAAGATAACAAAATAGTAAGATAACAAAATAGTAAGATAACAAAATAGTAAGATAACGAAATAGTAAGATAACAAAATAGTAAGATAACGAAATAGTAAGATAACAAAATAGTAAGATAACAAAATAGTAAGATCACAAAATAGTAAGATCACAAAATAGTAAGATAACAAAATAGTAAGATTACAAAATAGTAAGATTACAAAATAGTAAGAAAACAAAATAGTAAGATAACAAAATAGTAAGATAACAAACTAACAAATTATTAGAGTATACTAAACTAAAGAACATCTCGCTCATTTCGAAGAACAGTGAACAAAATAACAGGCCGTTATTTCCCCCAGACGTACGTTGCCGACATCTTCATGTCCCAGAGCTGGAAGGACAACCGGCTGCAGCTGCCGGAGAACATGACCTCCAAGTACCGTCTGCTGCCCATCAACTGGCTGAAGAAGATGTGGAGGCCGGACTCGTTCTTCAAGAACGCCAAGAGGGTCACTTTTCAGGAGATGACCATCCCCAACCACTACATATGGCTCTACTCCGACAAAACCATACTCTACATGGTCAAGTGAGGGACTTACTATTTACTCGAAATTATAGAATGCAAAATGGCTAATTGATATTTGTGCTAATATTATACAATGTGATATATAGAGTAATTAATTAAAATGTTAATTTAGAATTCAAGTGTTTTGATTTTCATTGCTGCTGCTTATTTTGAGGTTCATTGGATTCGAAAACAAATTACATAGGAATTACCGGTTGCCACGTTGGTGACTTCTTTACAGGGTATATGAAGTGAATCCCATAGTATCCCCTCCCAGTGAGTCGGACGGTGTAACGAATGAATGAGATGCCCGTGAAGTGTTACCACGTGGGTAGTGGTTGATGCCGTGAAGTGTTATCACGTGGCAGTGATTGATGCCGTGAAGTGTTATCACATGGCAGTGGTTGATGCCGTAAAGTGTTATCACGTGGCAGTGGTTGATCCGTTGTGGTGTCACAATTGCTTGTTTAAACGATTGCGTTGATATGCATGTACAGAAGTCCCCAATGTAGCGCTATGCACTATTTGGCTACACTCGGTTTCGAACCGAAGAACTTCGGCTTGCTACGCCGATACTCTACCAGTCAGGCTAAAGTGATCACTCCAGCCTAAGCGGGAGTATTGGGCATATGAAGTGAACTCCACATAAGTCCAAACACAGAGTCCGGGGATAAAAGTGTTTAAATTTTGCAACTACCCCTGTCTATAATGCTGTGGGCAATGAGCTTAAACTCATATTGGGCAACCTATTAAACTTGGAGCCACAGCACTTATCCAAACTGTTATATAGCTGCCTAATAATGTAAATTGCTGTTACATCATTATGACTTATACCATTGGCAGACAACCCGCCAAAAAGGGTGTTTCAAATATGCATCCTAACGCCAAACAATTCACACAAGCATCTATTTCAAATTACATTTTTTCGCTTAATTTTACGTTGAAAGAACCGGAGTGTGTTTGAGTTTATCTTTCCACTGTTTACGTTTGTATTTTTGAAGAGGAGAGGTTAATTATTGTTTAATGTAATTAGCATCCTAAAAAGGTTTACGTTTTACGGAACAAAAATTTAAAAAACAATTTCAAGTACTGATTTAACAAACCGAAAATATGCCTTTAAAAGCACTGAACAATAGAATTGCGGTAACTTACTTAGTAAATCTACAAACAAGGGGAGATTGTTGGTAAGTTAATTAATTTAAATTAAAAATCTGAACTTTATGCATACATTTTACTTTCATCGTGTTACTGTATGAAAGTTGAGTCCTATCCATGAGTAAAAATGTTTGACATTCGATGAATTATGTAATTATAACTTAAGTATAACTTAAAGAATTCCATAGCTTAATACTTAATTTGTTCAGTTATCTAGTAATAAAAGTTACGTAATTTATCCAAGTTCAAAATAACGATTACTATAGTGTAAATTAAACTTTATAAGTAGTTATTTTTCATAGTTGTTTTTCTTTGCAAATATTTTAAAAATCTAGTTAAAATTTTACTTGTAAAATGACAGAAAATAATATTTTATATTATTTCACAATTTAGGCTATTTTTATTAGAAAACACAATCTATAAATTTAGAATGATATAAAAAGTTTAATATTTCTGAAACAATATATACACACTGCAAATATTAAAAAAAATTTAAATAACATGCATTTCTATTGCATAATTATGATATTTTAATAATTTTTAATACTTTTCATTATGTGCAGATTGACGCTGGAGCTGTCTTGTGCAATGAAATTTGAAGCTTATCCTCATGACACCCAAACATGTTCCTTGAAAATGGAGAGTTGTGAGTCATTTTTTTTTCTGTATTCTATTATGTGATTAAATAGGAAAACATATTGGGTATGACTGCGCTAGAGCACGGACGGAAAGACTTTATAAGAAACGTCATTGCAGCAAAATATTAAGTAAACTCCAGAGCAGACCACCTCGCACACACGAAGAATAGGTACTTCAGTTGTTACGTCTGACGCCGTGGACATCTATCCACAGCACTTACAGTCTTGATTTTTAAAAGTTTTGTTTGGTTTTGGTTAATTATCGTCGCACTAGAGCTGCACAGTGGGCTACTGGCGACGGTTTAGGGCCTATCTCGAAAGAAAGGCCCGGGAACGATGCCTCGTATTTTTGAACCATGGTCAGATGACGAGGACAAACCTGAGCTGGCACCCAACGCCTTCAAGAGACGTCGGGACTTTGGACCCCGATCACATTTATCGTGCACCAGTCCCGTAAACACGCCGTTAATTTTTTGCGGATGTTCTGGACGACATTCTAGTATTTTGGTAGCGAAGTTGGCAACCCTCCGATCACAATATCACTACTTATTACCAAGAATAGTGGAGACTATATGTAGAAGGTGTGCTCGTTTTTCCCTTTTTGAAAGTGGGCAAGGAAAGCAAGTTTTTGACGTCATTTTTGATCCGCCTTACTATGAGTTTTTGATCATTCTCATTGGCTGTGTGTTTCAAGCATTGCTACTTAGGCTCGATCCCCGGTTGGGTAACAACTGGTGATTTAATTTTTAATTAGCAAAATAATGTAAATATATGTAAATAGTTGTGTTCAGGTAACTTCACTACTAATCCATCCTTGTTTTGTTATGTCGCCGTATTTTACTTGATTGAAATTGTAACTCATTTAATATGTCCAATACAAATGCATTGATATGTTGGTTCCGACCCCCATTTTAAACTTTCAAAATTCATGGACATGATCTCGTGGCAGCTAATATTATTTTATTACGCTTAATTTATTTAGCAAATCTTTTGCGATTTTTACATACTAAATGCAATCCTTTAAATATAATTTAAACTCTTAAAATTTAACAAATTCTAAATAAAAACAGCAAATATCATTTTTAAATAGTTCACAAAAAAACTAATAGATGGAAGCACGTCACAAACCATTGGTTCAAACGAGAGCATTGGACACGCCCACAGAAAGCGAAGGTAGGCGTCACTATGACGTCAAATAGTTGCTTTGCCCGCCTTCCGTCAGACAGCACGAGAACGAGCACACCTTATATATATATATAGCCTACACTATCCTTGATTTTTTACTATTCATTAGTCTAGTCCATCGCAAGGTTTGAAGCGGGGACCCTTGGATTCCCAGCTCACGCCTTAATCCACTCGGCCGCGGAGGCCTCGCTTTTTAAAAGATTTTATACACATAAGAGTCTAATTTCGTACCAAATAAAAACCAATTTATGTTAATCATTCTATTCGTCACTGAGTGATAGTGATGGAATATATCACCATGAAAGCGAAATAGTATGTTTATACCCTGATTTTAAAGACGTGGTAAGCAATCATAGTTTGATTTATGGTATGTCTATTCTTAGAGGCACTATATTATATTTTCGACTGTACTTGTTTATTAGACAATTTATTTCGGAAAAAACAACTATACCAACGATATTCAATTTAACTGTCTATATATAGAAAATGTCTTCTATATATATGTGAGATATTTTCTAACTCTTCTCCCCACTTTAAAATTATATATCATTACTTTAATTAACTTTGGATATCGTCCCCTTTTCCGAGTAATAAATGTTTTGAACCTAATTTTCAGTCATTAGATTTATATCTACATGATTGAACCTTTCTTAAAATTATAACGACTGCCTTCTAACTAAATAAACATTACATATATATTCTATAAAAATTCCCCAGAAAATAATATTTTGGACCTTTTATAAATGTTTAATTTAAGTTAATTCAAGTTAATATAAAAAAAATTTAAATAGTAAAAATGAAACATACATTAAAAGGGGAAACTTAATATAATCAATTTTCAACAAACGAAAGTAAAAAAATCTAATTATAATCAAAGATCTCCTTTTCACATAATTAAAAATATAGTTGATTAAAATTATAGTCAGAAATCAACAATTAAACAAAACCTATCTTTTGTATTAAAACATTGAAGTCATTATTTTACACTTGTTACTTTAGTATTATAAATGAAATTGAAAAACTGTATTATAGTTGAGACATTATACATTCATTCAACAATAATAATATACAACTTTTTTATTTGCATTAAATAAAAAACATTTATATCTGAATCCGAAACTTTCTATTAGAGAATTTTATAATTAAAAACATTTCATTACTTAAAATTCCTTTTGAAATAGCGTTTTTACTAAATGACAGCTTTACGTATGGGGGACGGGGCTTATTTAAAATTCGAAGAAAAAAAAAATCAAAATATTCAATTACTTTTCTCATCACCTTTATTTCTTTTCAAATATTATGATTTTTAAAACAGACCCTTTTTGACAAAAAGCAGTTAATTGAAAACGTCGCTTAAATTTTTTTTATTATTTTAAAAATGAAATATACACTGAAAGGAGGAAACTTAATATACTCAATTTCCACAAACAAAAGTAAAAAAATAATTATAATTAAAGATATCCTTTTCGCATAATTAAAAATATAGTTGATTGGATTAAAACTAAAAGTTAGAATACAATCCGATACATTTGGTTTGAAAATATGAAAATAAAAAAAATGCATTTAAAAATGCACATAAAATAAAAAGTTATTTTAATCAAAAACTTACTTTTACATTATTTTAAAATTTTCAGATAAAAAAAATATTGTTTTTTAATACACTGCCAGTTGATTGTAAGAAATTAAAGTAGCATTTTTTTTACTGTTATATACCTAAAATTTAAAAGATATGGTTACATAATATATTTTTAAATGCTAATAGCATTTTTAAATGAAGAAGTTGTATATATTTCGTGTTTCTAAAGAAATTAAAGACTGTAAAGACCTGCAATTTTGTACATGGCATTGCAGACGTATAAGATATGAGCCGTCTAGTATCAAAATCAGATATATCGGTTTGTTCAATTTTCAGATTATACCATTTATTTTTAGTTTTCTTACAGATCTATCAGTAGAGAAGTCATAACATTCCACAGCAGCTAGATGTTAATTATTTTGTGGTGTGAAAGTAGAGTTCGGTTGCAAAACCAGACAAGTAAAGTAATCGGTTTCGAGACCAGATATATCAAGATGCGCGTAGGCTATTGCGCACCGATCGCAGCGCAGTAGTTGAGCTACATCGCACAGCTTTGTTGTAAAACCAGATAGATCCAATATATTTTTTTTCTCTCTCAGAGTAATAAATATACAGAACTAAAATTTGGTTAAGACCTGTATCTATCTAATGCCAATTTTATTTAAAAAATAAGAAGTTAAAATTTTTGATAACTTATGGACATCGTTAGTTTTTTGTTTCCTTGATAAATTTGTCAAAAGTAATCTATCTGATTTATAAATTAGATGGCTCATATAGCATTATGCTTTTCTAACAATAAATAAATCTCCTTTAATAATTTTTATTGCTTCTATGTATTTAAAATAATAACCGTTACTGCTGTTGGCAAATAATTTGTAATTTTAAAAAGTAACAAAGTGATTTATACTAACTATTGAATTTCACATTGGGTTAGTTTAATACATTTCCATTTTAATAGGGTATGCATCTTTCCTTACATCACATGACTAAGTAATTTCGGCTTTCTCGTAAATTTTTGATGCAAAAAAATTTAATGAATGGAAAATTATATAATTATTTCATTTTTCTTGGAAACGAAAAGTTGGCTTTCATTGATATACAAAACTAAACTTGCTATGAACAAACTAGTGTATGTCTCAAATCATTACAACCATAGTTAAAAAGGTAATTTGAACTTAAATAAAAATACAAATTTAGAAATTTTAATTTATAAGTTATACTTTTGTCTTCATAATATCAGATTTTTCTTATGTGGATGTTTCTTGTGTTTTTATCCTCACGAGGACTTATATATTTTTAAAGAATTAAAAAAATATTCATGTTTATAAATAATTTATTTGAAATAGAATATATTTATTTGAAATTTTTTCTTGGAATTCAATTTTAAATAAGCAGATTTTCTTTGTTCTATCGGAATTCTCATTAGATTTTTATTTGTTTAAAATATTTTATGTGTACAACTATTTTAATATTTCTTTAAATTACATAGACGTATTACATACGAATTCCATTTTATGAGTATATCGAATATAAAAACTCACAATCCACAATATTTTGCGTATCACAGCAATCGCATTCCATCATTAGTTTTACAGTGATCACCACTTATTGCCCGATGGGCATTGTTTGGCTGTTTAATTACACATAATAAACTATTCTTTTTGCTATACTTTAACTACTTTGTATGTTGCCTGTTAAAGCTAAGCAACTTGTTTAAAATATAAGCGAAGTAATTGACTAAAAATAATGTTTTATTTCGCCAATACAGCTAAATTAGATGCAGCCAAACAATGGCCATCGCCTAACAATTTGTGACCACCCTGTATAATTATTCCTCTCTTTCAGTGTCGTACACGACGGACGACCTGATCTTCGACTGGGAGTCCGATGTCCCCCTGGTGGTGGAACCCATCGAGTTGCCCCAACACATACTCGTCGAATCCAAGCTCGGCGACTGCATGCAGACATACTCCACGGGTGAGGAGATATTCCACATTAGATATCTATAGTTATAAGGATGCCAGTGGAAGTCCGCACTTATCTTAAAAACTAATACACCGATTCTGTTGGGTTAAATCCTAGTTTCCAGTTAGAAGATGTTTTATGGTTGATTTTGTTTTCGATATTCTAGTCAGAAGATGAGTTGTGGCTATAAAATTATTTTCTCTCTGAGCGTTTATTGCAAAACTGTGTTTTGTTAATTTTTCTATCTATTGATTGGACTAATCAAACTTAACAGCTTTAAAGTAATAATTAAGCTAAATGTGTTTATTTTATTTTGTGTCAATTTATTAAAATGGAATCGAGTGTTTACACTTTATATTCTATTTTCAGTTGTTTTGGTACGCCTTTTTTTATTAATTAATGATTAATTTATAATTAATGATTAATTTATAATTAATGATTAATTTATAATTAATGATTAATTTATAATTAATGATTAATTTAAAGTTAATGATTAATTTAAAGTTAATGATTAATTTAAAATTAATGATTAATTTAAAATTAATGATTAATTTAAAATTAATGATTAATTTTTAATTAATGATTAAATTTTAATTAATGATTAATTTATAATTAATGAATTATTTATAATTAATGAATTATTTATAATTAATGAATTATTTATAATAAATGAATTATTTATAATAAATGAATTATTTATAATTAATGAATTATTTATAATTAATGAATTATTTATAATTAATGAATTATTTATAATTTATGAATTATTTATAATTAATGAATAATTTATAATTAATTATTAATTTATAGTTATTGATTAATTTACAATTAATGATCAATTTACAATTAATGATCAATTTACAATTAATGATCAATTTACAATTAATTATTAATTAACAATTAATTTACAATTAATTATTAATTTAAATTAATTTACAATTAATTATAATTGATTAATTAATTTATTTATTAATAATTGATTTAATTTGTAATTGATTATTAATCAAAATTGATTTAATTTATAATTGATTATTAATCAAAATTAATTTAATTTATAATTGATTATTAATCAAAATTGATTTATAAGAATGATAATAATAAATTTATAATTAATGAAAAACATATAGATGTTCATTGCTACTTCGGAAATATAATAACAATTATTTTTTAAATTAAAAATCAGCTCAATTTAACCCTCGGACCGAAAGAAGAGTCACATTTCTCTAGTTAGTTTTCCATGCAATACGCATAATTTTTATATTCATAAAAAAAAACTCTACTTTGAAACAAGCAAACTCTAGAGAAACTATTGAGTTCCATCTCTATTTAAATAATGAATAAAGTTGTTCTTTGTCAAAGCCATTTGTCGGAAATGTAAATTAAAATATCTTGAATCAAAAGTAATTATACATTTTTGATCGATCCTCAGAATGACAGTTTATGATACAAATGTGTAGAAATAAATTCTAAGATATATGTATCTCTTAAAAAATAAATGTACGTTGAAAACATAATCAATAAAAATAATAATAAATAAATATAGTAATTAAAATTCTTCTGCTAAATCTATTGGAAATACCCAATAAACTTTGAAACAATTGAGACAGGTGGAAGAAATAAATTAAAGAAATATTTTGTAAGTCAATCATTCTAATTCCGAAACTTTTGGCAAGAAAAAATGGAAAATAATTAAATTTCCAGTTTCCAATATCTTTCTTAAATGAATATTTTACAAAGAGCTTTCATATTATTTTAATTTACATCATGAAAATTTTTTCGTATTAATAAAACTGCCACAAATCCTTGATATTAGCAGTTTCTTAGTTGAGATCACAAAACAGAAAAGGTTGCGTAAGCATCGCGTCATTTTTTTCCTTGGATCAAATTGCTTTCTTCCTAAATATGAAGATATTTTTATTTGTTTTAAAGATTATACTGATTTTGCTTAAACTGATTATTTTTATAACATCTTTATTTAAAAATAACGGTAAAACATTGTTGATTTTCCCAAGAAAATTAATTACATTTCAGATAAAAAAATATTCGTAGCATTTGAAAGGAGGAGAATAATAACACTTCTTAATTTTTTTTAGCAATTTGCTTTAATACATTTTTCAGTGTTTTTTGTTTTAACATATTATTTGAAAAAGATTATTACCTGAACTCTATTTTGTTTTCCAACGAGGATGAAGAACAATCCGCGTCCGAAAGTTAAATATAACAAAGCATAGCACTTACAAAAGACTTCACAAATAATATGAAATGTTTTTTATTAAAATTGCAATCATAACAAAAAAAACTCATAAATGTCCTAATCGATAATTAGGTTCATTCCTAGTGTACGGTGCCCCCGCCAAATGTGATTTGGCGACAATTGGTCGACGATAAATGTTATATTTTGGCAACCCTCTTTCATGACGTTTCTAGCAATGTTATGATATACGGCAACCCTACTTTTTTTTCACGCACCGTTTCACGTTGTTTGCCAAGGCATTGGCGCCAATTTTCAGAAACGCGCCAAGGAGGTACCGTACACTAGGAATTTACCAATAATTATACATCAATCTAAGTTTTATCAATTTTGAAAATATATATTTGTATAAAACCCCAAACACAAAGTTATGCAGTAGTTGTTTAATAAAAATATATTAAAGTTCTGTGCCTTAGAGCCAGACGAGCTTAAGCCCTACTTTGGTGATTTTACAGGAGAGTGGAAAAACAGAATCCTACTCTGATTGCAAAGCATTGGACAAGGGATTGTATGGCTCTTTCTAAAAGTTTAAAAATAATTTTTAATTGAATTTTGATGATATGATGCGATTGAAAAAACGAACTTTTAAGATATAATCTGCAACAAAACAAAAACCACCAAATTTGGACTTAGGCCGTTTTGTCCTGAGGTACAGAGTTTTGGATATTAAAAGATATTTACTAACATTACTCGGAAAATAATTTCAAAAACTAAGTATTTTTTATTTATTTTACTGCTTTTTAAAAACACCGGGACCAAAATAACAGATGTTTCCCCGTTCTACTAGAAAATGAAAAGTTTAAATATGAGTTGGTCAGGCAATTTATGTTTCATTTTCCCAGGAAAAAAAACAGCAAATGTGTTCTTCTAAACCATAGAGAAGAACTTTTCTCGAGTATATTTTTTTACATTAGTCCAAGGGAATAAATTCTAGGACATAATAGCCTTTTTTATAAGACGCGGATTATCTTTATGCTGCCATGCCGCAGTAGAATAAATTTGAAGAAGCGTGGAAAACTGGTATTTCCTACACGCTATTTCTTCTTACTCTTGCTGAGTTTTTCGTTATAATTCTTTTTATAAGCTTTAGTTTAACCAATTATGTCAAAAATGGAAAAAATAAGGAAAAGGGGATTTTACAACACGTTTTTATTCCATAATGCGAGTTAAGCCTCTAAAAACGAGAGTGTTAAGCTGCTAATGATCATGGTGGGTATAGTATATGTGGACCGTATGTTGAAATATTAGTTAGCTTGGAATATTAATAACGTAGGCCCCTATTATACTGGGTTCCAAATTGTAGGGTAATGGTCGACTTTTGTCTGCGTCGCATTTAGCTGTATTGGAATAATAAAACAATAGTGTTACTCAACTACTTCGTTTATTTAAACAAGTCGCTGAGCTTCAGTAGTAACAAAGTAGTTTAAACAGTACAGCAAAAAGAATAGTTTATTATGTGTGGTTAAGAGAGACCCGACCCCGAATTCCGAAAAAATTGCTATTTTTTTTTTTCATAACACGATGTTATACATTCTTAAGAAGGTGTGTACAAAATTCCAAAGTAGTAAAAGAATGAAAACATAGTTTTGTTCAGATGTTTATATACCATTTATCATGTGTTGATCTATTCTTCTGCAACCTTCGTCATTTACACAAAATAATTTTTTTGAACTTTGGGTCACGTTTAAAATGCTAAGTTTCTGTAAAAAATTAACTTAAAACTAAACTGCTAATAGTTTTGCAGCTTTCATATTTATTTTATAAATGTATGAAGAGTTATTTTAAATTAAGTTATAAATTAGTTTTTTAAGAATTAATAAACATCATATAAACATATATAAACATATATAAATATATATATAAATATATATATATATATATATATATATATATATATATATATATATATATATATATATATATATATATATATATATATATATATATATATATATATATATATATATATATATATATATATATATATATATATATATATATATATATATATATATATATATATATATATATATATATATATATATATATATATATATATATATATATATATATATATATATATATATATATATGTATATATATATATATATATATATATTATTTTTGTTTTTTTATTATTGTTTAGAAAAAAAATCTATAGTGCAAAAAAAAAATTATTTCTGAATTCATTATTAATTCATAATTTTCTTAAATTTATAAACTTCTGAATTCATAATTTGGGGATCGTGTCACCTTTAAACAGCCACACAATGATCGTACGCCCAACAGTTTCTAAGTTCCCTGTATATGTGCTTCCATATACTGACATTATCAAGTTAGCAAGACTGTTAATGGAGTAGGGTGTTTTGATGCTATTGGTTCATTAAATATACATTCACATACTTTAACAACGTTTTTGACATTAAAATATAGAATATTTTTTTTTTCAAATAACTTTGAATAATTTAATAATAACTTTGAATAATTTAATAATAACTTTGAATAATTTAATAATAACTTTGAATAATTTAATAATAACTTTGAATAATTTAATAATAACTTTGAATAATTAATTAATAATAACTTTGAATAATTTAATAATAACTTTGAATAGAATAATAATAACTTTGAATAATTTAATAACAACTTTGAATAATTTAAGAACAACTTTGAATAATTTAATAATAAGTTTGAATAATTCAATACCTAATACACGTTTGTAAGTAAACATTTTTGAATGATTTTGTATTTATTTAATTGAAATGCCAAAATAAAGGTATTCAAAATACACAATACTTATTATTCTGAAAACAAGTAGCAACATACAACGTATGTAATGATATGTTTATTGTATAATATTTTAGTATTTTAGAAATGAACACAGTGGACTTGGCTCCGCTCGAAAGTCACTTAAAATACAGTTGACATTTGAAACTTTTTATTAAATTTTCTATATAAAACAACATTATTTTTGAACATCTGCTCACAGTAAACAGAATATAATTAACATATATTCTTTTTCAGAAAACATAAAAAAAAGTACATAATACAAAAAAATGCATACATTTTTATTTGCTAAAATTAGAAAAAACATTCAAGAAATAAATCTCTTCCAAATATATCCAAATGCGCAGCATTTATTAAAATGAAAGAAGTTGTGTACTGCAATAAAAGACAATTGTTTCCCAGCTATAATTTGGTAAATATCCAAATACAATATCCTCCTATAACCCTAAATCCTTTCTTCGTCTTCTGTTTACCACCAGCATCAACTACGCAAAGAAATCAAATCTCCAGAGAGTTTTAAAGGGGTTAGGAAAGACTCCAGGTGCATTCCATCCCTGTTGATAATCCTGGCCAATCTTTTTTCACCTTCGCTGCATTAACTTTCATTAGAGTTCTGGAAGAACACGTAATACTTAGTATTCTTTGAGTCTCTGGAGATTCTTTACCAGGATGTTGACCCCGGGGTAGTGTTGTGCTATTAAAGTTCTGTAAATATGCAATGTCGAGGCCGATTTTGTTGAATGGTGAAACAAGAGTTGTTATGTAGTGGAATGTTTAGTATTCTCTACAATTAAATCAAAATGGAAATTTGTATTTTTTGATGAATTTCCTTTAACGTATTTGTGCGAGGTAAAATATATAGTGTTTATTTTAGTAACAAGGTATCAGTGTCGTCACACAAAATATTTTTGGGGTGGGTTGAAACAAGAAATTTCCCAACTAAACAATTACAAAATTCCCAACTTAACAATTCGAAATTCCCAACTTAACCATTCGAAATTCCCAACTTAACCTTACTGCAAATTCTTTGTTTCAACTTATTGACATTTTTCATCGTCTTTTTTTTATATATTAGGTAATATTAAACAGTCTCCCTTACAAGCATTGGTTTGTTGCACGCGTGTTTCAATGCAGTGTTCGTTCTGATGTCTAATTTAAATGTAATCTTACTAGTAGGGTAATTTCTAATCTTCCCTAGCTTTCATTTGCTAATAATATTAATTTTATTCAGGTATAAATTTCCCAACTAGAAGATTTTTAAAGATAGAGATTCGAAACTTTTTGGGTTTCCAGATTATTAGGGGTTCATGCTCCCCCAAAACCCCCTCGGTGCGACGGGCCTGCAAGGTATATAGATAATCTTTCGTTTCTTAATATTGAAACGGGTATAAAAATTAATACTTTATTTTCGTCTTGTATTTAACAGTACCTTTTGCACTTTCATTGTCATTATACGAATACAGTGAGAAATTACTTTTTCATATTGACTACAGGCCAAAAATCAGTCCTACTGGGAATTAAAAGACATTAACCAAAACTGTTTGCACTCATAGAAGTAAATAGCTGACATATACCAGAGTTGGTTTCAAAACGAGGTAGAATTCAAAAGAATATGACGACCGTCCTTTACAACACAAGTGCAGTGGAGTAGAAATTCAAAAATTATAAATGGAGGGAGAGACTCAACTAGTTCCATTCCCAGAATATTTACCTATGTAAAAATATTTAACGATAATTAGCAATTAGTTTTTAATTATTAATTTCTAAATATCAATAATTTGTTAATTACTGAGAGGAAATTGCGTTAATTTCTTAAGATATTTAAAACTTCTGGTAGAACATTTTGGGTATGTGTATTCCTACGTCTATGACAAGAATGTTATTGTAATGCATCATTTGATGTACATTCCACCATCCTTCCTTTACATGTCAGAGTGATTTCCCCTATGGGACATGATTAAACCGTTGTTGTACAATATGCACTGAGCTCAAATATAATAACTGTTGTGAATACAGTTGAAGACCCATACCCATTGGGGGGAAATTGACTTTAACGTAGAGCACGAATGAATATTGTTCCAGCACAGTCATGTGGTGGCACGCTTAGTCTATTCTCCAATTCTTATTTAATTCAGCGGTGATGCCATGCGAAAATACTTTTTTTTCTCCTTACTCGATCAAATGTAATGCAATCTCGCGCGCTTATTAATCAATCCAGTGACCATTTGAGCTAAGTGGCAATATAAGGAACATGAATTTAAAAAAATTGCGTTGTAAAAGTAAATTTGTCGGTAAAACAGTTTCAGAGGCTTTTCAGAAATGTAAATTAAGCTAACTTGATTTATACGATGATGGAGATCTAAAATGTATAACGAATCATTGTTTGAATTAACTGAGTAAATGTACCCATGTCTTCAAACGCCTCATCGTTAAATTTGGTATTTAACTTAGATACAAATACTTCCAAAGAGGGAAGAGCTTCAAGTTACCCAGTGGATAAAGGCGTCAGAGGATTGCTACTTCAAGCCCGTGCTGTAGACTTGATCAAGAAAAGCAAAAACAGTAGGGATCTTGCGATCGGATAGTTGCCTGCTTCGCTACAAAAGTACTAGAAAGTCGTCCAGAACATCCAACCAATTATATTGGCGTAGATACGGGACTGGTGCATGATCAATCTGAATTAGGCCCAATGTCCTGACACTTATTGATGTTGTGTCAGGGGCCATCTCAAGTATTGTTCTCGTCATCTGACCATTTGTTCAAATATGCGAGGTATCATTCCCGATCTTTCCTTAAAGATAGGCCCCGAACCGTCCCCAATAGCCCACTGGGCAGCTCTAGTGTGACGTTAATTAACCAAACCAAAGAGGGAAAGTTATTTTACTTATAACTTTCTTCCTTATATCTCTTTTCTATCAGGTAACTTTACGTGCATCGAAGTGATGTTCACCCTGGAGCGTCGTCTTGGTTACTACCTCTTCCACACCTACATCCCGACCTGCCTGATCGTCATCATGTCCTGGATCTCGTTCTGGATCAGGGCGGATGCCGTCCCAGCACGCGTCACCCTCTGCGTCACGTCCCTACTCACGCTGGCCACCCAGCACGCCCAGTCACAGAAGTCACTTCCCCCAGTGTCCTACATCAAGGCCATTGACATCTTCATGTCCACCTGTACGCTCTTCGTGTTCTCGTCGCTCATGGAGTACGCCATCGTCAACATCGTGATGGGACAGGCGGAAGATAGGGAGAGGAAGGCCAATTCACTGCTCAACAACGTCAACATCATACACGCACAGGTGGGAATACCTTTTTCGCTTAGTTGTATAGTGTCCTACAGCATTATATTTCCTTTAGAGAGATTTCAGGTATCTCAGAGAAAAAGATGAGCGATATTTGAATAACAGTTATAAGGTATATTTGTTAAAATACAAATACAACGTTAAAATACGCAATAAAAGTCCATCAAATCTGGACATGTTTCGGGAGATACATCTCCCTTCATCAGTAGAAAATCAAACTTTTTTATTTTTATTTTCTGCTGATGAAGGGAGATGTATCTCTCAAAACATGTCCAGATTTGATGGACTTTTATTGCGTATTTTAACGTTGTATTTGCATTTTAATATTCTTAACGCAATGTTCTGTGAGACGAGATTTTATCTTATAAGATATATTTACTTCTCTGTTCAAAACTAAATGAAACAGAGATATATGTAAAATAAAAAAATATTATTTAAAAAGGGAATGAAAAAATTGTCAAGCATGTGTAGTTGAAAAGAATCACGACGTTCACTCATTCGTTCATGAATCAGTTATCGTTATCAGAATCGGTTATTCATTATTCAATTAGATATTTATTGTAAATAGTACTTTATTGTACTTTGTTTAAAAGGGTACTTTATTGTAATAGGTGTATTATTGTAAATGGTAATGGAACATTTAGATACCATTTAATATTTCAATGACATAGGATCCAATAACTATAGCAGGACATTTTTGTTTAATATAACGGGATAAATAATTTGTTGACATAATTTAATCTGGCTTACATATATCTGATACTATCGAATAACAATTAAACATAATCGTCATTTTATAATATTATTCTAACAACTGTTATTATTTTGCAATAACTACTAATCGTATATCAACTCAGCATTGCACATTATGTTCCAATTCATAAAAATACTCAATGTAAAATTATATTCTAAATATCATCGATGCATATCGAGGCATAAGTTAAAAGCAGCTTTCTGCATTAAGAAATAAAAAATTAAAAGCAAGTATTGGAAATACAAATTAATCAATTAACAGAACCATATGTTAGACAATTGAGGGGCTGACATGAGGAAGACAGTAAGTCACAAATTTCGAGTTTTTCGATTTTTTTTAACGAAAAAGACAGTAAACGCTCAAGCCAATGGAATGGAATATACAGTAAGTCAATCAGTAAAATGGTTTAGTTTCTACGGGCGATGGAAGATGGCACTTGCATGTAGTCCACGATACTTGGCCTGGAGAACAAATGCTTCCCCTGTAAAATTTACTTTTTGTGACTTACTGTCTTCCCCACGTCAGCGCCTCAATTATATTGAGTTAAGTTATTTTTTCGAATTTTGTTATATGGGATTTATCATTGCTTTTTACAGGGTGTAGTGGGCGTGCCCAATGGGAGGAGCGTCAGATCTCCTTCCTTGCAAAGAGACAGACTGGAAAGAAGAGCTCTTAAGATCGACAAGTTTTCTCGAATTGTTTTTCCACTTTCTTTTATCATTCTAAACGTGGCATATTGGACTTACTATCTCATATAGCAACTTCGTTTTCGTTCCATTCATTTTATAATTGAGTCAATAATACTGTTTGCACAAAATAATAAAATTTCAAATTTTATTCAAAATTTCAACTTATTTCAATATTTACAGTGTAGGCTGTAGATAAGAAACATGCCTTCAGGTTTCAAATACGCTTAGTAGTACCGAGTTACGAGCTTCGATAACACGTAATTCTGCAAACTAAAACAATCAAATTTCCTCTTCTTTTTAATGTTAATTAAGTAGTCAAAACTTTATCAACGTATTTAAGTGAATACAATTACCCATTTATATAGCTATTCAGAGAGGCCAAATATCTGCACTTAAGAAATTATTTAGACTAGAATATTAAATTCGTCTATTTCAAAATTCGTCAATAAATCTGTAATTTAGATAGATTACACCTATAATTTAATCAATATATTAACAAAAATATATAGTTACAAAAAATTATTTGGTTGCATTAATTAATAGAATAAATTATCACATATTTTAAATAGTTTATAAATAACAAAATAGTTTTATTTTACTCTCATATAATACAAATGCAAATATTTTGGAATTTTTTATTGAAACAATGAATTCCTATTCTGAGATAAAGATGCAAACTTTATATTGTAAGCACGAGTGACTTACAAATATATATTAAAAAATTGAAGAATGTATGGAACAGTTGAAATTTTTTATTCATGGCGTAATTTTTCTAAAATTTGATCACAAAAGCTTGCATTTTAAATTTACCTTACGATCATTATTAGTTTAGATATAATATGATAATCCAATCGCAATGTATAAATTCCAACTTCCTTACATAATTAAAGTTTTTGGCACTAAAGCTATTATTTAATAATAAAGATTTACATATTTCATGTTAATTTAAATTCGTCAATCGAGTAATTGTGCAATATATTCCTTCAGTAATATTGACTCAATATGTGAAGTTTTATAACAAGAACATTTCGTAGAATTTTGGAATGCATATTGACCAAATCCAGTGGATATTTCAAATGACTTGCACACCAATGGAACAATGGACTCGCTTTGTACTTAACGAGACTTCTATGACGTCAGAGCACCGTTTGATACAAGTAGTCGGCTTACCGTTAGTAGGACGTTTTGATAATTGTGAAGTAGTAAGCATGGGCAAGAGATAGAAAGATTGGATATTATATGTGTTCCTTTCCCTAAGAATTTATTAAACTTTTTTAATCCTTTTTAATCTTATTTATTCCTCATTCTTATATTTATTTTCTACATTAAATATGCACTTAGATATAGTCTATGTAGATAACTGTATATGTTATATATTTATTTATATTAGTTGTACTTAATTCTTTCAATATTTTTAATCTTATTGTTTAGTATTATCAATGAGATTTTCATTTTGTAAATGTAAAGTTTAAGCACAAATTTAGATGCACGTTTTCATGAAATCAATAATTAGATTTAAGATTTTTCTTTTTTAATGTAGCTATTTCTTTGTCATTTTCAGTATATTTTATAATGTAAAGGTTTTTTTTTGCTTTTGTGATCACATTGGTTTAGTTTTCACTTATTCACATATACACTTATAAAGTTTAATGTCACAAAACTAAATATGCCTTAACTTAATGTCACAAAACTCATATTCAGTCAGTGTTCCTTTTCAAGACACTTTAAGTAAATTTTACAAAGTAAATCATCAATAAACAAAATCATACACTTTACATTCGCCAATAGTATGACACACACTTTCAAGTAATTATATTTTTTGGCATATTTATCAAATTATACTTAGAACTTTATTTCCTGTATATTTAAAAAACTATTTATCAGCAACCATAGAATGCATAAAAAAACTCAATGAAATAGTAAATAAGATTTTATTTAAAACTTAAAAATTTGCATTTCGTTAAATGTTATAATATCAAATAAAAGTACACAGAAATAACAGCAATTAACATTGTGACCATAACTACAATAGATATATAAATACAAATACAAATAAAGTCGACTAACTACAGGCTCTGGGCCTGGCAAGGTTGGTCAAGTCAACCTAGCGCATCTTCACTATTCCCCGATATTGATCTAATTGCTTTTAAACTACTCACTACCGAAGAATTAACAGCATACTCAGGCAAACTATTCCATTTGTCTATAACCCTATTTAAAAAATATGCTTTCTAACGCCCCTATTAAGCTGTTGCCTGTACAATCCATGACCTCTTTGAATCCATGACCTCTACTCACCTTGGAAATATTAAATACCAATCCCTCAACATCACCTAATTTGATAAATTTGAATAAGGTCCTCTCTAATCCTTCTGCCCTCGAGTGTATACATATTTAATGTTCTAAGCCTGTCCCTCTAATTCATTCCCTAAGTACCCTGAATCATTTTCGTCGTCCTATGTCGAACCCGTTCTAACAAATCGATATCCTTTTTAAGATAAGATGACCAGAATTGTAATGCATATTCGAAATGAGGTCTAACCAAACTAATATGCAGTGGTAAAATTACCTCCTTAGATTTAGATTTCTTTTAATAAATCCTAACATTTTATTCGCATTGTTACTAGCGCTGAACATTAAGATATTTAAGACTATTACAATAGATACCGGTAGATATAATTAGATATCGATTTATAATAAAATATTTGTTAATTTATTAACTACAAAGATTTCACCAAAAATATAAAACTGGCACATGCATTTAAACACTCATAAATACCTGTAAAAAAGAGTTATAATAATTATCTAGAATAATGCAATTTATTGAAAAAAACTTATATAATCACTTACATAAACAAAATACAAAAGTAGTTAACTTTTAAATAATACATTTAAAAATGATTTTATCCCTTTATTTTTGTCACTTTATGTTCATTTTATTCAGTTTATTTATTAATTTATCTGTGTAATATATTTATAATGTCTATATTTTATGAGTAAGAGTAGCACATTGTAGAAGACTTCCCGTATAAGTCTCCAATAGAAATGTGAAGGAAATGTTCGGACTCAGTTAAAATGGTTAACGGATGGTTTCATAACATAACTGTGATACTTTTTGTGATGTAATGAACTTCATCTATTAAAGTTAGGGTGATATTTTGTTTCAGTGGAAGTTTTTCCACTTTATTATTTCTTCTTTTCTTTCACGTGTTAATGTATGCTCATAATTGATACAATGGTGCCAATAAAATGTACATTGTAGATCTTTACAAAACTGTGTCATTACTTTTTTTCTCCATTCTCAATGTATACTTAGTTGAATGTATCATAGTATAGGATAGTTATAATTAAAGATTAGGTTTTTAGGGAACAATCAATGTAAAACAAAATCGCACTATTTCTTGATTTGAGATCAATCAATCCAGTTCCGAAACGTAGTTTAAGGTATTCTACTCATAAAATATCGATATATCAAAAATATCGATATATCAAAAATATCGATATATCAAAAATATCGATATATCAAAAATATCGATATATCAAAAATATCGATATATCAAAAATATCGATATATCAAAAATATCGATATATCAAAAATATCGATATATCAAAAATATCGATATATCAAAAATATCGATATATCAAAAATATCGATATATCAAAAATATCGATATATCAAAAATATCGATATATCAAAAATATCGATATATCAAAAATATCGATTAATCAACAATATATATATTTATAAAAAATATCGATATAGTAGGAATATCAATTAATCGGAATATATCGACTATTGGCTGTCGGCTAATCGCGATGGCAAAATGTAATCATCGTACAAGCCTGATCACCACATTTTTACTATACGAACATATATTATGTTACTTTCACATAAAATTCTCACGCCAATTCGCAACAATATACAGAAGAGTCACGCCGGGCGCTTTAGATAGTGAAATACAAAGAAAGCATGACCAACAGCACTAAAAGATAGCTTAAAGGTAAGTATGATTTGCAGGTACCTCACTTACCCGTGTGCTGCTTCTGAAGTAAATCGATTTCCCTGCACCTTCATTACTTATTTAATGTAATTTTATCTCTTTAATTCGAAGTTTTTCGTCGTTATTTTCGATAACTCGAAGTTTCCTCACAACTCAAAATTTTCCTCTCAAAACTACGGATTTTGAAGAACCTTTAGCATATATGTAATTGCCACGTTTTTCTTTGTCAGTTCTCTTTTTTATTGTGCGTTATTGAAAGGGTATACGTACAATGGATCCCTACCTGTGCCTCACCCTTTTGTTTGAATGTCGCCACAGTGGATTCCCTGAGAAGTATCCCCTTAACACAGAGTCAGTCCAGCAAGGAAGATTAATGATTTATCGTCCCTCAAGCCAGCTGGCGTTTCCGGTACAGTCACTTTCTTGGAACATTACCGACCGTCCAGAAAGCAACTCACTTAAAATATGAAGACGACACTCGACCCCTTCTCATTTTTGTTTAGGCAATGCACTCTCTATAGCAGCATTTAATGAGAGATCGTTCTCAGAAGAAGAATGGTAATGAAGAATGCTAACCTCCTCCAAAGATAACTTTGTAAGAGGCTCTATCTTCTATAAAAACTATGCGAGCATTCATTGAATCGAGGCCGGAAATGAAAACATCAGAGACATTTCAAGCAATCGTGCATTTGGAAAATATAATTGATTTCGAAAAAAATAGACTCACCAAACTATTTTGGATAGATATGTTAAATAAAGTCGTGTAAGTATACTAGTATTTATTTTTACCAAAACAGCTTTTTTATAGGATTTTTGATAACTCGAATTTTTGATATCTCGAATTTTTATACACTTCCCTTCGAGTTCGAGATAACAAGAGTTGTCTGTACTTATTACTGTAACTGCGTTGCGAAACGTACACATATTTTCCTTAACCTGATTTACCACACTGATTAAGGGGCGATCTACACAATGGGTGATTTATACCATTCGGGCAGGTTGATTACCAATCGGGGCAAGTCACATAAATCCGAAAATTAAGATCCTAGATCTATTATTTGGCCTAGTGGTGTTGCTCCCAAATTAATAAGTTTTCTAATAATGCGTTAAATGCCATTTCCTTTAACATTATGATCATGACAAGTTTCAAATTTTAAACGCTCATATTTCGGAACTTGCACTACTTGGGAGAATTATCATTAACAATAACTTCGCAATTGGCATCGGTTATGCTAAAAAAATCCAACCCCTTTTAAATTATATGAGGGTTGAATAAATTTTGCACAACTAAGACCTATTTAAGTATTTATTTTAGAGGTGTAAAATACTGTTTATTGAAATATTGTTTTTAAATCGCAATAATTGTAATGAATGATTTAAATATTTATTTTTAAAAAAAAGCTATTAAAAACAAAACGATAATAGCAAATAAAAAAAATAAAAATATTTTTTTATATATTATTTTTATAATATCTTTAATATAATAATATCTTTATTATTTTATATATTTCTTTTATTATTTCAATTAGCATTACAGTATCAAAAAGGATATATATTGCGTAAACACACTGTAAAAAAGGTACTAAAAATAACTGCATGAACCTATTCGTTTGTCTTTGAGTACAATTGCATCGTAAATCACTGATGATGTACTCACATTTAATTAATCGTACTTTCTCGAAAATGAGCAATGCGCTTTAATATTGGTAATCTCAGCTTGTGTTCGAGCCATCTTAACAAAGCGAAATGATAAACTTAAAATGGTTGTTCAGAATATGGTTTTCCATATTATTTGATGTTGATTGCTTAATGGAAACTGAGTTATTACAACTCAATAATCTTACTTCCCATTCTTTCGGCACACCTTTTAGGCAAGTCTTCTTTTTATAACTTCTTCACGTCGACCTGATAGTACAACGGATAAGGAAGTGAACTGCGGTGCCGTAGGATCTGGTTTTGATTCCGGTAAGTCTTGGTTGTAATTATTAATATTTATTGAAAGTGATTTAAGTAGTCTAGCGTCTGCTTTTTTTTATTCATTGTGTTTTTTAGTACATGTCTTTATCAAAATTGAAACTTGTGTATTCGGATCCATGATAACCATCGATTTTACTCAAAAATGAGTACATTTTATTTATTTTTGAGTATTTATTTTTAACAGTGAATTCTTTTTATGTTTAGGTTTTATTTTCAATACAATTGCGGTTGTAATATATTTCAGAGAACCAGTAATGTGTTCCTATTAATTTTGCAAACTAAAACAGAATTTTTTTATATCAAAAAATATTTGAAAAATAAAATAATATTTAGTGGAAATAATTTAAGCATTTACTGCATCAAAAGTAGAAAAGCATCCTCATTTAAAAGTACTTTTATTTAATCACATAAAAATTCAAATTGACGCTTCTTATATTCTGGCCCACTTTTAAATGTAAAGATGTGAGTTGTTTCCAGTTCAACAATTTCACATGCATGTGAATGATTTTTCGGGATATACTTTCGAAAACGCCAGAAGCAACCGTGAGTTTTAATAAACCCATTCAAGCTTAAAACAGAAGTTAGTTACAATGACAAAATTTAATGTAACACAAGTTTATTTTGTTGTATTTTTGTTTGGAACAAATTTGGAAAAGCAATGGGAGAATATAAATTTAAAAATGTAAAATAATTTTCCTTAGTTTTTCCACAAATTCATTTATTTACTTAAAAGTATATTTATCCGAAAGTTGTCTAGGCGATAAACTATTTTTTAAAAAAAGTTTAATTATAAAAAAATCTTGTTTCCAATGTTGTTAGAACAGAAGTTAGTTACAATGACAAAATTTAGTGTAACACAAGTTTATTTTGTTGTATTTTAGTTTCTAACAAATTTGGAAAAGCAATAAGAGAAGATAAATTTAAAAATGTAAAATAATTTTCCATAGTTTTTCCATAAATTCATTTATTTACTTAAAAGTATATTTATTCGAAAGATGTCTAGGCGATAAACTATTTTAAAAACAAAGTTTAATTATCAAAAAATCTTGTTTCCACTGAGCTTAGAACAGAAGTAAGTTACAATGACAAAATTTAGTGTAACACAAGTTTATTTTGTTGTATTTTAGTTTGAAACAAATTTGGAAAAGCAATGAGAGAAGACAAATTTAAAAATGTTAAATATTTTTCCTTAGTTTTTCCATAAATTCATTTATTTACTTAAAAGTATATTTATTCAAAAGTTGTCTAGGCGATAAACTATTTTAAAAACAAAGTTTAATTATCAAACACTCTTGTTTCCACTGAGAATAGTCAAATATTTGCTCTGTTAAATTGTATAAACTTTTATAAAATGAAAAACATTGTAATAGTACAAGTTAACGGGACTTTAGAAATATCTATTAGATATAGAAGTAAACAAGTACATGCAAAATACTTTGTTACAATTATTAAGGGGGTCCGATACCTTCGACATTTTTTTCTTTATTTTTATACTTGTACAATCCAATTCTTTTTCTCTTTCTAAATATGCATAAAAAGCCATTTTAAGACGCTCCATTTATTTTTTAAATTGCACATTTTCTTTTAAATTAAAATTTTAGTAAATTTTTTAACAATTTTAAAATTCCTATTCCTTTTTTGTTTTTCAATATTTTGAAGCATTTTTTTTTTATTTAAGATCTTGAATAATATGTCAATAGATGTATGCATTCAAATTTTGATTCAGATACATCACTTTAAAAAAATAAAATATATTAGAAATTTTGGAAAAAAAATTGACGAAAAAAAATATAATTCCATTTTAAGTGGTTTTAGAAAACAAATTATGGTAAAAATAGGAAATCTGAATATATACATCTATTTAAAATATATTTATCTTGCTATACACACAAAAATTATGATTTTAAGTATAATAGTAAAAAAGCCTTAGCATTTTTAGTGTTCATTAAATTTCAAAACCACGAACAGAGATATTTTCTTTTAAAGTTTACATATGATACAACTACTCGTATGTTATAGGAACACATCATTAAAACATTCATAACTAAAAAAGTAATAGGAATTTTTTGAAGCAGTTTTTTGTGAGTTATTAAGATAAGTTTGAATATTATTTTTTAAATATAAAAAAAAATGACTTTTTTTGCGAATTTTGGGTATCGGACCCCCTTAAAACTGAATATGTTCGTTCAGAAACGTAAGTATTACATATTGAAATAAGTTCATTAATTTTCATAAACGGGAGAAAATCGTTACCTTCCTTCTAACAATCGCCTTTTTTATTCATTTTTTATCTTAGTAACTGTTATAAAATACTAGCTGAAATACCCGTTCTACGCACGGGAAGGAAATAAATTACAAAATTGATACAAATACAATATTTATAGCGAAATAAACAATATTCTTAATTTGTCACCCATGAGGGGGAACCACAGTATTAAAAGTACTAATTTGAAACGAAATTTTATTGACAAGGTCCTGCAAGAACTGGAAAGATTGATAATATGAAGTTGTCTACACAATAACGTGGATATGTATGCATTACTCCTGTTGATCACCATCCATATTTTAACCTTTAGTAACATCCCAAAGATTTAAACGGGAAGAACTCTTATAAATGTTAATAAAAATTATCTGAAAAAATTTTATTAGACACCTATGTCAACATTTGTCGTTAAGTTTCACAAATTGGTGAAAATATAAGAAGAAAAAAAAAACGAAAAAGAATTTTAAAATGTTTATTTGCCAAATTCAAGATTTTCATATTTTTTCTTTTGTACGGTAAACCTTATTAATATGCGAGGAGGGATGGTTCCCCAGCACTTTTTTTAGATTTTGTCCCCACACTTTTTAAATATTTAACTTTTTTAAATAAAAAATAAATCATGTTTTATTTCATTGAACTTCAAAGCAATTTTTAAAAAAAAATCTGTTATAAAATATTAACCAACTTACTGTGAAATATTTATTTATTTCGTTAACAATAAACATTTTCGTTTTTATGAATAAAAACTCTATTTCATAAGTTTAGAAAATTACCTTAAGCATAATTTGTAAAAAAAAACAAATTATAGGTGTTTTTATTAAAAATATATTATATGATATATTAGGTAAAGTTTTTTTTTTATATTTTAAACAATTGGCTGTTCGCAATATACGAAAATGTCCAATAAATGTATGTTCTAAATTTGTTTTCATAATAGCAGCGAATTTATATTAAAACATTTTTTATGTAAGTATTTATGAGTTGTTTTAAAAAACATTATTTAATTTCACTAAAACAAATTACTTATATGATAAATTATAACATTAAAACTGCAAATGTTTTTCAATTTATATAAATATACATGTATTACTGCTTAACCATACAATCATTTTAACTATATTTTACTATACTTACGAGCTCAGGTCTAAAACACACCTACGACTTACATCCTACAATCTTACTAACGCTTACAGTAGATTATTTCCTTATAGCAACTTTACTAAATTATAATATTTATGCATTGACCATACGGCACAATCTTTTCACGCAAATGGTAAGTTCGAGTGGCCTGGGTTTCCAATACTCATGCATGTTACTGTCTATTCGAAAAGAAATTCTAATTATAAAGTTCAATATTAATACTTTTCTCTTAAAAAACTCGTTAAAAAAGATCGTTTTCAGATCCATGAATTAAACGTTCTTCATTACCATTATATCACAGCAATTCTATATTTGTGGGAATTACTGATGTAACTTGACTAATGAGGATTTATTTTATGTAAAAAAATACATTTCGTATTTTGTAAATATAAACTGTTCCTTTCAAAATTAATTTTCTTTTACGTTCACTTTAACCATTTAAACACAATTAAGTATAATTTAGTATCCAGTAACATTCACACGCGATTTTTGAAATTGAAGGGGTGACAAGTGGGAGAGGGGGTTAACTGACAAAAATCACTTTCCAAGATAAACAGCTTTTTCACTGACAACAACCTTGATGGCAAGGGTCACTTTCCATTGAGAAATCGCCATTTGTCGCCAAGAAAAAAATTGTCACGAAACTTTTTCCTATTCATCGACCTTGAGCTTGATTAGTGATGGTAGGTTACCCAAATTGGCGCTTTTTCGCATATCACTTAGGTTCGCTTAATGAAATCAAACCATTAAACATATACTTTTTACTGCTCTGTATCTGCCTATATAAATCAAGCAGAGCCATGTAATTTTGAGGGAAGACGCATATGTCCTTAACGCTTTCATCTACATCAAAATAAGACTTTTTTCAAAACTGTTAACCCTACTTCCACTTTCCATTTCTATTGTAAAGTTGTTTTTTATGTTTGGATATTTTTTTCCTTGTGCATTATCTTTTATGTTATTCAAAATTTATAATTAATTGTGAAATATAGCTTTTAAGTTGTTCCCCAGACCTTTAAATTAAAAAATATTATAAATTGGGGTATTTTTAATAATCTTAAAATTGTGTGATTTTCTGGAAAAACGGGAGTTCTCTGGACGGGATATCACGTTTTTGTGTGTCAGGGGGTTATTTCTATAAAAATATTTGCTATTTATAATATAAAGAAAAAATTTTTTAATTGAATTGAAAGCTACTATTTTTAACTTTATTTTTCAAATTACGCAGCATTTAATCATTGCCCAAAGCCGATTTATTTTTTTCGCCATCTGATTCTCATAAAAAATCTGGTAAAAGGTTCATCTTATTTCCCGAAATGAAACATTTTTCTCTTGTTTATCTTTTCAATTTTACAAAAGATTGGAATTGAAGTGATGTTTGCTTCATCTAACCTCATGCTGCTTCCGTAGGAGAAATTCTATTTTCTGAAATGTTTATTGTAACATTTTTTTGGCGACTTTCTTTTCTGTTTCGAAAAATAATATATTTTTAAAGAAAGAAACGATACAAATTTAAGTTTCGATCTCTTTTTTCTTAGTAATTTGTTTAGTTTTTATAGGAACATTTATTAATGTAATTTTTTTAGGTTTTAATCTTGTATATGTTAGAATGTTAAAATTGATAGATTTAAAGTTGTCCAGTGAATCAAAATCTGACTCATTTTATCCATAAAATATTATTTTTGTAAGCTTTACTTTGCTGGGGACTTGTTAATGTAAAAAATCCCTTTGTAATTATAAAAGATCAGTTTTATATATTTCTTACCAGGTTTATATATTTATAGTTTTACCAGTTTTATATATTTATAGTTTTACCAGTTTTATATATTTATATACCTGAAAGTAAATACGCTTATATCTTAAGGGACCGTCCATAAATTACATCACGCACATATAAAGTGGTGGGGGGGGATCCCGTCCGGGTCACCAGAATATAGATTAACTTCAAAAAACAAGTTTAACTTTAAAAAACTACTTAGTTAAATAAAATTATTTAATTCAATATTTACTGACAACATTCGCATTACAATATAGAGTGATAGAACAACAGAACATATTTAAAGCATTATGATATGATTTATATACACTGTTTAACAGAATTGCCAGACGACATTTAACAAATAAAATCAAGTCAATCAGTCCCGTGATGGCCTGGTCGGATAAAGTGTAGCGCTGTGTTTCGCTCCCGTGATGGTCTGGTCGGAACATGGGTAGCGCTGTGGTGGATGATCGCAGAGTGGTCATAACTACGTCATAACTACGTGACGCAATATGGGGAGAAAGAGCGAAGGAAAGATGTTAGGAAACAGGGTGTGACCTATTGGAGGAAGGGGTTAAATTGCCTAAAATTTGCATGACGTAATAAAGGAACGCTTCAAGGTCTTTTTTTTGTTTATTTGCTGAGAACCCATGCACTTCAGCCAACTTGGCAGTTACACAAATACATAGTATATAACTACATCCACCACACCCCACAATATATTAAACCGTTAACCCAATTTCGGTTTTTTTTTCCGGAAAGTTGTTAGTGTACGATTTTTAAAAGAAATCCTGAATTCTATTAATGCAGAAAAGAACATTGTAATATTTTTTTCTACTCTCCATTCCACCTCTTTACCTTGCTATTATTTGTTTCCTTAAGCTTACTTGAAAGTTTTTATGCAGTATCCTTCTCCAGTAAGCCTCTTAAGAAGGATTACTTAAGTTCTTAAGGGATTGGGGTACTGTGATAAAGAAAAAATAACTTTTGATACTTTTCTCAAAAAGTGTTCAAATAACTTCTTAACATATATACACATAGAAAGGATAGGACTTTTACGATGACTTTTACGATATACACATAGAAAGGATAGGACTTTTACGATGACTTTTACGATATACACATAGAAAGGATAGGACTTTTACGATGACTTTTACGATATACACATAGAAAGGATAGGACTTTTACGATGACTTTTACGATATACACATAGAAAGGATAGGACTTTTACGATGACTTTTACGATATACACATAGAAAGGATAGGACTTTTACGATGACTTTTACGATATACACATAGAAAGGATAGGACTTTTACGATGTGGTTAAGCCACTTTAAAGTATATTTTTAACCTAATAATAGTTTCATAAATGTCATATTTAAAATATAATTAATATAGTAAAAAAATAAATATAGAACAAAATAAATATTAATCAGTATAGAGATAATGATACTTTTAAATAATATGAAATTATGGAATTGGAAAATTAACTCCCAAATTCTGCTAAATTCAAATTCAAATGTTTCCAGTTTAGTAAAATATTATTTGGTAAATCTGTATAGCGTTTGTTGAACTTCAACGAATTCATTAAACTTAACTTCAGTGAATTCCTTGAATTATGTCAACTTCATAGATTTCACTGCTAAATGAATCGTTTGAAAAGTGTTCCTCATATTAAGCATAGCTTTAAAACTTTAAAAGAAAAAGAAAATAACTTACTGGATATGCATAATAAATATACAAATATAGTAAGTTTTTTAGATGTCTAGAAAAGATATATTCACATGACAACATTATGCAAATAATACAAGATTACACAATATTATAATAAAAATAATAATATTGAAAGTCAATTTTGTCCTTGGTACTAAGAAAGGTAACATTTAAATCACAAATAATTCTATTTGATGCATTTTTCAATGATCTTATTTGAATGAATTATTTTTAAAACATTCTCTCTCTCTATTTCTCTCCCTCCGCCTCTCTCTCTCTCTTTCCTCTTAACATTCCAAATCAACGTATTTAAAATGATTTAAGCTTTCGGAAATTAATACATTTATATTAAGAGTAGTTAAGAAACTTTTCAACAATATTTCACGAACATTAACTCTATCGAAACAAAAAAATCCTTTTAATGAGCTTAGCCTTAAGTGCTCATTTTTTTATAAATAAACTTTTTTTCTTTGCAGAAAGTCAATTTTTTAATTCTAGTGTTTCTAAAATGTCATTTATTCATTAGAGTTTTGTAATTGCAAACATGCGTTTTACTTTTATACATCAGTTGTTTTCATTCAGTTTCACATAAGTGAATATTATTAAATGTGTTATAATAGTTAAATCTGTCATAGGCTCAATTGTCCTTACATCGATCCAGATGTAGAAGTTTAGTTAGTACGCTTCTGGCTCGATTTATTTCCTTGATTATCTGTCCATAGTTCAAAATTAATAAGTATTTTCGTGGGTCTTTCCTTCCGTAGACAAACTGAAGCCAATAGTCCATTGAGTTGCCATGTTACAATGTAAATTCATACAACCAGGATCTATTTAGGTGAGTTTTAAAGATGTGTTCAAATCAATGCCGATTATTAAGGGAAGATGAAAGTAAACAAATTTTATGAATGAAAATCATATAAAAACAAAAAATATATAAGTATAAAGACTGTATAAAGACGAAAGGTCACGAAACGCATCACAATTCGATTTATGTTAAACCATGTAAATTCATTTAACCAACATTTCCTTAGGTTAGTTTTAAAGATATGTTCAAATCGATGCCGATTATTGAGGGAAGATGAAAGTAAACAAATTTTATGAATGAAAATCATATAAAAACAAAAAATATATAAGTATAAAGACTGTATAAAGACGAAAGGTCACGAAACGCATCACAATTCGATTTATGTTAAACCATGTAAATTCATTTAACCAACATTTCCTTAGGTTAGTTTTAAAGATATGTTCAAATCGATGCCGATTATTGAGGGAAGATGAAAGTAAACAAATTTTATGAATGAAAATCATATAAAAACAAAAAATATATAAGTATAAAGACTGTATAAAGACGAAAGGTCACGAAACGCATCACAATTCGATTTATGTTAAACCATGTAAATTCATTTAACCAACATTTCCTTAGGTTAGTTTTAAAGATATGTTCAAATCGATGCCGATTATTGAGGGAAGATGAAAGTAAACAAATTTTTATGTATGAAAATCATATAAAAACGAAAAAATAAATATAACTATAAAGACTGTATAAAGACGAAAGGTCACGAAACGCATCACAATTCGATTTATGTTAAACCATGTAAATTCATTTAACCATCATTTCCTTAGGTTAATTTTAAAGATGTGTTCAAATCAATGCCGACTATTGAGGGAAGATGTAAGTAAACAAATTTTATGTATGAAAATCATATAAAAACGTAATATTAATAAATATAAGTATAAAGACGAAAGGTCACGAAACGCATCACAACTCGATGTATGTTAACCCAAATAAAATGTAGCTGGATCCAGAAACAACCAGTTTCAAATAACATTCATGGCTGAATGCTTCAGATTTTGCCCAAACCGTCCCTAACAGTGAAATTCACTTTATTTCTGACCGTGCTTCGACTTCCCGAGCGGTTAGGCTTATCACTCGAGTTGCAAAGTGTCCACTTTGGCTGTCTGAAGGGGCAAGCTGCGTAATTCAAGAGAGGGTTTATGGAACGGCAAGCTGCGTTAATGGCTTGAATTGTGAACAAATTGTATATTTTCTGCTGGTGCAGCTATACTGATTATATATTATGGAAAATATTTATATTAAGAAAATATTTATTATTCATAAAATACAATGTATTAAATATGTCATTGATGTAGGATATCAATGCCCATTTTCCCATCACCCCTGCTTGTTTGTAATAGAACAACCCATGCATATAAACTTGTAACTTAGTGGTGGCAACACCCTATTATTCATGTTTATAATCTTCATGTGATTAGTCCTGTGTCGTCCCAGTGGGTCAATCTCGTAGGCACCCACTTAAATGTTCCTATCTTTAAATATTATCTTAGCTTGAACCTAAAGTTGAAATATATTTCAATAATGTCATGTCTACTCTCCTGTATTCCTTTCTTTGCTAAAACACCACAATTGAAAAAAAAAATTAATCATTCTTAATGTTCTACAGGAGCAATATTTTGTATAACTTAAAATGGTTTTAATCGATTTTGTAAGGCTTGTTTACACTGTTACAAATTATTACGACTTTGCACCAAATTTTGGTGCTTAGTTCCACCATTTTATGGCCACCACGGATTCCATTTAGTGGCGAAACGTTGCACCAAAATAACTACCCCCATAAATATTTAGCTTAGATCAAACATTCTCATATTTTACCCTCCGATCACAAGATCAACACTTTTTTTTCTTATTTTTGTCACCGCACGGGCTTGATCTAGTATTCCACTGATTACCAGCTGAACACCTTTACTCACTGAGCAACCGGGACACGGTGCCCCTGTCTATGGGTTCGTTGATTCAGAGAAGTTTTCGGTTGCAGTTAGTTTGGGAGATTGCACGATTTTTTGGTAAAAACTGCGTAATTCTCAATCAAGAAATTTTGGTTCAACCGAGATTGCACCATAATAATGTGAAAGTTGCTGAAGAGCACTAAGTTATAGTGAAACGTTGAACGAAAATGTGTTACAGTGGTAAAAAAAATTATCCTGGCTGTTCTTAACAATTCAAAACCATAATGTAAAACAAAAAAATATATCCAAAATTTGCAAGAAAAAGTTAGGTATTATACTTATATAGTTATCATCATAGAGTAATGATACAAATAGAGGAATAAAAATGCTGATTTCCGTGTGTCCATCATTGAAACCACGTGATATATGGAAATGCCAATTCATTCATGCGCCAATATTACTTGGCAGGCCTTGGCGACTTTCAGAACTAAACGAGATCGAAGTATTGTAATATGGTTTTGTGTTTAATTTTGTATTTAAATATCGTTTTTTTTTTAACTTAGTGGCACAATTTAAGGGAGTTTAACAGATATATTAAGCAGATTTTTCTTACTTTGTAGTTTTAAAATAATTGCATTACGTTTTTATGTAAAAAATTTACCGTAAGCGAAGTTCTTTTAATTGCATTACGTTTTTATGTAAAAAATTTACCGTAAGCGAAGTTCTTTTAATTGTTATTTTATATACTTCAATAAGAAAATATGAACAATAAAACCTGAGAAATATAAAGAGTTTCGCTTCTTCGAGTATTGAACACAAATAAAATATTTTCGTTTCGTTAATGAAGAGGAAATATTTAGCGCATTTTGTTTGAAAATAAGTAAATACGTACATATATGTTAAAAAGTTGAACACGGACAGAACTCCTTATCACCAAAAGAGAAGAAAGTGCGCCAAATTTGAAACTCCTGCAGATGTCTGAACGCCAAATGTGGCAGCGCTATAACCACGTGATGTGAGTTTTTCTTTTCAATGTTGACACCGCGGCCTTACTTCAATAAAGTCTGGTATTGAAGGCGCTCTCTATTTAATATTACAACTCTCTGGTTATCATCCATACCTTAAAGTCTCAGAATTGAAATAATATAGATTTTAATTTGTTAAAGTATTGATTTTAATTTTGAATAGTAACTGTTCTACTCTTGTGTTTAGTCTAAAACAACGAAAAAATAACGTTTATAGACTCCATATGCAGTTTAAAATATCATTTTCTATAATGAAAATTAAATTCATTTTTAATAGAATGTGCAACTGTTTTGAA
Source organism: Troglohyphantes excavatus (assembly GCA_963932185.1). Lineage (NCBI taxonomy): Eukaryota > Metazoa > Arthropoda > Arachnida > Araneae > Linyphiidae > Troglohyphantes > Troglohyphantes excavatus. The sequence goes on from OZ010677.1 coordinate 42,347,934, forward strand.
ACATATCAAAGTAAAAATGTTGTTGTTCTTCTTGGTGTTTTAATACTTCATACAAACTGCGTCTTTTTAATGTCAAAGCTAACAGTCTTTTAATACCTTTTTAAGATCGGAAACAAAGAACAGTACCTAAAATATATTTCTGGAGAATCATTAAATTTTTCAAAAAAAAAAATATTTACGAAATAGAACGAAAATGTTTGATAGTAAATGAGAGCCTACGGCTGTGACAATATAGTGATCTTGTGATAGGAGGGTTACTAACTACGTTCCTGGTCGTCCTCAAAATACATCCGCCATGTATGTGGACTATTGCACATTAAAAATTTAATGGTTCAAAATCCTCAAGCTTTGCAAGTTGAGTGGAATATCAGCACAAATGTTGTCCTTGTCATCTGACCATCGTTCAAGTTCTCGGTTCTTTCTTTAGGAATAAATCGATAACCCTCGTCAATAGCCCATTGCATATAGTGCGACGCTAATGCAACCAACCAATAGTCAAAAAGATAATAGATGTTCCAATTAACAATACTTCGTAATTAAATGGTTAATGGTATTTACCCATTGTTTGATATAAATATTACACCCCGGTCATTCAATGCATGCTCCTACCACTGGACATGCTCAGTTGGGAAGGCGTTCAGCTACTAATCAGAGGATTGGTGGTTCGAATCCGGGAAATGGACTTGACATAGAAAAGTAAAAAAGTAGTGATCTTGCGATCGGAGGGTTGCCAGCTTCACTACAAAATTACTAGAAAGTCGTCCAGAATATTCAACAAATTATACTGGCGTGTATACGGGACTGGTGCACGATAAATCTGATCGGGATCCAAAGTCTCGACGTCTATTGAAGGCGTTGGGTGCCAGTTCAAGTGTTTCCTCGTCATCTGACAATGGTTCTAAAATAACGAGGTGCATGTATGAATGTGTGTATGAATGTGTGTGTGAATGTGTATATGTTCCCGGGTCTTTCCTTCGAGATTGACCCCGAACCGTCGCCAATAGCCCACTGTGCAGCTCTAGTACGACGTTAATTAACCAAACCAAACCAAACCTACCACTGAACAATTGATTGTATTAAGTTGAAAACATGGAAAAGCTCGCATAACTTACTTTAATCAGAAATCCCAAACAAAACGAGATGGAGCATTCTATTCAAGTTTCAGAACTCTAGTGTATGCTAAGGACATCAAAGATGGTGAAAGGCCTAAAATGTACTTGACTTGTCTCAGGTTTACTGAGGCTAGTTGATGAATGACCAGCGTAATGCATAAAGTCTGCTTCTGGAAATTCAGTTCAGTGTTTACAGTGTACATTAAAGTGATTGCTGTGCTGCCGCTGGCATAAAATGGCGGAATTTATAGTCTGGTTCTTCAATGGAATATTCATTATCGTGGTGTGTTCTCTAAGAATATAGGATGTTTAAAGTAGGTAAAGTTATAGATCAGTTTTATACTGTCGAAACTTTACTGAAGGAAAACTATACAAATCCGATGGCAAAAAGCACAATCATTATAAGTCCACTTTTATTCAATTTCGTAAAACGCAAAAAGAAGATTTCGAACTCGTACTTTTTCTGTACTTGGGTCAAACTTTAAACTTTCCCTCTAAAATTATTATTTAGAAGAGACATACAATGTTTGTGTAGGAGAAAGAGTTAGTCTTACATCAAACAGTTTTTATGAAATAGAACTAATATTTTTAATAGCCAATAATAATCATCAATATTCCAATCACTGAACTCTAAGTGTTACTTCTGGAACGCTCATAACTAGTTTCCTTCTATATACGCAGTTGAAGCCATACTGTAAGCCGCCATACTCTACCCCAAATAATTTTTAAATGGGATGGGTTTTTTTTCCTTCTCAAACCGTTGTAGAAGTGCTAAATATGTTTAGATATTTTATTTTCTACATATATAATCAATTTGTATATCGTCAAAATATAGTTTTTCTTAACCCTCTAGTGCAGGATTTTTTCTTTTTTAATGAAATATTTTTTTCGTTTTCTTTTTTCCTTTGAACCGCTGAAAAAATATACAACAAAATCCTAAGTGCCTATTTAGTTAAATAATGAATTAAAATCGTTGTGAAGCGTATATGTAAAATCATATGTAATTACTAAAATAATTTTCAAAAAATATGAAAATATAGTTAAATACAATCTACATACTTCTGTATTAGCTAGTATTTTTTGTAAAGCCATATTATACTTATTAGTAATAAATCAATCTTCGAAAACTTCACCGTCACGAGCCAGTTTCAGAACAACAGACCTCGAAGTAAAAGATTAACTTTATATCAATAACTTTTATAAAGAAAATGGACATTGCAACGGTCATAAGAACTAGGCATATGGTTCTCTACGTGACAATACTATAATAGTTAACATAAAACTCAATTGATGCAACTAGCGGTCATTTTAAAGTTGTGTAGCATATATGCTATACTATGTACTAGAGGGTTAATGCTGCTTATCCACTTATTATAGGTTAAAATAGATTTCAAAGAATTGGTATTCGAAATGGGTTTCCATAGAAAATTAAAAAATATATATCCAAAAGCACTACAATTCGGCATATTTTAGCATGGACAATATACGAAATACAGATGTAAAAATGTAAGTGGGATACACTTTTTAACCTTCAATTGGCTTCAAGTCAACAAACTGCCTTACCTAATCCAGAAGTTACAGTTATATATCAGTAAGGTCAATGAAACCAATGGGTGTGACAAAGTATTTCTACCTTTCCATTGATACCAATATCTAATTTTTTCCAAAAATTAACATAAAATCACTGTGTTTTGGGACATCGACAGGTATTTTCTGTTTGTTCTACTACACACTATACATTAGTAAATTCGAATTATATCAAAATATGAATTTTATAATAAATTTCAAAATGTATTTGTATATATTTTTTTAAAAAAAAATAGCATGCTGTCTGAATTTGAAATAGATAACATGACTCATAAATGAAACTCTCTAAATACTAAATACTAAATGTATTTTACGAATTTATAACTCATTTTTCTTTATGTTTAATACCCTTAAAATCGAATATACTTTGCTTTCTAATTTTATCCCAACTGTAATTCAGATCATTAACATTCATAAATCAACTTTGAATTCAGTATTTAATTAATGACCTGCAATATTTCAAACGTTATATCTAATTCAATACAAATCCCAAACACCGTGTTATTATATATGCATCAAGGACAGACACCAATGCACTTTGAATTTTAAGAAAAGTTGCATCCCCTTTAAATGGGTCTCTGTCAACGACACATGGCAGTAGTAATTTTCTGACACCACCCCCTAATGGATGTGTTTTCGTTTATTATTCCATCTCAAGCATCGGTTCGGTCAGAGTATGCGATATTGATAGCTCCCCATTGATGTTGCTATCATGCGTTCCATCAGCGTTTGCATTTGGAACAAATCGATTTTGAATGAAGTTTCATCAAATTGTAAAATTGAAAAGAAAGCATCGAAGTAAAATGAGTTCGTTCGAATTTTGAAGTTTTCGTTATATTTTTTGTCTCGTCTTAATGTTTCCTTTTTTGAATATACATTGTTCAGAAATCGTTAAATTGGTTTTCTGCTTTTTCAAAAAATAACACAGAAAACAACATTTCTTAATAATGTATTTTATAACCAGAAATTTCCCAAAATATAAGAATAATGTTTATGTATTTATTTATGGAAACCCAAGACCCAATTGCCGAAGAAATTGCAATTTTTTTTTCGTCATAAAACGATTCTACACATATTTAAAAAGATGTGTACAAAATTTCAAACCAGTAAAAGAAAGATAACATATGTTTATTTAGATCATCTTTCAACCTACATTTCGTCTGCAACATTTACTCAAAATATTATTTTTGAAATTTGGTCACGTTTAAAATGCTAAGGCTTTGTAAAAAATTAACCTAAAACTAAACTGTTAATAGTTTTTAAAGGTTTAATATTTGTTTTATAAACATCTGAATATATTTTTTAAATTAAGTTATAAATTATTTTTTATGAATTATAAAACATGAAAATTTGAAAAAAAATTTAAGTTTTAAACTTAAAAAAAGTTTTTAAAAACAATTCAAACACGTATTCGTAAAACTCTATTCATACGTCTATAGTATATACTTTAAAGTTATTTAATCAATATAATATTTTTAAAACAAGAAAAATTGAAGAAGGAGTAGTGTTTTTTAAAAAAATATTTAGGCTTAAAAAACAAAAAAACAAAAAAAAATATAAATTTAAAAATATTATTTTTGTTTTTGGTAACTGTTTAGAAAAATATATTCTAATAATAGTAAACAAAATGGTATGTCTAAATTAATTAATAAAACAATTAGGATATGGGGATCGGGTCACCTTTAAATAACTATAATACAAATTTATATACAAAATTTAAATAACTATAATACAAAGCCATTTAACTCATCCTAAAACTTCCACATTTCTTATACAATCGTATCCTAAAAATACATACTCTTAATGAATTAACCATTTCTTATAGTAAACTATTCCATTTATATCTTATTAAATTATAAATAGATAGTTCAATGTTATGAAAAAATTAAAAGCAGAGATTCTGATAAAATATTTAAGTAAGATAAGATAAAAATTGTATTAAAAAGTTTTTTTAAATTATTGTTACTGACATTTCCTAACGTTAACTTAAATAAATTATTTTACTTCAATCATATTCCACACAGACCAATTCAGAAGCACATGTAGTGAAACTTTCACCTTTGGGAACACGATTATGGTACAACTTTTCAACATTTTTAATAAGCTATAAAATACAAATTAAGCACTTTTTGGTCAAGTCAATAAACATATAAATGTAATTTTTAAACTTGTGTTTTTTTATAAAATATGTAATATATTAAATGTATTTCCTATTTGTCAGTGCATAAATCGAAAAGGGATTTCAGTATTCTCCCTTAAAACATGAAATGCTCTTTATATTATTTAAAGGATTTTGCAAACAAACAAAAGCCAAATCGATGTTGTCAAATCTATTGCCCCAAAGATACATGACAGAATAAAATGACAGTGAAAGCAAACAGATGCTTCTAAGTTTTAGAAATATGAAAGTATATATCTTGTCTTTGTAAAGTTACTCAAAACTGAGGGAGAGTTCAAATCACTTGATACGCAACTTTGTTGCATAATTTATAACGTTTGATATAGAATGTATTTTATATGAATAGCAATGATATGAAATTCGATCATTTCCTATAGAATGTCTTTTAAAACCAGGATGAACTTCAAACTAAACTTAATGATAAATGTTCATTTTAAATATAGTTAAAAAGTTATCATTTACATTGAGCCTTAAATTATACATATTATAATAATTGAAATAAACATGATTGGTTGCATGAACGTCGGACATGAACTACACATTGGGAATACGCGACATTACTGAAATAAACATAGACATGGAGACAACTGCTTAAACTTTAATTTTTACTAAATCAAGTTTAAATGTATTTTTGGAAATTTCAAATTAAGATACATTACATATAAAATATTATGAAAATATAAAAAATGCAAACCTATTTGTAATAACAACGTCAATTGCGTAAATCAGATACAAAAGCAGCTAGATGTAAAAAAATTCTTTTTTGAGTAAATCGTAAAAAACTGTTAAAACTCAACTATTATCTATCTAATACTATTAAACGAGCAATGTCACTATATTTGTTTGTTCGTTTGTTCGTTTGTTTGTTTGCACAATCTCCAAATCCGCTCTAACGATTTTCACAAAAATTGATGTATTAGCAATTTTCGGGGTAAAAATTCGATTGGGATAGGTTTCATCTTCGAAAAATTTCATTTAGAGGGTGAAATAAGTAGATTAAAAGTTCCATTTAACGCTTTCCATTGCAAATTATTCATCGCGTATGAGTTAATAGGTTATATGCCAATAGCAGTTAAATGTTATTTAATTCTTCATATGTTATTTTAATTTAAAACGTGCAAAATATTGTGATGATGTATTTTCATTATGGTTTTTATTTTAAAATAAAGTATTTTTTCTCATAAATAAACGAAGGAAACATCAGTAAATTAAAATTAAAATTGAAAATCGTTTGGGTTTTTAAATAAGCAAAATACACATTCTAATCACGTGACTATTTCGTCTACTAAATGCTATAAATTTTCTAATAAATATTTAAAAATAACTTGAACAAAATCGTTTGCATTTAAAATAATCAAAGTTTAAACAAATTTAATCCTGCGATTTTTTACTGTTTCTGCACGTGACGTCATAAGTGGAATTCACAAGAGAAATTTTTAAAATTCCATATAAAAAAATATCGTTTGGATAAACAAGTAGATTTTTTTATTCCATGTAAAATGGATTATGTATTTCCGTAAATAGAATATGGAATTTTCAAAACAAAAATTAGAAGCAATTGCGTTTGTTTTGTTAAGTATTTATATTCCAATGAAATCAATTGAATAAGTTTTTATTAAATTCATGTTACATGTTATTTATAAAATATATATTTATTTACATTTAAAAATTAACTTTGTTATAAATTTTTATTTGATAAGTTTTATTTTAGCAATTGTTAATAAATATTTTTTTTAGAATTTATATGCTAATGGATATCAATAAAAGAAGTTTTATTAAATTAATTTTAAGCAATATTTATAAAGGTAAAAATATAATTTTATACATTTAATAAACTATTTTCTTCTATTATTTATAGCTTTTATTTTACCATTTATTCATAAATACACTTATTTCTGATAGTATTAAACAAGAAATAAAGAAAAATTCTGAGTTTTCCAGTTTTCAAGATATGTTTTGGAAATTGTGAAAAAAGGAAGTGTTTCCAAAAGTTAACATTTGTTTACCATGGACACTTTGCGCTGCTTTGTGTGGAAATTACATGACGCCATTTCAAGATATAAGTGACTTCACGCGCATTTTTTATTGGTTGATGGTAACCACATGGTTTGTTATTCACCAATCACAAAGGCTAATCGACCATGCGTTTTTGTTATTCCGTCAAAATTTTAATCTCGGGACCAAGTCATGCATAGTGTCTATAAAAATGGTTTGGTATTTATTAATTCCACTTTCTAATGAGTAAATAATTAATGAAAACGTAAAATTGTTTTAAATTATATTTTTTTTCTCTGTATAACTGATACCAGCAAATTTGTCATATAAAGTTCTTAATGTAAAAGCAACATTTCTATGATATTTTGTACAATTTAATAATGAACTGTTTCTCGAATTACGTAAGTAAGTTTAGTTTAGAGAGTGATTGAAAATTAGTAATGAGATTTTACAATAGAACAACGGAAAAGGAGTTTAAATTTTTCATTAACAAACTTAAAATTATTTGTAAATAGAAATTTCACATCATTTACTATAAACGTGTTTTAAATTTATTTACTTTGTTACTTCAAATAAGTTTCTTCTTTATTTAAAGGTTTGTCCGAAATAACCTTGCACCTGCCTAATTAAATATGAAATTATTGTCGATATTAAATTGCATTAGATAGTAATAACAAAATACTGAATAATGTTCTCGTATTACGTTAATATGTTTAGTTTCAAGCAGATAATTAAATGAGTAACGAGACTTTATACAATATAACAAAGGAAATAGAGTTTTTAATTAAAACGTACATAGTAATTTAAACGCTTGAAAAAAAAAGTTTTCACATACAAACAGAGAAATTAATTTCAGCAAATTTAAAAATAAATTTTACATTTACCGTAAATGTGTTTTTAATTATTTTTATCATGTTACTTTAAATAAGTATTTTGTTAATAAAAATGTGTTCAAAGTAACTATATTGTTTTCAAGACCCAGACTGCAAGCTACCAACTCATATTTTATATTCTGTAACCTTTTCTTAGGAACAAAATTATGAACTATTCCTAAAAACTGTCGCAAATTTCAACACGTGTCATTTTCAAACATTAGGCTAAATAAAATAATATATGTGTATTGAAAAGTCGAGAACGGCAGCATCATCATTAAAAAAATCTGTTTAACAGAAAAAAATAGATTAATATTAGTTTATTCGTAACTACTATTATATAATAAAAACTCTTATATTTATATTATAGAAAAAGTTTAATTTTATAGAAGGTTGATTTTCGATGCCGTTATAATGAAATATACCGGCATCGGTATTGGTTCAAATTATATTATTTTACACTGAATTAAATATAAAACTTTATTTTCGTTCATTTTCGTCACTACGATTAATTCCGAATCACACATAAAATTATTCGAAATAAGTAAATATCTTTATTATTGATTACACGTTTAATAAGAATATAAAACATTGTTCGTTCCTGATTATTTGTGTATGCAGTTTGAAGACAAAAAAAATACCGAAATAAATTTGCAGTAGCAAAAAATAATTTGATCTCTATTATCCTAATCTTCTTAATAACAAAGCTACTTTGCATAGTATTTAAAAGTCCATTCAGTTACTCAAGAGTTAGACTGAAGCAAGCATCATTTCAAAAGGTTACTAAAATACTGAACGACAAGAATGTTGTCCCGTTTTATCATGCAAATGAAATGTTTGTACTACAATTGTGCGAACGGTTGTATTAGTCGCTCGGAATCGCTAATAACATTAATTTAAGTCACTTTTGCAGAATTTATACGGTATCGTTTCAACCTTGACGCGTTTAACCAGTTTTATGAGCATATTTCTAAGAACTTAAGGATATTTTGATAAAAATACGTTAGACGATAAAAAAAATATCACGAAACGTCTAACCGTTGATATGGACATTTCAAAGCATTTGCATTTAATTCGATTCATTAAAATTATTATTAAGTAAAAAATATGAAAGCGAGCTGGGCTCGGTCCCCTGGTATCTATCTAATACTATTAAACGAGCAATGTCACTATATTTGTTTGTTCGTTTGTTCGTTTGTTTGTTTGCACAATCTCCAAATCCGCTCTAACGATTTTCACAAAAATTGATGTATTAGCAATTTTCGGGGTAAAAATTCGATTGGGATAGGTTTCATCTTCGAAAAATTTCATTTAGAGGGTGAAATAAGTAGATTAAAAGTTCCATTTAACGCTTTCCATTGCAAATTATTCATCGCGTATGAGTTAATAGGTTATATGCCAATAGCAGTTAAATGTTATTTAATTCTTCATATGTTATTTTAATTTAAAACGTGCAAAATATTGTGATGATGTATTTTCATTATGGTTTTTATTTTAAAATAAAGTATTTTTTCTCATAAATAAACGAAGGAAACATCAGTAAATTAAAATTAAAATTGAAAATTGTTTGCGTTTTTAAATAAGCAAAATACACATTCTAATCACGTGACTATTTCGTCTACTAAATGCTATAAATTTTCTAATAAATATTTAAAAATAACTTGAACAAAATCGTTTGCATTTAAAATAATCAAAGTTTAAACAAATTTAATCCTGCGATTTTTTACTGTTTCTGCACGTGACGTCATAAGTGGAATTCACAAGAGAAATTTTTAAAATTCCATATAAAAAAATATCGTTTGGATAAACAAGTAGATTTTTTTATTCCATGTAAAATGGATTATGTATTTCCGTAAATAGAATATGGAATTTTCAAAACAAAAATTAGAAGCAATTGCGTTTGTTTTGTTAAGTATTTATATTCCAATGAAATCAATTGAATAAGTTTTTATTAAATTCATGTTACATGTTATTTATAAAATATATATTTATTTATATTTAAAAATTAACTTTGTTATAAATTTTTATTTGATAAGTTTTATTTTAGCAATTGTTAATAAATATTTTTTTTAGAATTTATATGCTAATGGATATTAATAAAAGAAGTTTTATTAAATTAATTTTAAGCAATATTTATAAAGGTAAAAATATAATTTTATACATTTATTAAACTATTTTCTTCTATTATTTATAGCTTTTATTTTACCATTTATTCATAAATACACTTATTTCTGATAGTATTAAACAAGAAATAAAGAAAAATTCTGAGTTTTCCAGTTTTCAAGATATGTTTTGGAAATTGTGAAAAAAGGAAGTGTTTCCAAAAGTTAACATTTGTTTACCATGGACACTTTGCGCTGCTTTGTGTGGAAATTACATGACGCCATTTCAAGATATAAGTGACTTCACGCGCATTTTTTATTGGTTGATGGTAACCACATGGTTTGTTATTCACCAATCACAAAGGCTAATCGACCATGCGTTTTTGTTATTCCGTCAAAATTTTAATCTCGGGACCATGTCATGCATAGAGTCTATAAAAATGGTTTGGTATTTATTAATTCCACTTTCTAATGAGTAAATAATTAATGAAAACGTTAAATTGTTTTAAATTTTATTTTTTTCTCTGTATAACTGATACCAGCAAATTTGTCATATAAAGTTCTTAATGTAAAAGCAACATTTCTATGATATTTTGTACAATTTAATAATGAACTGTTTCTCGAATTACGTAAGTAAGTTTAGTTTAGAGAGTGATTGAAAATTAGTAATGAGATTTTACAATAGAACAACGGAAAAGGAGTTTAAATTTTTCATTAACAAACTTAAAATTATTTGTAAATAGAAATTTCACATCATTTACTATAAACGTGTTTTAAATTTATTTACTTTGTTACTTCAAATAAGTTTCTTCTTTATTTAAAGGTTTGTCCGAAATAACCTTGCACCTGCCTAATTAAATATGAAATTATTGTCGATATTAAATTGCATTAGATAGTAATAACAAAATACTGAATAATGTTCTCGTATTACGTTAATATGTTTAGTTTCAAGCAGATAATTAAATGAGTAACGAGACTTTATACAATATAACAAAGGAAATAGAGTTTTTAATTAAAACGTACATAGTAATTTAAACGCTTGAAAAAAAAAGTTTTCACATACAAACAGAGAAATTAATTTCAGCAAATTTAAAAATAAATTTTACATTTACCGTAAATGTGTTTTTAATTATTTTTATCATGTTACTTTAAATAAGTATTTTGTTAATAAAAATGTGTTCAAAGTAACTATATTGTTTTCAAGACCCAGACTGCAAGCTACCAACTCATATTTTATATTCTGTAACCTTTTCTTAGGAACAAAATTATGAACTATTCCTAAAAACTGTCGCAAATTTCAACACGTGTCATTTTCAAACATTAGGCTAAATAAAATAATATATGTGTATTGAAAAGTCGAGAACGGCAGCATCATCATTAAAAAAATCTGTTTAACAGAAAAAAATAGATTAATATTAGTTTATTCGTAACTACTATTATATAATAAAAACTCTTATATTTATATTATAGAAAAAGTTTAATTTTATAGAAGGTTGATTTTCGATGCCGTTATAATGAAATATACCGGCATCGGTATTGGTTCAAATTATATTATTTTACACTGAATTAAATATAAAACTTTATTTTCGTTCATTTTCGTCACTACGATTAATTCCGAATCACACATAAAATTATTCGAAATAAGTAAATATCTTTATTATTGATTACACGTTTAATAAGAATATAAAACATTGTTCGTTCCTGATTATTTGTGTATGCAGTTTGAAGACAAAAAAAATACCGAAATAAATTTGCAGTAGCAAAAAATAATTTGATCTCTATTATCCTAATCTTCTTAATAACAAAGCTACTTTGCATAGTATTTAAAAGTCCATTCAGTTACTCAAGAGTTAGACTGAAGCAAGCATCATTTCAAAAGGTTACTAAAATACTGAACGACAAGAATGTTGTCCCGTTTTATCATGCAAATGAAATGTTTGTACTACAATTGTGCGAACGGTTGTATTAGTCGCTCGGAATCGCTAATAACATTAATTTAAGTCACTTTTGCAGAATTTATACGGTATCGTTTCAACCTTGACGCGTTTAACCAGTTTTATGAGCATATTTCTAAGAACTTAAGGATATTTTGATAAAAATACGTTAGACGATAAAAAAAATATCACGAAACGTCTAACCGTTGATATGGACATTTCAAAGCATTTGCATTTAATTCGATTCATTAAAATTATTATTAAGTAAAAAATATGAAAGCGAGCTGGGCTCGGTCCCCTGGTATCTATCTAATACTATTAAACGAGCAATGTCACTATATTTGTTTGTTCGTTTGTTCGTTTGTTTGTTTGCACAATCTCCAAATCCGCTCTAACGATTTTCACAAAAATTGATGTATTAGCAATTTTCGGGGTAAAAATTCGATTGGGATAGGTTTCATCTTCGAAAAATTTCATTTAGAGGGTGAAATAAGTAGATTAAAAGTTCCATTTAACGCTTTCCATTGCAAATTATTCATCGCGTATGAGTTAATAGGTTATATGCCAATAGCAGTTAAATGTTATTTAATTCTTCATATGTTATTTTAATTTAAAACGTGCAAAATATTGTGATGATGTATTTTCATTATGGTTTTTATTTTAAAATAAAGTATTTTTTCTCATAAATAAACGAAGGAAACATCAGTAAATTAAAATTAAAATTGAAAATTGTTTGCGTTTTTAAATAAGCAAAATACACATTCTAATCACGTGACTATTTCGTCTACTAAATGCTATAAATTTTCTAATAAATATTTAAAAATAACTTGAACAAAATCGTTTGCATTTAAAATAATCAAAGTTTAAACAAATTTAATCCTGCGATTTTTTACTGTTTCTGCACGTGACGTCATAAGTGGAATTCACAAGAGAAATTTTTAAAATTCCATATAAAAAAATATCGTTTGGATAAACAAGTAGATTTTTTTATTCCATGTAAAATGGATTATGTATTTCCGTAAATAGAATATGGAATTTTCAAAACAAAAATTAGAAGCAATTGCGTTTGTTTTGTTAAGTATTTATATTCCAATGAAATCAATTGAATAAGTTTTTATTAAATTCATGTTACATGTTATTTATAAAATATATATTTATTTATATTTAAAAATTAACTTTGTTATAAATTTTTATTTGATAAGTTTTATTTTAGCAATTGTTAATAAATATTTTTTTTAGAATTTATATGCTAATGGATATTAATAAAAGAAGTTTTATTAAATTAATTTTAAGCAATATTTATAAAGGTAAAAATATAATTTTATACATTTATTAAACTATTTTCTTCTATTATTTATAGCTTTTATTTTACCATTTATTCATAAATACACTTATTTCTGATAGTATTAAACAAGAAATAAAGAAAAATTCTGAGTTTTCCAGTTTTCAAGATATGTTTTGGAAATTGTGAAAAAAGGAAGTGTTTCCAAAAGTTAACATTTGTTTACCATGGACACTTTGCGCTGCTTTGTGTGGAAATTACATGACGCCATTTCAAGATATAAGTGACTTCACGCGCATTTTTTATTGGTTGATGGTAACCACATGGTTTGTTATTCACCAATCACAAAGGCTAATCGACCATGCGTTTTTGTTATTCCGTCAAAATTTTAATCTCGGGACCATGTCATGCATAGAGTCTATAAAAATGGTTTGGTATTTATTAATTCCACTTTCTAATGAGTAAATAATTAATGAAAACGTTAAATTGTTTTAAATTTTATTTTTTTCTCTGTATAACTGATACCAGCAAATTTGTCATATAAAGTTCTTAATGTAAAAGCAACATTTCTATGATATTTTGTACAATTTAATAATGAACTGTTTCTCGAATTACGTAAGTAAGTTTAGTTTAGAGAGTGATTGAAAATTAGTAATGAGATTTTACAATAGAACAACGGAAAAGGAGTTTAAATTTTTCATTAACAAACTTAAAATTATTTGTAAATAGAAATTTCACATCATTTACTATAAACGTGTTTTAAATTTATTTACTTTGTTACTTCAAATAAGTTTCTTCTTTATTTAAAGGTTTGTCCGAAATAACCTTGCACCTGCCTAATTAAATATGAAATTATTGTCGATATTAAATTGCATTAGATAGTAATAACAAAATACTGAATAATGTTCTCGTATTACGTTAATATGTTTAGTTTCAAGCAGATAATTAAATGAGTAACGAGACTTTATACAATATAACAAAGGAAATAGAGTTTTTAATTAAAACGTACATAGTAATTTAAACGCTTGAAAAAAAAAGTTTTCACATACAAACAGAGAAATTAATTTCAGCAAATTTAAAAATAAATTTTACATTTACCGTAAATGTGTTTTTAATTATTTTTATCATGTTACTTTAAATAAGTATTTTGTTAATAAAAATGTGTTCAAAGTAACTATATTGTTTTCAAGACCCAGACTGCAAGCTACCAACTCATATTTTATATTCTGTAACCTTTTCTTAGGAACAAAATTATGAACTATTCCTAAAAACTGTCGCAAATTTCAACACGTGTCATTTTCAAACATTAGGCTAAATAAAATAATATATGTGTATTGAAAAGTCGAGAACGGCAGCATCATCATTAAAAAAATCTGTTTAACAGAAAAAAATAGATTAATATTAGTTTATTCGTAACTACTATTATATAATAAAAACTCTTATATTTATATTATAGAAAAAGTTTAATTTTATAGAAGGTTGATTTTCGATGCCGTTATAATGAAATATACCGGCATCGGTATTGGTTCAAATTATATTATTTTACACTGAATTAAATATAAAACTTTATTTTCGTTCATTTTCGTCACTACGATTAATTCCGAATCACACATAAAATTATTCGAAATAAGTAAATATCTTTATTATTGATTACACGTTTAATAAGAATATAAAACATTGTTCGTTCCTGATTATTTGTGTATGCAGTTTGAAGACAAAAAAAATACCGAAATAATTTTGCAGTAGCAAAAAATAATTTGATCTCTATTATCCTAATCTTCTTAATAACAAAGCTACTTTGCATAGTATTTAAAAGTCCATTCAGTTACTCAAGAGTTAGACTGAAGCAAACATCATTTCAAAAGGTTACTAAAATACTGAACAACAAGAATGTTGTCCCGTTTTATCATGCAAATGAAATGTTTGTACTACAATTGTGCGAACGGTTGTATTAGTCGCTCGGAATCGCTAATAACATTAATTTAAGTCACTTTTGCAGAATTTATACGGTATCGTTTCAACCTTGACGCGTTTAACCAGTTTTATGAGCATATTTCTAAGAACTTAAGGATATTTCGATAAAAATACGTTAGACGATAAAAAAATATCACGAAACGTCTAACCGTTGATATGGACATTTCAAAGCATTTGCATTTAATTCGATTCATTAGAAATATTATTAAGTAATAAAATATGAAAACGAGCTGGGCTCGGTCCCCTGGTACTTATTAATAGAATGGCAACTGTAAAAATCAAACAAAATACAACAATGTTTCACTAAAATATGTACGTTTTAAGATTATTGAATAAGTTATGATTTAAATTTTAATTTAATTTATTTTTCAACTGGACGAAGGCTTTTTTGGTTCGGCAACTGTAAACGCCGCCATCTTGTTTTCTACAAGAAGCAAACGCCGTTATATCCACACTCCCGCAATTCAAACTATCGCTATGTTCACGTTTGCTGGAAATAGCTAATTTTGCTTCTGCGGACTTCTTTTTCGAGTATTTATTAATAAAAATTATGTTTGTTAGTTTATTGTATTTTAAATTGAAGTCAAAGTTATAAAGCCATTATTGATACATATTGATTAATTACCTATTGATTATTAAAGCCTATTGATACCAAAATCTAATTTTTGCATTTCATTTTGCAAGTAAATTTGTTAATAATTATAAGCTTAAAAGCAGTTTTACGAGGTGGCGTTATAGCCCACTGTGCAACTATAGGACGTTATTTAATCAACAAAACAACAAACCGAGGTGACGTCAGTTTAAAATCTTATTTTTGTCCCCAATGCCGTTGCTATCCAGAGACCGTTTTTGGTTAAGAAGCACTGAAGGCCCTTTCAAGTCATTAATCCTGATATAAGAGACACTTTTGTAACTCCGGGGCTGACGGTTTTACAACTTTCGTGTGATGCTCTATATTTTTGAAGATATTCCAGCTAAACAAAAACTTTTATAAAACTGCATAGAAACTAAAGATATTCTTTTTTATTTTTATGTATTCTTTATAGTAGCTATTCTTTATTTCGTCATCTGACCATGGTTCTAAAATAACGAGGTGCATGTATGAATGTGTGTATGAATGTGTGTGTGAATGTGTATGTGTTCCCGGGTCTTTCCTTCGAGATTGACCCCGAACCGTCGCCAATATCCCACTGTGCAGCTCAAGTGCGACGTTAATTAACAAAACCAAAAAACCTATTCTTTATTTCAAATTCCCTCAATTTTCAACTTTTTATAATTTTGTAGATTTCAGTAAGAAACCAGCAGAATTATCAATACTTACCCATACAAAATTTGTATATGTTTAAAAAAATTGGCCTTATTATTTTTTTAAAAACTTTTTAAGCTGATATTTGTAAAAATTTATTTATAAAATATGTAAATTAGGCAAATATTTTAATTATTAAAAAATATCAGAACCTAAATTAATGTCATATTTATCCTACTTGATATATTTATTCTAATATTAATTTAACTATAGCGTTGGCATTGTGTACTCAAAACGACAAGAAGAGCTGTGCTTAACCTGACAAATACAAACGTGTATATCCGTTCGTGTAACTCCATATTTTCTAGTAGTACACATAATATAAAAGTTAATAAAAAATCTCTTTTTTGAAATAATTTTCAAATTTAAAGCATAGGAGGACTTCAGAAAACTTTATCTACTGATATAATTTTTAAAAAATTGCGGAAATGGAATGTGTTGAAAATATTAATTAAACTCTTCTACAGTGAAAACAAACCTACAGTTTCGAAATGTGGCTTATCCCTCAGAGAATTTAACTGTAAAATAATAGAAAGAATTTAAAATGAAATGTAAAATATAAAAAATATAAACAAGGAAGACTTAAGAATATCAACAAACAAAGATTTAATCAAACAGAATATTAAAAAATGACAAAATTTTTAAATTTTTCATACTCTGGAGTACAAAAATAAAGTTTAATTACACTTCCAAAATAAATATCACTTGGAAAATAAAAATTCACAAACAAACCCAAAGTTCTGACAAAGGTAGTAAACTTGTCTATCAACAAGGAACTGCAACTTTTTTTCAAGCATACCAATGTACAGCAATACTATACTTTTTGTATCGTAATTTCTTCCGTACCTTCAACACGTTTCAGTTTTTCGATACGGAAAAAAACGCCAAACAAACAACGAAGTCTTTGTATCAAAGTCTCGCCAGCCTAAAGGGTTTCGAAAGAAAAACAAGTTTGAATGAAGCCTGAAATAGCATGGAAAAACTCACTAGAGACATTGTTAAGTTGTTTTCCTTGCGAATCGTGTAAAAGAAGAGAAAAGGTGCCCTTTCTTTTTCTTCTGCACAATAATAGAATGACCTCAAGATGAAAGAACGTTGGAAAATGTTCTATGAAAATTGTTAATGCAATCGAAAAGTTAAAAATGGCATATATAGCAATAAAAATGGCAAACAAGGTCAGTAAAGTTTTCAGAAAATAAAAGCAAATTAAAAAGTTAAAATTCATAAATAAATATTTGTATTGTGTTTATGCTATTGAGTTTATATAAATGTTCGTTCTTTTTCATATATGCAAAGTGTTTACAAAAGAATATAACGAGTTTTATAGGCTATATCTATTCGCAATCAAACAACTTAAAAGCATCATTCTACATATCATTCTACAGAAAACATTCAGTAGCAAAAAAAAATGTTATTTGATTAACAAAAGATATAGTAATGTATTTTTTTCTACAAAAAATGTATATGATAAATTTTGCTTTTGCAAAGACGCCATTTTTCACTAAGTGGACGAAACCAATGTAAGATATTCCACCTATCGATAGGGCATATTCCGTAGTTGTTATAAAAAAATAATTTAAACGCTGAAACAGTCTTAACCAATTTACTATTAGAAAATACAATTAAACTAAACGCCTGGTAATGAACGGTGGTTGTGATTTTAACGCGAACAGACAATAAATAAATAACTATTTTTTAGTGTATTAAAAGGCGTTCCTAGCGACATTTCTTGCTAGTCAATAATAACAAAAGGAAGTGTATGCCTGTGGCAAGCAAAACACTATCTTCCACTTCTGAGACATGTCTAAAAATTTATATATAGATGGTATTCAACCCTTAATTGCGCAACTGAGGCTTTTAATTTTAAAATATTTATTGGGTTTATTCTTTTTTTCGGTTTTGCAAAACTGATTAAATATGGAACTAACTCAATTTCAACACAAATATCCAGTTTGAAATATAAATACAAAATAACCTACTACTTAGATAAAAGACTGACAAAAAAAATAAAGAATTTGGGGAAATAAAACCATCAAAAGATTTTAAGAAATAAGAGTGAGGCACTCTGCTTTCAAATTTATTATGTCCCCATGATTAATGGTTTCAGCAAAAACTGTCAGTCTGCCGTGTTCCTCCGTACCAAAAAAATCCAGATGGCAACCCTAAGAATGACACGAATCTAAAGTAATACATTTAAAATATAATCCATCACTGGCAGTATCAACTAAAAAAATGAATGTTTTAAAACTTACTTGAAAGGGTAACTAATTAAACAATGCTCCATTTTCTTTTAGATTTCATGAAAAAAATATTAGTTAGTAGTGTCAGACTTGTTTCTTGAAGTAGTGTCTTGACTCTTGTTTGACTCAGTATGTCTACAAGCTTAAATTTCTTGTTTGATCTACTTCTTGTTCGAAAACAATTTATTTAATTACAGATTGTTTTCATTAAATGGGTTTTAATAATTTGATTTTAAATTGATAAAGAATAAGAGGGAAAGGATTCAAAATTAATTTCGCCAAATGTGATTTCAATTCAAATTGGCAACCCTGTAAATACTTGTGTCAATCGTAATTTTGTTAGTTTTCCGATCGTCATTTTGTTATTAGTTATTACGCTAATTTTACCATTCGTTAAATCGTAAATACTAATTACTTCATATATTTAGCAATAGTTTCGTATAAGTTATAAACCATCGCCAAAATGACGTCAGATAATTGTTTCATTGCGTGTCTCTTATTGATACAATCTACATCAAGTAGCTCCATCCACTTGTTTACGTGCATAGATGGATCGTCGGTATTGGAAATGGAAACTATAAGCCTTACACGCCAATGTTGTTGATGAAAACTGATTTTTCAGAGTGTCGCCTTATTCTTTACTTTTATTTTGTAGGCTAGGTGGCAAAAAAAAAAACTCCTTAACTTATTCAATTGTGATATATTAGGATTTTTTTTCTTTAGACATAACTAATCACGAATGTACCAATATAATTATATAGTAAGTATATAATCAGTATTATTATTATTTATTAGAAATTATTATTTATTAGTAAGTATTATTATTATTTATTAGAAATTATTATTTATTAGTAAGTATTATTATTATTTATTAGTAAGTATTATTATTATTTATTAGTAAGCATTATTATTATTTATTAGTAAGTAATATTATTATTTATTAGTAAGTATATTATTATTTATTAGTAAGTATTATTATTATTTATTAGTAAGTATTATTATTATTTATTAGTAAGTATTATTATTATTTATTAGTAAGTATTATTATTATTTATTAGTAAGTATTATTATTATTTATTAGTAAGTATTATTATTATTTATTAGTAAGTATTATTATTATTTATTAGAAATTATTATTTATTAGTAAGTATGATTATTATTTATTAGAAATTATTATTTATTAGAAATTATTATTTATTAGAAATTATTATTTATTAGAAATTATTATTTATTAGAAATTATTATTTATTAGAAATTATTATTTATTAGTAAGTATGATTATTATTTATTAGAAATTATTATTTATTAGTAAGTATTATTATTATTTATTAGAAATTATTATTTATTAGTAAGTATTATTATTATTTATTAGAAATTATTATTTATTAGTAAGTATTATTATTATTTATTAGAAATTATTATTTATTAGTACGTATTATTATTATTTATTAGTAAGTATTATTATTATTTATTAGTAAGTATTATTATTATTTATTAGTAAGTATTATTATTATTTATTAGTAAGTATTATTATTATTTATTAGTAAGTATTATTATTATTTATTAGTAAGTATTATTATTATTTATTAGTAAGTATTATTATTATTTATTAGTAAGTATTATTATTATTTATTAGAAATTATTATTTATTAGTAAGTATGATTATTATTTATTAGAAATTATTATTTATTAGAAATTATTATTTATTAGAAATTATTATTTATTAGAAATTATTATTTATTAGAAATTATTATTTATTAGAAATTATTATTTAGTAGAAATTATTATTTATTAGTAAGTATGATTATTATTTATTAGAAATTATTATTTATTAGTAAGTATTATTATTATTTATTAGAAATTATTATTTATTAGTAAGTATTATTATTATTTATTAGAAATTATTATTTATTAGTAAGTATTATTATTATTATTTATTAGAAATTATTATTTATTAGTACGTATTATTATTATTTATTAGTAAGTATTATTATTATTTTTAGCAAGTATTATTATTATTTATTAGTAAGTATTATTATTATTTATTAGTAAGTATTATTATTTTTAGTAAGTATTATTATTATTTATTAGTAAGTATTATTATTATTTATTAGAAATTATTATTTATTAGTACGTATTATTATTATTTATTAGTAAGTATTATTATTATTTTTAGTAAGTATTATTATTATTTATTAGTAAGTATTATTATTATTTATTAGTAAGTATTATTATTTTTAGTAAGTATTATTATTTTTAGTAAGTATTATTATTATTTATTAGTAAGTATTATTATTATTTATTAGTAAGTATTATTATTATTTATTAGTAAGTATTATTATTATTTATTAGTAAGTATTATTATTATTTATTAGTAAGTATTATTATTATTTATTAGTAAGTATTATTATTATTTATTAGTAAGTATTATTATTATTTATTAGTAAGTATTATTATTATTTATTAGAAATTATTATTTATTAGTAAGTATGATTATTATTTATTAGAAATTATTATTTATTAGAAATTATTATTTATTAGAAATTATTATTTATTAGAAATTATTATTTATTAGAAATTTTTATTTATTAGAAATTATTATTTATTAGAAATTATTATTTATTAGTAAGTATGATTATTATTTATTAGAAATTATTATTTATTAGTAAGTATTATTATTATTTATTAGAAATTATTATTTATTAGAAATTATTATTTATTAGTAAGTATTATTATTATTTATTAGAAATTATTATTTATTAGTAAGTATTATTATTATTTATTAGAAATTATTATTTATTAGTACGTATTATTATTATTTATTAGTAAGTATTATTATTATTTTTAGTAAGTATTATTATTATTTATTAGTAAGTATTATTATTATTTATTAGTAAGTATTATTATTTTTAGTAAGTATTATTATTATTTATTAGTAAGTATTATTATTATTTATTAGAAATTATTATTTATTAGTACGTATTATTATTATTTATTAGTAAGTATTATTATTATTTTTAGTAAGTATTATTATTATTTATTAGTAAGTATTATTATTATTTATTAGTAAGTATTATTATTTTTAGTAAGTATTATTATTATTTATTAGTAAGTATTATTATTATTTATTAGTAAGTATTATTATTATTGATTAAAAATTATTATTTATTAATAAGCATTATTATTATTTATTTCAATAAAACTACGTATGCAATAAAATACATATATCATACAAACAGATATACACAAAATAAAAACAATAACGACAAGGAAGTTGAACAGAAGGTTAATTTCAAAATTGAACTACGATATTATATAAAAAAAATTTAAAATTGATTGCGCAGTATAAAATTATATTACGGACGATTTTAATAGGGCTTCTTTATCAATATGTAATGTTGCTTTATTATTGTATACACTTATTAATCTTTATAAATTCTTAAAGTAAATAGTTTACTTTTGGAATATCCAAACACATTAAAAACAAATAATTGGAAATATTGATTTAGTTCTTTTTTTAAATCGAATCAAAGTTTTAAAATAGTTTATTTTGCTTTGGTTATTTATTCCCCCTCCCCCCTTACAATTATTTAATAATTTATTAACTAAAGCTGTTTACTTTTGAAGTAATTTTAAACACAATGTACTGGTATTTAAATACGTAAAAAAAACTAATCTCTAGTTGTTTTTTTTTCAAATTGTACCTAACCTTAAAACCAATATAAGTATCATTGGTTTCAATATAAAGGGGTCTCTTTGAATATAATTAAAATGTATTATTATTTTTTATAAATACACAAAACTTATATACAAAGATAGGATATTTACAATAGTGCCATTTCTTCTGTATTCGTCAATTGACTAAGTTGCTTAAAATGCAAGTGTTTTTTATTTTTAAATAGTTTGTATAAAACCGCTAGTATTCGTTTAATAAAATGTATATTAATTTAACCTTTAAAATAAATAATTGTTATTCATTCATTGAAAACAAAATATAAATTCTTTATTTTCCTTTTCTAAGAATGTATATTTAGTGAACTTAGAACTTGGTGAATCGTTAAATACATAATTAAAATTCTTTGTTAAGTCCTTGTAATTTAGAAAAATCTGGAAAGAATTAAAAAGAAAAATAACTTCTTATTTGTCTTTAAATGGGAACTGAACTTCGTTAAAGGATTGAAGATAAATTATTTAAATTCTAATTACGAAATAATAATTTCATCACTAAATATCCAAATAAACTTATCTTCTTCATTTGCATTCAAAACACCACTTCTTTTAAGTTTCGAAAAATTATGCAACGTTTTCTATCCTTCAGTCCTTCCATCCACAGAAAGTTGAATCATTTAAATAAAACTTACACAGTTGTATGCTTTAGATTCGGAAGGCAATTTGCATTTGTGATTACTGATTGTTTCCAGGTCAATGAATCCACGCTTAAAACAAACTTCTTAGTTTTTCGTTAATAGTTTCGCCCTCCCGTAAAAAAAAACTATCAAGAAGAATAGTTAAAGCTATGGTTTTAAAATGACAAGGTTTCAAATAAATAAAAAGATTTGAAATAATTAATCATTTTCTGATTGATTGGTTTACATGGTATTTTTCGTTATGGTATTATCAATTTCTTTAAACAAATGCAATAAACCAATACATTAGTAAAAATACAATACAATCGTTACCGCAAAACTAATACATTCGCAAAAATATAACCAATACATTCGTGAAAAAAAACCTTGTAATTATGTTTTTAATTAATAACACTGTATTATCGTCATCATAACATTTAAAGAAGATTTATCTTATCTCAAATTTCTTATAGTTGTAATTTATAAAAGTAAAAACTCATGATTCCAAATAAATAAAACATTTTGAAATTATTAATCATTTTCTGATTGGTTTACATAGTATTTTCTGTTATAGTATTAACATTTTTTAACAAATTCAATAAACCAATACATTAGTACAAAAATCAATTCATTCGTTAACACAAATCCAATATATTCGTAAAAATATAACCAATACATTCGAGTAAACAAATAACTGTAACTCTTTCTTAGACTTAGTTTATAATTAATAACACTGTTTTACCATCAACAAAACCATTAAAGAAGAGAGCTTATCTCAAATTTCTTATAGTTGTAATTTATTAAACGAAATACACGTGTTTCCATATGTGTGAAGGCTCATTGTAAATTCAGGCTGGTCATAAAATTTTGAGCGATTATCATTGTTTAGTTGTTTAACTACACATAATAAACCATTCTTTTTTTCTCTACTTTAACTACTGTGTGTGTTACTACTAAAGCTAAGCAACTTTTTTTAATATAAGCAAAGTAGTTGGGCAAAAATTTTTCTTATTATGGCAATACAGATAAGTATGATACAGCAAAACAATGACTGACCATCATTCAATAATTAGTGATCACTCTGCATTATGATACATGTATTATTGAAAATATGTCTAGACAACTTTACTTTTATAAAAAAAAAAGAGAAATAGTTTTTACATAAAATTTCTCAATAATTATTATGATCACTATTCAAATGAATATGAATCAGAACAATTAATCAAGAAACGTTAACATGTATATCATTCCAGATTTAACTTTTAACTTTTAATTTTATAATTTAAAGTTACAGTTACATTTATTTTAGGGGGTCTCTCACCATGAAGTCGTACAAACCTTAGCAGATCTTTGGGGTTTGAATAAGTTTTTATTTTCCAACTATCGTTTGCATTTACACAGTGAAAAAAAGAAGGGGGGATATCAAACATGTGAAGGGAAAAGTAAGTAGAAAAAGAAAAGTTAAGTATAAATCTTTTATATCTTCTTTACGCAATGCAAATAAGGAAGAACCTCAAAATTAGAACAGAGAAAAAACGAAAAACTCAACAACAAAAAAGTGCGGCTTCGGGGTACCATTGTTCTTTTTGAGTGATAAGTGAAAAGAATCCCAATAGAGAACTCTAATATATGCATGCATTTTTGAAGCTCTCCGACATCAGATAAAAAAAATATGGAAATTAGTTTTATTTTAATTAGAAAGACCTGATATTGTTTAGTAAGGGTATATATTTTTATTTATATATTTTTATATTTATTTTTGATTAAAAGAAAAAATATTACATTAGAGTTTGCGACTAACAAAACTTTTTATAAATATTCCAGATATCTGCTAAGTCAGTTTTTACCCTTTTTCATCGTACTTGCTGTTAAAAATCCTGTTAAACTGATTACTCCATTGTGTAAGTGTTTTTAATTTGATTAAGTTAGGTAGTTTTCAGCATATTATGCTAGGACCCAACAGGAGAAGTCAATTTTCAAGAGTAAATTGATAATAAATACACAACGCAATTCTTATTCTTATATACGACCAATTCTTATTCTTAAATACGATCAATTCTCATTCTTATATATGATAAATTATTATTCTTATATTCGATGAATTTTTATTCTTATATACGACAAATTCTTATTCTTATATACGACCAATTCTTATACGATCAATTCGTATTCATATATACGATCAATTCTTATTCTTATATACGATCAATTCTTATTCTTAAATACGATCAATTCTCATTCTTATATATGATCAATTCTTATTCTTATATTCGATCAATTTTATTCTTATATACGATCAATTCTTATTCTAAAATACGATCAATTCTCATTCTTATATATGATCAATTATTATTCTTATATTCAATGAATTTTTATTCTTATATACGATAAATTCTTATTCTTATATACGACCAATTTTTATACTTATATACGATCAATTCGTATTCATATATACGATCAATTCTATTCTTATATACGATCAATTCTATTCTTATATACGATCAATTCTTATTCTTAAATACGATCAATTCTCATTCTGATCAATTATTATTCTTATATTTGATCAATTTTTATTCTTATATACGATCAATTCTTATTCGTATATACGATCAATTCTTATTCATATATACGATCAATTCCTTTTTTTATATACGATCAATTCCTTTTTTTTATATACGATCAATTCTTAATCTTATATACGATCAAATATTAATCTTATATACGATCAATTCTTATTTTTAAATACGATCAATTCTTATTCTTATATACGATCAATTCTTATTAGTATGTACGATCAATTATTATTCTTATTCTTATATACGGTCAATTCTTTTCTTAAATACGATCAATTGTTTTCTTAAATACGATCAATTGTTTTCTTAAATACGATCAATTCAGCTTAATGTTAATCTTAAAAGAATTACAATGTTACTTTAGATTATTACAAGGTTTTATGCCAAAAACAATTCTGGAAGCAATAAATATTTATTCTATTCAAATACAAATTAGGATCGTATTTAATCCTCAGGACTCAGTGGTTGATAAATAATTTAAACATAAATTTGTAGCAACTTTTATTTTAACGTATTACAAATGCTAATACAAATACAGTCTTAGAATAATATATAACATATTACTTTAGTCATAAAAATTACATCAGTCAAGTTTTAAACCGAATTCTAAAGCGCACTATATTCTAGTTTTCTCTTAAATGTAATGATTTTAACTTTTATTTCTATACATTATAGATGATACTTTGAAAACCCTTTTAAACTGCACTTGGAAGCATGCTATTCTAGAAGAACAAATAATGCAACTTTATTGCTATTTGGATAGAGTTTATTAAAATTGCATGAACAAACACACTATACGGAAGCAGAAGAAAAAAACCTCTAAACAAAGTTACGTTATGACTTAAAAGCTTGTCGAAAATCTGATAGAATAAAATAAAAATTAGACCTGTCGAGTGAAGATTTAAAAGTTTTTCACTAACCAGACTTAACTAGTTTATAAAATGAAACACATTGACATTGAGAAATGTTGCTTATGATATAAAACATTTTTGAAAAATGTATATATTCTGAGAGCGTTGTGACATAATGTTTTTCTATGAAGTTAGAAATTGAATTATTAGGTGTTTAAAAAAATATTTTTATCGAACATTCTACCAAAGGGAGTGCTTTAATATTTATTGCATTTTAATAATATTTTTCCTTTAAATAAAGTAGCTAATGTCAGATAAATTTATAATTGATGAGAGTAACGTTGGGTAACTTCCAGCTAATGTATTTTAAATTCCTTTTTGAAAGACTCACAGTTATAAAGTAGTCGTAGGCTCTGTATAAAAAAATTATAACATATACAGTTCTAAGTCTCTCTCTCTGTATATATATATATATATTTATATATATATATTTATATATATATATATATATATATTTATATATATATATTTATACATATATATATTATATATATATATATATATATATGTATATATATATATATATATATATATATATATATATATATATATATATATATATATATCTATATCTATATATCTATATATATCTATATATCTATATCTATATCTATATATATATATATATATATATATATATATATATATATATATATATATATATATATATATATATATATATATATATATATATATATATATATATATATATATATATATATATATATATATATATATATATATATATATATATATATATATATATATATATAGATATAGATATATATATATATGTATATATATGTCACCGTGATAGTGCGAAAATGCGTGTATCTGCAGACTCACTAGTAACTCCGCAGATACACCGGGCAAATACGTGACAGTGCGGAAAATTATTTGATTTCGCACATGCACTAGTGTAGCTGCAGATTTACTAGTGCATCTGCAGATGCACTGTTAGTCACTCGTGAAAGTGTAAATTAAGATCGTCTCGAACGTAATTCTCATTAAGTTTTTAACTTTTTTTAAAAAAATCAAGAAATTACGTGCATTGAAGACGTGCAACCGACCGCTGAATATAATATCATGAAAAATGAAACGTTTTTTTTTTTTTATAAAAACTGGCATGTGATGTTTGGTGTATCAATTATCGCCAAAAAATACCAATGTCGCCAATCAATACTAAAACCTGATTGGTTAGCGGCAATAGAACGTTGTTCGGATTGCAATGTTTACATTTTTGCAAAGAAGTATTCCCGTGTTCAATTTGAATTTAAAATCCTAATTTTTTTTCACATGTTCAAGAATAGTGATTTACATGATATATTCAACTTGCCGAAATAGATCTTCGCATATTATCGGTGTGACAGACAACATAACGTGGAATTGCAAAATTTTCCAGACTGACCCCCCAATTTACAATGCAGAAGAATTGTGTGGAACTAGAATATTGATATGAAAATATTAAACAATTTTTTTTCTGTTAACTTTATCCACTACGCAGTACTGAAAGAAAACTATAAACTGTGATTTCAATCAATTTACATATTTGCTGTAAGAACTATTTGTTAAAGGATTCTGTATAACAACAGAATTAACAGACTAAATTAAGTGAATACTATTTTTGTCTACGGCCTTCGACTGGATAGTAGGTATTTTAAGAAACTAACTGTTTATCTCAGAATTGTTCCACTTTCTTTCTAAAAATAAATAACAAAACAGGAAAAAAGGTTCTGTGATGTCATGAAAAGTGTTTACAATTTATTGTGTTACGTGGTGTGTGTTGACATTCAGTTTATTACAATAGACATGGAAATGTCTGACTAAATCTTACTCTCACGACTGATAATTAACATTCAAACATGAATTGTATTCTTGCTTCTGACAACCATGCAAACTCTGCTGAACCGATTATCTACACAGACACATTTCAAAAGCACGCTTCTAAAATGGGGCCAGAAAAATCCCATACTCTTCAACTCATGGGCACCTTGCAACACAGTAGTCTCCTTGACCTCATAATACCGCACATCACATCTAACTCCAAAAATGGTCTCCGCATAGCGTTCCAATCTATTCTTCACCAGCATTGTGGCACCAACCACTCGGCAGTTCCTCATCAACCCTAGTTCAATAATCCTGGCTAACGGCACAGTCCTACCTCTCAACATCCTGCTTGAATCCATCCCTCAGGTGGTACCCTTCAGTTTTCTTTGCTGCATCCTCGAAAAAGGCAACATCCCGGAACCTACTTTCAACTTTAAAGGGGTTTAAACAACATCCCCCTCCCTGGTCAGCAGAAAGCTCCCCACTCGACAGCCCAATTTGACACTCCGACATATCATCCCTGAGTTCGGTTCACTTTCTTTCGAAGGAAGTGGACCCTGTGACAGCCGATCGGTATTTTTGTGTCTCACCCAAACATATCCTCTTTTGCTCTACTCGGCGATTGCATTGATTTTTGTTTTTGCTTCAGTGTTTCTAATATGTTCTTCGCCTAATTCAATATCCACAAACATTGGTGGATTTAGGGGAGGGATCCATACCCTCCTCCATGGAAGACTTGTATAGGCACCGTGCTTTTTTTTACCCAATTTTTGTTTTGAAAAATAAATGCATTAACAACCTTTGCGTACAACAATAGCTCAATTAATCTTGCATTCAGTGATTCCGCAATCTCTTCTCAACCAATCATACTTAGCCTGCCATTTTTTAAAATACTTTTTCCTGATATTTATATTTTAATATAGTATGAACAGTGAATTTCTATTGCATATTTTGGAAAAATAATGACAGTATTATTGTATTTTAACCTTTTACTGTTAACATGTTTGATATTAACTTTCTTTTTGGAAACAATTGCATTCTATTCCTGATCTTTTTAAAGAGTAGCTTTTAGCATGTTCTTTGTACATTTAGTGTGGATAATTATAAAAATTGTGTGAAGCTGATTATAAATCAGAGTATATATCAAACATGTATTTAGCGGTTGAAGAGATTTGTCAAATGTTTAATTAAAAAAAATGTATGAGGAATTTTAATCTGAAGAAATTTTTTAATTACCAACATACTTGGTGCGTCTAGATGACAAAAATAATATTTATAAGAGTTTGTGAGAAAATAACTTTTTAAACTCAATAATATGTTGTTCTCGGAGAAAAAAAACACATTATTTTGGTAACAGGCAACACTCGAGTGTAATGGATTAATAAAATATGTTGATTCCAAGTGATGTCATACTTTTAAATAGAACAAGATAATGAAAAATTGTGTTTTTATGTTCAAGAATATGGTTCTTATTCAATTTGAAAAACAGAGAACAAAACAACATCGTTTTTTTATGCTCGACAGTCTCTTCTCAACTGCAAAGGGTTAAATAAATTTTCTCTTATGTTTATTAGATTGTAATACAAATGTAATATATATTTAACTTTTTCAGATATTAGTATTGCATAATTTCTACCAGGTCATTTTCATTCTATTTAACTTTTTACTTATAAAGTCTTAAGAATTACTTATAAAAGTCTTAAAAAAACAAGTTTAATTTTAGAATTCAAGCTGTTAGTGAGTGGTATGGAATTTTTTTATCAAACATCCTTTTGAGTGTGCCAAGGATGTATACCCAGGATTTTATTTATGATCTTTTGCCCCTTAATAATCTGGAAACTCCAACAGTTGGGATTTTCGAGTTTTAAAAATAAGCAAGTTGAAAAAATTTACGTCTTAAAAAATTAATATTTTTAGCAAATGAAACCACCAGTATTGTCGGAGGAATATTATAAATTGTCAAACTTGTAAGATTAAACTTAAATTCACGAGTTCAATTTAAGAATTTACTACACACTTACTGTTGATATGGCACGTAAATTTCATCATATTCAATTTATTTTCAAATAGTGTTCTGTAATAAATTGAATAAAAGCATATATTGTAGTTTACTACTGCAGGGTTCCCACTCATTTTTAAAAATAAAGAATTTTTAAGGACTTTCTAAAGACATAAAAAAAAATTTATGGACCATTTTTTATCGCGCTGCTTTTGCAAGATAGAAAAAATTAAACAAACCGTGACAACAATAAAGTTTCGTGTTAACTTAAAAATTACTATTCAAATTCAATGCTAATATTTAAACCGTATCTCAACAGAACCTCATACACGCAGCTAATGGCAGCGATTCAGAGGGCAGAAGGAGGGGATTTTCTAATACTTTTGGTCCTATGCGGTACAAATTATCAAACTGGTTGACGTGGTCTACCTTCCTCTACAGGATGGTATGTAATTTATCCTCGGACTAATTTCCCATGGAGTTACGGTGCGGAAACGTGTACTGCACCTATGGCGACATTTCCTCCTCCCATTTGATATGTCGGTCAGAAGGGGAAATGGGTTAGCAATTGGCCTGGTCGAGACGTCTTATCTTCCTGTACACGTGGTATGTCATTTATCCCAATAGGCTAGCTCCAGGGCGGCGGAGGCGTATACTGCAGCCAAGGGCAAAATGGATTAATAATAGACTTGGATGACTTTTACCTATTTTAAGTTTGGTATCCTTCAAATAACACAAAATGGGGAGTATATATAAATATGTAATATGAATTATTTTTCCTCCAACAGTAGGAAGAGAGGTCAAATTTTTATTACCAAAAGTATGCAAAAAAATTGCTGCTCGATGAAACGTTTCAAAACTGTAGTTCAAAATTTCCAGAACACACAAAAACATAGGTAGGGCATCTTCCTTAAATACTCGATAAAAGATGGTACTGCTACCATAGCTTTTACAAACTCAACAATTAACTAAATTGTTATCACGTCTTGTCTTGGTTAAACATTTGCTATCAGCAGCACCACTCATCATAAATAATTATTATGAATTTCAGAAAATAATGCTTCGGTCCACACTCCACTCTGGTTCAACAAAATTATGGTTTTAAGTAACCAATGTCCAAGTTCTTGATTGCCTTCAATGCAGTCACAAACAAATAGGAAACTTGTGGGGCATAAAATTTATAAAAATAGCAAGTATACAGTAATAGAAATAAAGCGAAAGGGCCATAGAAAAGCTTGGTAAAACCTGCCACATTTTTTAAAAAATGTGTCGAACTTGAATATATTCAAACAGATAAAAGAATATGGCCAGCCGGCCTTTTAATTTTGTCCACTGGTTACAAAAGAATAACAAATATTTTGATTCTATGAACAAAACTATTTCCTTGTTAATAAAATATCGAAAATTTGTCTAAATTTTTACTCGTGTAGTTTTTTATATTTTAACAATTTTTCAACTGGCCCTCCTCTAGTCCAAGACTGTATATCAATAAATAGAAATAAATTTAAATTAACAATTTTCAACAAGACTAACTCATTGATTTGAAAATATTTATATTTTAGATTCAAATTTTTAACAAAAAAAGAATTTCAAGTTTAACAAGAAAACTTGATTTCTTTTTGTCAAAATATTTTTTCTATATCTTTTGTCCATTATTTCTTTCTTTAAAGCATTACTTATCATAAACAAATGAAATATTCTGCCTCATATAATGCAGTTTTTAAGGACTAGTGGGAACCCTGTACTGTTTAAATTCTTTAATCCTACCAAATCTGTAAAAAAAAAATTTGATTAATGAGTTCGAACAGGGAATTTCCTATCTTTAAGTTGACAAATCAACTTAAAGATTGGAAATTCCCAGGCAACCTCTCCAATTATTTTTGTAATTGCTCTGATCCAAACTAGAAAATTTTAATAAAACTACACATTGTATGAAATTAATTCTAAATAGGATATTATACATATTATTTGTTGGAAATGTTTGTAAAACTGAAGGAAAGATACATTAATACTGATTTAACACATGTATTATTACACCATGAAACAAAACATTAATAACGATACAAGCAGGAACGAAAGTAAGAATTAGAACAACAACAAACTCGTTGCCACACAAAGCAAGCATAAAACAAGAAAGGATTAACGCGATGCCAGATACAGTTTGTATAGGATGAACTGTTCATAATCATTTTTAACACGTCCCCTTGATTATTACAGTTCTCGGGAACTTCTATACACAAAATGTTAATCACATAATCACAGTTATTGCATACTTCAAGTTGCAGAGAGTCCCTTTCTGTACCCTTTTAGTCATCAAGTCTGCAAAATTTTCCTTGGATGGTACATGTTCAAACTCGATGGTCTTGTTGGACACTAACTCTCGGAGGAAAAAGTGCTTTATGTCTATGTGTTTACTCCTCTCTGAAGTCACACGATTCTTTGCAATAAAAATTGCTCCTTGATTGTCGACAAGAACTTTCTGAGTCGAGGATACAAATCTGTCACAAATTTCTTTCAACAAACTGTTGATCCACAAGACTTCCCTCGCAACATGGCACATTGCGATGTATTCTGCCTCAGTCGATGACAAGGCTGTGGTTGCTTGTTTCTTGCTTGACCACGAGACTGGTCCATCTGCGAGCAATAGCATGTAACCATTGTAAGATTTCCGATCAGTTCTATCTCCTCCCCAATCAGCATCAGAGTAAACTTGTAACTTCTTTCCTGTCTTCTGGAATTTTAGTTTTCTGTGCATTGTACCTTTAAGATACCTCAGAATATGCTTTACTCCTCTCCAATGCTCTTCACTGGGCTTCGCATTGAATTGGCTCATATATGTTGATGCAAATGCTATGTCAGGGCGAGTACCACATGCCAGATACAATAGACTCCCAACTGCTTGTCTATATGGTATCTTGCTGCTTCTTTCTTTAATGTGTTCCCATTGTTGATCTTCTACCTTCAGGAATGTTATATTAGGATCCAATGGGGTGGATGCGGGTTTGGCTGTAGTCATTTTGAAGGTTTCTAATATCTCTGATACATAAGCAGTTTGATCAAGTGTTATGGAACCATCATCTTCTTGATTTATCTTCATTGATAAGATATAGTTAGCTGGACCAAGGTCCTTTGCAGCAAACTGATTTTTGATCTCTTCCTTAAATTTCTTTATTTCTTGTATTCTTCCAACAAGAAGTAGATCATCTACATAAATGCCTATTATTAAGGTTCTTTGAGAGTTATAGTAAATGCAGGGGTCAGCATCTGATCTTTTCAGTCCACAGCTAGTCAAGAAATTATCTAGGCAAGAATTCCATACACGACCTGACTGCCTAAGGCCATATAAGCTTCTTTTAAGATGGCATACGAGGTGTTCTTTACCATCTTCTGCACATCCATCTGGCTGAGACATATATATGTCTTCTTCTAGAGTTCCATTGAGGTAAGCTGCTGTAATGTCCATTTGATGGACCTCAAATTCCATTTCGGCAGCAATTGACAATAAGATACGAATTGACTTCAGTTTGATAACAGGTGCAAAAGTTTCCTGAAAGTCAACACCTTGTACTTGTAGATAACCCTTTGCTACCAGTCTAGCTTTGAATTTTACACGGTTTCCTGCTTCATCTTTCTTCTTTCGAAATATCCATCTGCATGAGATTTCTTTGATGCCTGGTGGTTTGGTGACAAGTTCCCAAGTTTGAGCATTGTGTAAATTTTCAATTTCTTCATCCATGGCTCTTCGCCACATCTCAGCTTCAGGTGACATCAAGGCTTCCTTTACTGTTATAGGATATTTTTCTTTAAGAGCCTTTGCTTCCATGAAGCATTCTGTTTCTTCTGCCTTGTATAGAATAGTCATTCAAGTGTTGAGGAGGTTTCATGCTTCTACCACTTCTGCTGGTTTGTTTGTGGGATTCAGGAACAACAATTTCACCTATGATGTGTTCATCATCTGGTCCTGAATGTTCAACTTCTTCTTGACCATATCTTATGACTTCATCTACATTTGAATGGACTTCGTCTTGACTTGAATGTTGTTCAGGTGATTGGATGAAGGTTTCTGCTTCTTGGTCAGTGTCTTCAGTTGAATCTTCATGATCACTAGATTCGTCATTGATTTCAAGTGGATGTTGGTGTGTCTCTACTTCAGTTGGAGAATCATAAACTTCTACTTCAGTTGGAGAATCATAAACTTCTACTTCAGTTGG
This sequence comes from Troglohyphantes excavatus, assembly GCA_963932185.1. Classification (NCBI taxonomy): domain Eukaryota; kingdom Metazoa; phylum Arthropoda; class Arachnida; order Araneae; family Linyphiidae; genus Troglohyphantes; species Troglohyphantes excavatus. Next base: position 42,382,384 of record OZ010677.1, read on the forward strand.
AGAATCATAAACTTCTAATTCATCATTTTCAATGTGTAGTAAAACATCTTCTTGCTTTGCGAGAGCTGTGTGATTTTCTGTCTTGAAGGGGAAGACATCTTCTTCAAAGATCACATCTCGGCTAACACAGAAGTTCTTTCTCTTCAGATTCCATAGCTTGTATCCCTTGATGCCATCAGGATAGCCCACGAGGATACATTCTGTAGCTTTGGGATCAAGTTTACTCCGTCTTGAATATGAGCGTTCATGACTCCAGGTTCTGCATCCATAGACTCTAAGGTGATCCAGCTGGACTTCTTTACCTGACCATCTTCTCTCTGGAATGTCTCCTTCGATTGCAGCTGAAGAGCACTTGTTTCGAAGGTGGGCTGCTGTGCAAACTGCTTCTGCCCAAAAACTTGCCTCCAGCCCAGACTCAATGAGCAGACATCTAGTTGTGTTGATCAGTGTCTGGTTCATCCTTTCAGAGATTCCATTCTGCTGAGGTGATTCTGGTACTGTCAGTTGCCTCTGTATTCCATGTTTGATAAGGTACTCATTAAATTTGTCGCTTTTATACTCTCCTCCATTGTCGCTTCTCAAGATTTTGATTTTTCTGTTGTGCAAGTTTTCTGCTATGCATCTGAATTCATCGAATTTTGAGAGAACTTCATCCTTAGTCTTCATTGGATATACTGTTGTGTAGCGAGAGTAGTCGTCTGTGAATGCAACAAAGTAATTAGAACCGCCTAATGAAGGTGGAGAGATCTTTCCAACAACATCCGAGTGTATGATCTCAAGTACCTGTTCAGCTCTTGTATTTGCGACTTTGGGAAATCGTTGTCGTTTCATTTTTCCTTGGATACACACAGAGCAGGGTTTGTTTGGTGATGGGTGGGTCTTCTGTTTGTCAACAGTGGAGTCGAGACCCTTCATTCTATTGCTATGTGGGTGTCCTAGACGACGATGCCACAATTCTTCGTTTGCAGCTTTAGTGACATATGCAACAGGTTGACTTTCTTCAATGATGTAAAGTCTGCCTTTCCTTCTGGCTGTCAGAACAATCTCACCATTGCTATCTGCTACCTTTGCTTCTCCATCAGCAAACTCGACTTTGAATCCCCGTTCTTCAATTCTTCCTATTGAGAGTAGACTTCCTCCCAAATTTGGTATGTACAGAACACGTGAAAGAGTAATGTCTCTCCTTCCAGAGTTGTCATGAAAAGAAAGCAAAACATCACCTCTTCCAGTAACTTTAACCTTCTCTGAGTTGGCAACTTCAACTGTGGAGGTGTAGTTTTCAAAACTCAAAAACTTTTCTCTATCAGATGTCATGTGTTCTGTAGCACCACTATCAAGGATCCATTGAGTAGATTTATTTACTTCGTTGTTTGCTGACCATGCCCAATTCTTCAAGTCGATGGCAGTTTTGGCAGCATTTCGATCTTGTTTGTGAGCTTCTTCACATTGTCTGGAGATATGTCCCCATTCGCCACAACTAAAACATTTGATTTTCTTCTTAAAATCTGCTTCTTCATCTTGTTTACTTTGTGACCACTTCTTGACAAATCTTCTGGCTGCTGGCTTCTTCTGGTTGTTGTTAAAACTTTTAGTGTGGAGTGCACGTTCTTCATGAATTTCTGTACCTTCGTTTGTGCTTCGGGAAATTCTCTTCTCTTCTACTAGGAGTCTCGACTTCACGACTGTCATAGTCAGGTTCTCTTCATCTTTCTCGAAGTTCAGAATTATTGCTTCATATTCCTTGGGTAGACCTATGAGCATCACCAGGGCAACTTCTCGGTCTGTAAAAGCGTATCCACCACTGGCTAACTTTCGATGAATGTCCATCAGCCTGCCTAGATAAACTTTCACTGTTTCATTTGGCTTCATCGATGTATTGAAGAAGTCCTTCATCAGTTGTAGAATATGCAGTAATCCAAACTTCGTGTTCATCTCCTTTAGAATATTCCAGGCTTCTCTGGCTCTCAAGCACTCTCCTATATCATCTAGGAAGGTGTCTTCGACGATTAGGAACAGCAGCGTTAGGGCTTCATCGTTCTTGTTTCTTTCATTCTCGCTCATTACCATGTCGTATCCGGGCTCGATTGCTCCCCAGCATCGTTTTTGAACAAGGGCAGCACGCGCTCGTATCGACCAGGAATGGTAATTATCTTCTTTGAGCTTCGGCAATTTGTATTCGTCATTCGCCATTTTTATTGCGAGTTGTTTTTGACTTCTTCAAAAATTTAACGCAAATTAACTTCTTCAAAAATGGTTTCGTTTCTGTTTCAGTCTACGGCGTGTAACCAAGAACTTGATGCATTTTCCTCAGTGAATAGAGCTTCGTACTGATAATGTGTTGGAAATGTTTGTAAAACTGAAGGAAAGATACATTAATACTGATTTAACACATGTATTATTACACCATGAAACAAAACATTAATAACGATACAAGCAGGAACGAAAGTAAGAATTAGAACAACAACAAACTCGTTGCCACACAAAGCAAGCATAAAACAAGAAAGGATTAACGCGATGCCAGATACAGTTTGTATAGGATGAACTGTTCATAATCATTTTTAACATTATTGACTATTGAAAACACTATGAAAATTAGTTTAAATTCAGAAGGGGTTCTGACCCTCATTTTAGTAAGTTGTACTATGCTTCCCTAGTAATACTTTCTGGATCTACCTATGGCTACAAATTTATATTTTTTATTATTAGTTTCAGTGCAACCAAATTTTTAAGTGTTTATTCTTCACCTAATGAGGAGAGAACTCAGTTAATATGTCATAAAATACAATCGCATTTGTGAAAAATGTCATTTTTATTGAAAACTACATAAAACAAGAATACTACTTAAAAAAAGTTATATAATGTAATGAAATTTAATAATTTGGAACTAAATGTACTATCGCGGGGCACCGAACTTTGAACAAAATTAAGTCGCCAATTCCATGACTCGTTAATCCCGCCAAACGAGATGGTAACCCTCGATTATGCAGTCGTAGTGCAATGGAACGATGCTAAATATTATATTTACAATTGTTATAATTTAATAATTTATCATTGGAATGTTATTTTTTCGTAATTTCTGATATTTTAGTAACAAATTATTGTAATAAGAGCAAACTATCGCCGTTTTAAAAATATAAACAAACTTTCGATTACGAAATAAATTTTTATCATTGCCAGTTAACTTTGATAAGAGTAATATAATACTTTTATTTAGATTTGTATTAAATAGCCCAATGTGCAGTTCTAGATCATGTTTATTAACCAAACGGATTAGTCGGCAAATTAGTGATTGACTTGTTGGTTGCTTTGCGATTGATTGGTCAACGCATCACCAAAGCTGCACTTTGGGCTATTGTAAACAATTCGCATATATCTTGAAGAAAGGACCCGGGAAAGCTGTCTCGTATTTTTGAACCATGGTTAGATGACGGAAGTTGCTATTCTGAATGGAAAGTTAATTTTTGAGGTCTTCCTGGTTCGATGCCTGGCGATGGACTTGACAAAGAAAAGTTAAAAGTAGTGATCTTGTGATCGGAGAGTTGCCACAAAATACTATAAAAGTCGTCCAGAACATCCGCAAAAATTAACGGCGTGTATTCGGGACAGGTGCACGATAAATCTGATCGGGGTCCAAAGTCCCGACGTCTATTGAAGGCGCTGGGTGCTAGTTCAGGTGTTTCCTCGTCATCTATGACCTTGGTTCAAAAATACGATGGCATCGTTCCCGGGTCTTTCCTTCGAGATAGACCCCGAACCGTCTACAATAGCCCACTGTGCAGCTCTAGTGCGACGTTAATTAACAAAACAAAACCTATTTTGACAATCCACATCACAATACTAATACATTTGTAGGTTTAAACTGCATTTTTTGATGGGTTTTATTCTGCTTTGAATTTGATTTAAACTGCATTGAATTGTAAGGGCTATGATGCCCCTTCGGGCAATCGTTTGGGGCATCACACCTCAATATGAAGCATTTCCAATATAAAACTATTGTTATACATAGAATATAAAATGAAAAAAAATTATATATAAATGAAAATTTCAAACAGATGCATTACCGTATTTAGTTTAAACATTTCGTCAGTTACTAAAAAGAGGCAACTTTAGAACACACAGAAATTTTCAAAGAGCATCAGGAGTAAAAAAAGCCATGAAATTTGTAGTAAAAAGAGCCATACAAAATTTAAAAAAAACAAAAGGAGAACTTAGTAACAAAGCTCGCAGACGATACGAAAAAAAATTCGCAGACGATAAAATTATCAGAGTAATTATCAAAGTAGCACAAAAGTTTAGAGAGTGGGTTTAAACCACAGGTCCGTTATTTTAAAATTATTCCAAATTTTCTCGGGATAGACCCGGAACCATTTCCAATAGCTCATTGCGCAGCCGTAATGCGACGCTTATTCAATAAAAGCCATTATCGTTATCTGACCATGATTCAAAAATACGAAGCATCGTTCGCGGGTGTTTCCTTTGAGATAGACCCCGAACCGTCGCCAATAGCCCACTGTGCAGCTCTAGTTCGACGTTATATAACCAAACCAATAAACCATTCGTTACATAATAACATTGGATTGTCTTTAATAGCCCATTGTGTGGCTCAAATATTGCCTTAATTAAACCAAAACAAAGTTATACTTAAACAATTTATAAACGTCAATTACTTTTCAAATGTGTCCGTGCAATAGCCCATTGTACAACGTTGTAATAGCCTCCTGTGCATTTCATCCAACCAATCGCGTTTATTCATCGAAGTTTTCATCAGGGCCACCGAGACCGATTTTAAACCAAAGAAACCGGTATTATGCTCATCAAGCTATCGCCGTTGCCCATCGTTGGCCGTTAATATTCGCGACTTCTATGCATTTAAATTTTTCGGTGCCCCGCGATAATACATTTGTACCAATAATTTTAATTTTTAATTGCTTCATTTAAAAAATAATTCAAATTTATTATGTATTTCAAAAAAATCCCCGAAACATAATCGGACAGCTTAAACAGGACTCGTAACACTTTTTTCCTATGTCCCTAGGGAAAAAGGGACCAAACATATTAAAAAAAGAGACCTACAAAATTTAAATCCTCATTAAATTTTAAGTCATCAATGTGCGATTCGGTAACTATCCAAAAACAAGCCGAATCAAACTTCAAATTACCGTACAATTTTAATTACCGTACTTAAAAATTATTAATTTTAAAGGATTAAATTATGAAAATTAATTACATTTTATCTTACATAAATCAAGACTTTACCATTTTTTTTTGTTAAATCTATTTTAATGAAACAAATTGAAATTTTAATTTCTAATAATGCAACCAAATCGTCAACATTTTCCCGACTTTCTGTAACCCTAAATATGCCTCTTTTTTCTAATTTATAATTTTTCAATTTAATCCAAACTGATTCAATACTGAATGTATTGATTCTAGAATAAAAGTTACTTAAAAGAAACATGGATATTTAAAAAAATTGTTTAAATATATTAAGTGCAAAAGGTGACAAGAGGAAACACCCTTGAAAGTCCCTATCCCTTTTGAAGTTAGATGTATTTTTGCATTGAAAACGCTGAAAACGATGTGGACTTAACTTGAAGTTCCATTTTCCATATGGTTTACAGATGAAGTGAAACATTACTTATAAATGTAAATAATGATAACAATAACATTTCAGAATAAGAAAATGACGGCGAAAACAAAATTACCGCATAAAAACCGTTCGTACAACATTGTTGTGAAAAAATTATTAATGTACCTATTTTTGCAATTTATCGCTATTTTTGGCGTACTTAGCAATTGAAATAACAAATTTCCGCACTTTTACGATTCAGGAAACGTGACTCTGCAGACTCACTAGTGACAGTGCGGAAAACTCTTATTTTAAACACGATTCCGCACTTTCACGTATCGAACCAGTGTATCTGCGGAGTCACTAGTGAGTCTGCAGATGTACGGCTTCCGCACTATCACGGTAACATATATATATATATATATATATATATATATATATATATATATATATATATATATATATATATATATATATATATATATATATATATATATATATATATATATATATATATATATATATATATATATATATATATATATATATATATATACATATATATATATATTTACGATTTTTTTCAATAATACTTTATATAACAAAGTCCACAATATGTATTTAATTTTCAAATATCCGTTACGTAGTTGGGTTTCGTTTTTTATGGAATTTTTGAAAATTAAAAATTTTTGTTATCAATGTTAATTTATACTACGCAGAAATACCTTTACTGTATGTTTTATATTTTAATCTACGTTATGTATAATCTAGTTTTATATATAATCAATGTGAATTTTTTTTTTAAATTAAAACATTGGTGAAAATTTTGAAAGTCATAATAAACAATTAAAAATATAATTATATATTTTTTAAAGAAAATGTTGGAAATATAAATAAAGTGTCCTTGCAGTAAAATCAACTTTACAAATTTGATCTTTCGCTCGCCTGGCCTGTCCGAGGGAATAGATTTTCATTAACAGAAGAAGAATACGGTGATCATAAATTTGTTTGGATGATGGTCATTGTTTGACAGTATCCCATTTAATTGAATTGGCAAAATAAAATATTATTTTTGCCTAACTACTTCGCTTATATTTTTAAAAAGTCGCTAGATTTAGTAACAACAAACAAATTAATTGAAGTATAGCATAAAAGCAGTTTATAGTGTGTTGTTAAACAGCCAAACAATGACAATCGACCAACAATTTGTATCCATTTTGTATTCAATGTTTAGATCATTATAGTTATGTCTATGTTAATAGAAATTTTTGATACAAGTAGAAAATTGCAGTAATTTAGAAAGACTATACCGATGAAAATATTTTTTTTAAAAAATCACTTAGATTTAGTAACAACAAACAAATTAATTAAAGCATAGCAAAAAAACGGTTTGTAATGTATAATTAAACAGCCAAACAATGACAATCGCCCAACAATTTGCACCCATTCTGTATTCAATGTTTAGATCATTATAGTTATGTCTATGTGAATAGAAATTTTTGATACAAGTAGAAAACTGCAGTAATTTAGAAAGACTATACCGATGATAATATTTTTTTTAAAAAATCACTTAGATTTAGTAACAACAAACACATTAATTAAACCATAGCAAAAAACGGTTTATAATGTATAATTAAACACCCAAACAATGACAATTACCCCAACAATTTGCACCCATTCTGTATTCAATGTTTAGATCATTATAATTATGTCTATGTGAATAGAAATTTTTGATACAAGTAGAAAATTGCAGTTGAAGAGTGTTGAGCCGCGTATAAAATAATATGTATCGGCAAAGAAACTCTTTTTATTTTGTTTACAAAATTACTTTTGATACGTTCAAAACATCGCTCTCTAAAGAAAAGACAGTGTGTGTAGTTCACTTCAGTTCGATGGTGTGTGCAGTTCACTTCAGTTCGATGGTGTGTGCAGTTCACTTCCGTTCGATGGTGTGGTCGCCACAGAGCTCCCCCGCAAGTCGGAACGACGATACTGTTGTCACGGTAGTCTGAAACGAACAGTCCTTCCATATCTAGTCGTGACTGTTCTTGGTTGAGGATTCGACTCCAGACGAGGAATATCAGGATCTTCTGCGGCAAGAAGAAATGCCGGTTTCAGACGGTTTATCGCGACGTTCTTCCCCGCACCCTTGATTAGTAACTTGAAAAACTTGGGACCCCGTTTAAGAACTTGAAACGGGCCCTTGTACGGCTGTTGCAAAGGTCTCCTCACCATATCTTGCCTCACAAAGACATGCGTTGTTTCCATCAAATCTTTGCAGACGAACACATCCGTCTTTGAATGCCTGGACGCTGGCGTAGGCTGCAACCTCTGCATGGTATCCCGCAGACGCTGAACGAACTCTGCATGCGTAGGAGTACTGGACGCTGGTGAAGAACGAAAGAAATCACCGGGTAATCTTAGCGTTGTTCCATACACGAGTTCGGCTGAACTCGTTCCAAGATCCTCCTTGAAGCAAGATCTAATGCCTAGCAGGACACTTGGAAGTACTTCTACCCATCTTTCCGTGGCCTGGCATCTGATGGCTTGTTTAAGCTGGCGGTGAAACCTCTCCACCTGACCGTTAGATGCAGGGTTGTAGGCGGTTGTCCGGTACTTCTCCGTCCCGATGAACCTCATCAATGCCCGGCAGATTTCAGATTCGAAAGATCTCCCCTGGTCGGTTGAAATGTACTCAGGGACTCCAAAACGGGATATCCATCCTCCGAACAGCGTTTCAGCTATGGTTGCCGCAGTCTGGTCCACCATGGGGAATGCCTCCGGCCACCGGCTGAACCTGTCGACACATGTAAGGCAATAGGAGAATCCTCGAGAAGTTGGAAGAGGACCTACCACGTCGATGTTTACGTGGCTAAATCTACACTTTGGTAGGTGGTAACTCCCGACCTCGAACTTCGTGTGGCGGTGGACTTTGTTTTTCTGGCATTCCAAGCACCCCTTACACCATGCAGCAATGTCCTTGTGCAGGTCCTTCCAGATGAAGCGCTGTCGAACCATGTTAGTTGTGGCTTTTATTCCTGGATGGGCCAAGTTATGTAGAACTAGAAAAACTTGAAAACGAAAGTCTTTAGGTACATAAGGACGAACAGTTCCAGTTGACGTATCGCATAGCAAAGTCAAATCGGTTTGTGAGAAATGAAGCGGTTTCAACTTAAGACCAGAATCGGAATTTAAAACCTGCTGTAGTTCCTCATCATCAACCTGAGCTTTAGCCATACCATCATAATCAATATTTGTAGGTACCTGTATTTCTGAAATGCGAGACATCGCGTCCGCGACACAATTTTTGTCACCTGCCAAATATGAAAAATTTGTGGTAAATTGACTTAAGAATTCTAAATGGCGCTGTTGGCGAGGAGAACATTTTTCACTGCAATTTTTGAATGCGAACGTAAGGGGTTTATGATCTGTAAAGATTACAAAATCTCTGCCCTCTAACATGTGCCGAAAATGTCTGACAGCGCAATATGCAGCCAAGAGTTCACGGTCATAGGTACTGTACCTGCGTTCCGCGGCATTAAGCTTTCTCGAAAAAAATGCTAACGGCTCTACGACGTTTGAGTACGTTTGTTGCAAAACACCCCCTATTGCGATTTCCGAAGCGTCTACCAACAATGAATATGTGGCATCGACTTTAGGATGAGCTAGTAAGGTAGATTGAGAAATTGAAACTTTACACTCTTCGAATGCTTTATCAGAGTCGTCAGTCCAAACAATTGGGGTTTTGTCGCGTTTCTTTTTTCCTTTTAGAAAGTCGTGCAACAACGCTTGTTTATCAGCTGCGTGAGGTATGAATTTATGATAGAAATTTAATAATGCCAAAAATCGTCTTAATTCATCGATTGTTTTAGGCTTAGGGTAGTTCAGAAGTGCTTCCACTTTTTCCTGTAATGGAGAAATACCTTCTGGCGAAACCTGATAACCCAAAAATTGCAAAGTTTTTACTGCAAAAACGCATTTGTTAACATTAATAACGATTCCATATTCTGAAAAACGTTGGAAAATTTCTTGTAAGTGTGTTTTATGCTCATTCTCATTACGAGAAGCAACAAGCACATCATCTAGGTAAGCAAAGCAAAAGTCTAATCCACTCAAAACTGAGTCAATAAAGCGTTGGAACGTTTGTGCAGCATTCCGCAACCCAAAACACATATGCACGTATTCGTATAAACCAATCGGTGTAATTACAGCAGTTTTTTTAATATCTTCAGGTTCCATGGGAATTTGGTGATACGCCTTAACGAGATCTAGTTTTGAAAATATAGATTTACCTTCCAATTCTAGAGAAAAGTCATGTATATGTCTAATTGGATACCGATCTGCTTCAGAAATAGAGTTAAGTTTTCGAAAATCCCCACAGACACGAAAGTCCCCATTACTTTTGCGTACCATGTGAATAGGACTGGCCCATGGGCTATCTGAAGGTCTGATAATACCCTGGTCGAGTAAATCTTTGAATTCCTTTTTGAGAGCTGCAAGTTTTTCCGGTGATAAACGCCTCGCTTTAGCAAAAACTGGCGGTCCTTTAGTGACTATACAATGTGTAACCCCATGTTTTTTAGGTGCATCATTGATGCAAGGTTTAGTGATGTCCGGAAATTGGTTAAGCAATTCAAAGTATGGCATATCGTTAGTTATTGTACTTAACCCACCGGTAGATACACACTTAACCGAACCTTTGGTAGCTAACGAAGTTACATTATCAATCAAACGGTGATTGCGTATGTCAATCAATAATCCAAACCGCTCCAAAAAATCCGCTCCTATTATAGGGTTTTGAATATCAGCTATAATAAAGTTCCATGAAAAATCCCGTCGAAGATCTAAGTTCAGCGTTAACCTGCGAGTACCGTAAGTTGTAATTTTTGTACCGTTTACGGCAAAAAGGCAAAAATCGTCTTGTTTGGAAACACCTTTAGTAAACCTTTTAGGATAAACCGAAACACAGGCTCCGCTATCGATCAAAAATTGTTTACCTGTTCCTTTATCAAAAACAAAAAGACGACTCATTTGTTGGCTTTCATCCGTGGTCGCCATCACTGATGAGCCAGTTAGTTTTCCTGAACATTGGAAGTTTTCTTAAAGCTACATGGTGGATTGCAATTTCGTGCCTTATCCGCGTAACGGAAGTGATACCAACACAATGGATAGCGTTCAACTACAGCTGGAGATCTCAGTTGGCGATCCCGGGAGTTGAATCTAGTGTTACGTCTATTGCCTGAAAAATTGTCACGAACCCTTGACCTAGAAAGTCGTTCGACACTTTCTTGCAACGCACAAATTAGGTTTTGTAGAGATTTGAAAGAGCACGAGGGATTAACTTGAACTTCAGAAATTTCTGTTGCTATGCCAGACATTTCGGTGATTTTGTCCGCAATGAGTGACAAGGTTTCCAATGTTCCGGTTCTAACCGATAAAATTTGTTGACAAGCAATTGGTAAGCGTTGCTTCCATAATTGCGCCAAAATTGTATCATCGGTCAACCGATCAGAGGCGAGGTCTCGCATTTCTCTAAGCAGTTGAGAAGGCTTTTTATCCCCCAGTTGTATTTCCTGTAATAAGCTTCTTATACGAGCAGTTTCGCTTTGAGAAAACTGGTTTACAATTCGATCTTTAAGTTTCTTGTATTTATTCTCAGTGGGCGGATTCCTAACCAGATCACTAACATACGTTAAAATTTCTGTATCTACCGCCGCCACTACCGAGTGAAATTTAGTGTCTTCCGAACTAATACCTGCCGTTATGAATTGGGACTCGAGCTGGTAAAACCAAAGTTCAGCATTCGCTTTCCAAAATGGCGGTGCACGGAAGGCCACACGAGCAAGTTCCGGTTTGACCGTACTTTCGTTTTCCGATTCCTGCACAGCAGTATTTTGTACATCAGTGACTTTATCCGTATTCATCTTACACAATCAAAGTTCAATTCGCTAATAATTAGAACATCAAAAAGATATAATTCCAGAGTTAAAATTTAAAATAGAATTATCAAACTTGAAATAACGTGTTAAATAACGCTACAAACGTGCTAAATAATAGTATGAACTAAGAAAATCTAGCAATTTAAAGTTTAAATTCTAAATAAATTTAGGTAGGATTCATGGTCTCGAGTCAAAATACCACTCAAATCTCACTTACCGGAGTTCGCATGGTAATAAAGAATCCACTTCCATCTGCCGCTTGTCGCCGGAGTGTCTGTACATAATGCGTTGCGTGTTGTTCAAAACAAAACTCGCGTCCGTAAGTCACCACTGAAGAGTGTTGAGCCGCGTATAAAATAATATGTATCGGCAAAGAAACTCTTTTTATTTTGTTTACAAAATTACTTTTGATACGTTCAAAACATCGCTCTCTAAAGAAAAGACAGTGTGTGTAGTTCACTTCAGTTCGATGGTGTGTGCAGTTCACTTCAGTTCGATGGTGTGTGCAGTTCACTTCCGTTCGATGGTGTGGTCGCCACACAGTAATTTAGGAAGACTATACCGATGATAATAAATTAAATTAAATACCGACTCGGCCAAAAATTATAATAGTGTTTTATGTATTTAACATGAACCCTGCAAGAAAATATAAACTCTAAACTAAGAATAGAAACCATAAATAAAAAGAAAAGGTCATGGCAAAATATGTGTAGTATTATAATCAGTCCATTGTTCCCTAATCATATTCCAATGTGCGACCGGAGGACATGAAACAAATTCAATTATAAAAGGGAAGTTCAAAAGAAATGATTCAATAAGCTTCAGATGAAAAATAACAAGACACTTTTAATCACCTGAAGAAGATATTCAACACAACACTTAATTAAGATTTGCAAGTCCCCAAGTACCTTACAAAGAAATTTCATAAAAATAGAATGGTCCCTTTTTTTTGTTTGTAATAAATTAATGAAGTTTTCCATGGACAACGAAGTATATTATGTTTTGTGTCTTCCTAATTTGAGAAATTAATTAGAGACGCTGTTTTTGTAATGCTTTTTTAATTCTGTATGGCTGATAATGCTTAACAAGCTATTCACTGAATTTTTTTTAAAAAAAGATAATTAAAAACAAGTAACATAAAACAGTAATACACATGTTTACATATGTATTAATGGGTTTCAATGAAACATATTTATTACCAATTAATAATATTCCAATAGTCAAAAAAAATTTGTATGTGTTTTTTTCTTAAAAAATATTTTCTAGAAAGGAATAGTTGTACGCATCGTATGTAGTTTATAATTTTTAGAATCCATACAATTTCACACCGTTGGGTAACTTGCGATATATTTCAATAAAGCCACTGAATTCGCTATACCTTCACTGTATATAATAGTGAGTCAATAAAGGAACACTCTAGCAATTCACGCATCTACATCAACATGACCAATACACTGGGATTCTTCCACTATGCATGGCCGATGCAGGACGTATAGAGTTCATTTTAGCACAGAGTGGATAAATACGAAAGCCAAAACACCGATATTGATATCACCAATTACAATTCTTGTTAATATGTGTTTGTATAAATATTAGCGTTGTTCTATTCGTTTTTAGCAGCATAGCTCCGGCAAAGGCGTCGTAAAGCGGGTTGGTTAGGAAGAAGAAATTACTGCGTTGTGTTTCCCAGCAAAAAATGTCAGCATAAAACCTTCATCAACATTTTGAAATTGAAGGTTTTATGCAGGAAAACTGCAGTTTTTTTGAAGATCTGTAAAATTAAAAAAAATTGTGTTAATATCCTTCATAAAAACTGTAAAAAAAACCTTCATAAATACCTGCAAAAATCTTCAATTTTTAATCATGAAGGAAAAATGCAGATACTTTAAAGATTTTATGCAGGAAAATTAAAAACTACAAAAAAAACTGCAGTTTTTTGTTTCAATATCCTTTATAAAACCTTCAAAAAACCTTCAATTTGACAATTTTGATGAAGGTTTCATGCTGACTTTTTTTGTTTGGTTGCTTTAAAAGATTCACATAAAATCTCATTACAATGTGATTTATTCGAAGAGATATAAACAATTAATTTTTAACAGTCTAATTGGAAGCATCAATAAACAGAATGGGAATGTTGACATTGGATATAGGAGCCAAACTAACTTTCGGATAGTGTGTTGGGAGTTCGCGGCAGTTTTGCTCTGTTTCCCTTGGACAATTGTACTCAAGGTTTGGTACTCGCTGCACTCTAGTGTTTCCGGCTCCAAAGGGGTCTGGACCATGATAAAATTTGTCGCATAACCTTCTGACAGACGGAGATAAACGGAAATCGAAGCCCGATCTATTCTGGTGTGTCAGGTGTGGAAGTAGTCAAAAGCATGAGAACGACAAATCTTGAATTTCCTTTGTGAAAGGGGGTCTGAAACTCTGCATGAATGACCTAACTTTTACAATCAGGTGCATTTCCCCCGCCACGAACGATCCATCCTAACCATCCTTTCAAGGGCTATAAATATGCAACTGGATCAACTCCCCCAAACATATCAAAAATAAAAAAGCCACCGCTAGTCAGTCTGGACTCCCTACAAAATATCACAAATTGTTGAGTAGAGGTTAATGTATTTACCCAACCCCCATATAACATTAAAAACTTGTGACAGAACTCTGTCACAAAAGGTGCTAATATTCAATACCACATGCACACTTTATATTATACTATTAATTGAATGTCTTTTAATTATTACCAAACACACACCGTGTAAAGGGAAATTTGTGGCTTAGGTATCCTCACAGCTGCCAAAGTGTGGAATTTTTAGAAAGTGGAGTGTCAGTTCAGATATTGTACTAGTCATTAATGTGGTCCACAATTAAAAAGACAACTTTCCTGCTTCTTTCCTTCGGGATAGATAATGAAATGTTGCATCACTATTTGGCTCTAGTCAAATGTCAACCCGCCTCTAACTCTAATACGATTTATCGTATGGTAGAGTTATTTTGACTGTTTCGAAGTTTAAGGATTTTTTATGCAGATGCTTATTTATAATATTTTTTAAATTCTAATAATTTTTAAAATTATATCTTTTAAATTGTACATCAAGCCACTAGATTAAAAAAATATTATAAAATGTGGGTTATTTTTAAGATCTAAAACTTTGGATGCTTTGCAAAAAAAAATGGAGATTCCAGGACGTGATATCAAGGCTTTGTGCGTCATTGGTGTAACCGTTAAAATATTGATGTCTTGTCTTTGGACATAACTTTCACGTCTTTTAAATCGATAGGGTCGTTACACAAAATTAACCCAAAAACGTAAAATCTGAAAGAAGAACCATTTAAATAAGGCTATCAAGGCTTATTTATCATGCATCCCGACAGCGTTTATTGTCTCACGTGACTTCCAATCGGTTATATGTTGAACAAACGACGCACATTACTTTACTCGCTGCTGCTTAAATGCCAAACTATCATTTCTACCTGTCTACCTTGAAGCGAAATACGGAATAGGATCTTCTTTTAACTTAAAACTTTATTACTCAAGAGAAAAAACAGATGCATTAAAAGAAAATGGCGCAAACGTTATTCCCTTGATTTACGAATTTTCCGCCATTTTTTTTTATTTACTGGATCGTTCTCTTTTCTTTCTAAAATTGAAGAGATGAGAGGTAAGGAATATCTTTTTCCCCCCATGCCATCTTTTTAAATTACTGCCAGGAAAGGCTTTGATTCGCTAGCCGATAAACTGGATTTAATCTGGAGAAAATGGCAACAGAACTGTATCGTTTGGTTTGAAGTTCTTTATCGCAATTATTATCTTTTATCTAGAAAGTTTTGACAAGAATCATTCTTTTTATTTTTCAAAGGTGGGCAATAATTCTTTAAATGGATGCCCTTCAGTTCCAGAAAGTAGGTCGTCTTGGAAATATTGTTTTAAAGGAAATATTTTGCTACTAACTTAAAATTTGATTATGCACATTTTTAGTCAGTCCCAGATTACCTTTAAATATTAATTTTATATTGTATACATTATATTAAATATATATATATTCATTCATATGTTCATACATTATACTTAAATAAATGTTTCTTATAATAACTATTTCTTATTTAAGTTCTAAACACAAAGGACACTTATTTAAGTTCATAATACAAAACTGAACTTGCGGCAGAGATAAATATTAAAAAAAGAAGTGGAAAAAGGAAAAGGATAAAAAAGGCAATGGGTTTTCATGAAAAAATCGGAGAAAATGTTAAAAAGATTTTAAAGAAAAAAGATTATTCATAGAATGGAAAAACAAAGCAAAATTAAATAACTGAATGAGACAAACCCAAAAAGGTTACACTCCTCTTCCTCTTATGCTTAGTTTGCTTACTGCGGTTATTTTTATTTACAGTCTTCTGAGGGCTGGATTCAGTGTTGGGCTGTAAACGATGGGCTTTGCACATGTGTAGGTGAAAAAGACGAAGTAATGAATCAGTTCATCTTTGTGCATTGAGCCAATATTAGCCCCATCTTGCCCCACCATCTACACCATATTGCCTTTCATCCGGTGGCACAAGATAAAGTTTTTCTTATTCACCGAAGAATGAGTTTTTTTTGTATTAATCAAAAATAGAAAATAAGTTAATTTCTATATCATTATAAAAATGAGTAATATACAATATAAAGTACAGTTTTTTTTCAAAACTTGCCAAGCATAGTAATTGATTTTATAAACCCAAAAGCACAAGCAACCCCATATCCCCCCCCCCCTCCCCTACCTGTTAATGACGTCATATGCAATCTCAACATCAGGTCGTGCATAGCAACCGTTATATAGAAATGAAATTTATGTTTTAAAAATCTAAAGAATCAAATTATATGCAGGGAAAAGGTATTCCCTTGAACATATTTTTTAAATCGCATTATTAGGGATACAGAGCTTGCATTAATGAATTAGGTGAATACGTGTCTTCTAACAAAGAACCAGATTTGTACAGATAAAAATATTAATATTCACACATGACTTGCAGTAACTACTATTTAATTACATTAATCGAATATATATTAAAATAATGTAATAAGATATCCGTAAATTAACACTATTTGAATAATTAAGTAAATGATAAAAAAGCATTAATTCTCATAAAGCTGACTTGGTTCTTAATATTCAGCAACTTAAACATCTTGCAACTTCAACATCTGCAAATTTTTATATATTTCTAATTTTAAAACATCACATAATAAAGTGAAGGTCACTGGAATGTTTTAATAGAAATAAAATAAAAATAAAAATGAGGCTAATAAGTATTTTAAAAATATGTCAAATACCTTAAAGCATATTGAGATCACATTAGCTTGATTGTTGAAGTAACTAACTTTTAGCCACAAACGTGTATATTCGTTTGAGTAACTCCAGTGTTTCCGTTAGTACACATAATATAAAAGTTGCTCAAAAAATCACTTTTTTTAAAATAATTTTCAATTTTTTAAAACAGGAACTTTTGATCAGAGGACTTTTGAAAACCTTCTCTACTGATATAATTAAAAACTTATTCTTGTAGAAAAAGGAATATTTTCGAAATATAAATTTAGCTTTACTGCAGTAAAAGCAAACCTACAAATTCGAAATTTTGATTATCTGTCAGAGGGTTCAAACTTATAAACCTTTAAAAATGTTTTAACAAAAAACTGATTTAGAACTTATGTTCCATCTTTTTAAATCAGTCAATGAAATTATATTTAAATGAAATTATATATTTAAAAAAATCAGATAAATTATGTTTAAATAATTAAATGGCGTTATACTTAAATAAATCAATAAAATATATTTAAATAAATCAATAAAATATATTTAAAAAGATCAATAAAATATATTTAAATAAATCAATAAAATATATTTAAATAAATCAATAATATGTATTTAAATAAATAAATTAAATATATTTAAATAAATAAATTAAATATATTTAAAAAAAATTAATTAAATATATTTAAATAAATCAATAAAATATATTTAAATAAATCAATAAAATATATTTAAATAAATCAATAAAATATATTTAAATAAATCAATAAAATATATTTAAATAAATCAATAAAATTTATTTAAATAAATCAATAAACTATATTTAAATAAACCAATAAAATATATTTAAATCAATAAAATATATTTAAATCAATAAAATATATTTAAATCAATAAAATATATTTAAATCAATAAAATATATTTAAATCAATAAATTATATTTATATAAATCAATAAAATATATTTAAATAAATCAATTAAATTACATTTAAAGAATACTGACATTATATTTCAATAAATTATCAGAAAAAGTTAAATAAATCAGAGGAATTATATTTAAATGAATCAGTGGAATTATATATAAATAAATAAATTGAATTATTTATTGGTATATAACTCTTCAAATTTGAGACACACAATAAATAGATTTCATAAGCTAATAAAATACTCAAAAGGGATAAAAAATTCTTTAATACTTATCCTACTACAGCAAAGATATCCCATGAAGCTTTCTGTGATTGCATAAGCTAACGATCTGGAAACGTCACCAACCTACAAAGTAACGAAATAGATAAAGAAGTGTCAAAACAAGCTGTTGTATATCAATAATTGGGTGGACCAAGTGGTATTAGTCACAAAAATCCGAATATGAACTACCACTATTTTTCATTACGAGACAACTATATCTGTGGTTTAACCAAGTTGTGTGGATCCTCGTTTAATAGATTGTTCAATGAGGAGGTGAATGTCATTCTATTTAACATTATAGTCTATTCAAGTTGTGAACTTTAAACATTTATAACTAGGAGCTCCGTGTTTGGAGTTACACCACTTTGGCCAACTCGCCAAATTTCTAACAACAAAGCCAACTATGACGCCAGTTTCATTTCGAAAGAGAGAATGCCATACCAAGAGTGGAAAAGTTGCCTGACGAGTAAATTAATTTTGTGTCAAATCCTGATTAATTAGTTTAGGGAAATCGTATACTTCGCCAAACGATCAAGCGCGTTTTAAACGTTGCGTTTAATATAACTACTTGACGCAGTTCGGATAAAATTTAAATCTTAATGCCGTTTTCGATCTTATTTATATTGGATTGTTAATGTACAAACTTTAAAACATGTCATTTTAATTTTGCGTGTCTTTTAAAAACAGCATTCTTCTAAAACAAATTATTAAATTTACGATAACAATAATATAACAGAATACATTTTTTAAGCTTATATGAGTACAATATTTATTAGAAGCTTTTAAAAAATATATTACTTTCTAAAGTTGATTGTTTTAAAAGTGTTGACAACCTATTTTAAAACATTATGTTAATGAAATATTTAAATCGACATAAACTTATTTTCTTTTTTATTATGAGATAAAAGAACATCATTAGGACATCGACCGTTTTTTTTATAATTCTTCTAAGTTGAAGTGGTTGGTAAGAATTATCTCAAAATATTTCCTAAAAGAAATATATTATTTTCAATTAGTTAAAATATTACGAAATTTTTTTTATTCTATTGTCTTAAAGTATTAGTTAATAGCTATAAAAACTATTTTTAAAAATATTTTTAATGCGTATATTTTATGAACAAGCTATGTATCTCTCTCTCCCTTTCCATCTTCCTCTCTCTTTCTCTACCTCTTTAACTCAATTCTATATCTCTCTTTCACTCCGTCTTTCTCTCTGTTCCTCTCTTTCTCTCTCTCCTTTCTATCTTTATCTTCTTTTCCTCTCTATCTTTCTTTCCCGCTAATTCTATTTTCCTCTCTCTATATCTCTCATTTCTCTCTTTATTTCTCCTTTCTATATTTCTCTTCTTTCCCTCTCAAAATTTCTCTCTCCCTCTTATCTTTCCTATATATCACCTCATTCACTTTCTCTCACTCTTCTTTCTATCTCCCTCCATCTCTCTCTCCTTTTCCTCTCTCTCTCTCTCTCTTTATTTGTCCCCTTCTTTCTCTCTCTCTTCTCTATCTTTCTTTTCTTTCTTTCCCGCTAATTCTATTTTCCTCTCTCTATATCTCTCTTTCTCTCTCCTTTCTATATTTTTCTTCTTTTCCTCTCGGTATTTCTCTCTCCTTCTTATCTTTTCTATATATCTCTCATTTCTATCACCTCTCTCCCTTTCTCTCACTCTCCTTTCTATCTCCCTCCATCTATCTCTCTACTTTTTCTTTCTCTCTCTATTTGTCCCTTTCTTTCTCTCTCCTCTCCATCTTTCTCTTCTTTCTTTACCGCTAATTCTATTTTCCTCTCTCTATATCTCTCTTTCTCTCTCCTTTCTATTTTTTTCTTCTTTTCCTCTCGGTATTTCTCTCTCCTTCTTATCTTTTCTATATATCTCTCATTTCTATCACCTCTCTCCCTTTCTCTCACTCTCCTTTCTATCTCCCTCCATCTATCTCTCTACTTTTTCTTTCTCTCTCTATTTGTCCCTTTCTTTCTCTCTCCTCTCCATCTTTCTCTTCTTTCTTTACCGCTAATTCTATTTTCCTCTCTCTATATGTCTAATTTCTCTCCTATCCCTCTATCTTTCTCTTCTCTTACTCCCCTTTCTCTCTCTCTCTCTCTCTCTCTTCTTTTTATATCTTTCTCACTGTCAACTTCCTATAGTTCTCTCTCTCTCTCTCTTTCTCTCTCTTCTTTCTATATCTTTCTCACTGTCATCTTCCTATATTTCTCTTTCTCTCTCTCAATTCTCTCTCTCTTCTTTCTATACCTTTCTCACTGTCATCTTCCTATATTTCTCTTTCTCTCTCTCTTCTTTCTATACCTTTATCACTGTCATCTTCCTATATTTATATTTCTCTCTGTCTTCTTTATATATCTTTCTCACTGTCATCTTCCTATATTGCTCTTTCTCTCTCTCTCTCTCTCTCTCTCTTTGATTGTGAAATGAGCTTTACAACTCAGCGTCTTAGAAAGATGATTTTTTAAGTAAACATTTATTAAAGAAAAAATAGTTACAAAACTTATCTGTATTAAAAAATTTGCAAGGATTATCTTAGCAAAGTACGTTTACAATAAAACATTTTAAAAACAAAACAATATACCTATTAAGATTGCTTTATTTGTTTTTCAAAAACGTTAAAACTGAACTATCTATCTTATACAAACAAGAAATCAATACATATGAATAACAATTGTTGTCGGTATGCACTCTAATAATATAAACTCAACACATTTTTCTTTGTTCAAACACACATAAACTATTAAGAAAAATCCTCAGCAATAATTCGCGTGTTAATACACAACCATCTATAAAGACCATACCTTTATAAAAAGATACAATTAATCAATGCATTCTCTGGTTTACTAACGCAACTAAAGTTCCCTCTTTCTATCGCGCGCAACATAAAATCTCTTTTTTTTTAACATGACTCGCTTAAACGTTTTCAGATAATGAGCTATTGATAATGCGGTCAGAAAATAGCCATTTCTGATGGATGAAAGCAACTGAAATGTTGCTCGATAAGCATAAAGAAATGCTTGTAAATTACTTTGATGAATTATAAGGGCTGATATACTTCCCTACTTAGATCATTTCCATTTGTTTTCATCCAATTATCGTAATCTTAAGACTTTTACCTAGAACTAGAAAATTATAAAGCATGTTTAATTTATCATTGCCAGAAAACAAAATTGTCTTTATTTGCGATTATTAATCCCTCTCTTTTCGAAAATTACTTTAGAACAATTTTGTTCTCCTTCGAATAAATAGTCTTTAAATTTCCGAGCGTTATCAACGGAAAATACATTAGGTAGATTCTGTTGAAAAGTAAATAGATTATAAGATCTTGCGTTTAAGTAATAGGTTTATCTTAATTTAAAAATTTCAGTTTATTACATTTGGTGAATTATAACCATCTATTTATTTTCTGAATGGAAGCATTCTATTTTTTGAAGTTTTTATAAGATATTTTAAATCTCATTATAGTACTACGCTATATTAAAAAAAAACTGGATAAGGTTTTTACGCAACTTATCATTCCTCGAAGCATTTTTTATATTTATTCTAAAAATATTAAATTCCCATTTTTTTCTTTACAAACTGCTTCACATTTTGACCAATAAGTTAAGCAAAATAAGCTTAATCCGATTAAGTTATTTCAGAACTAAAAAATTCCACTTTATTTTGTACAGCTTATAACAAGATTACATAATTAGAAAAAAATCTCCTGGGTTTATTTTAAGCTTCCAAATTGGATAAAAATACATTTCGGCATAATATGATCGAATATTCTAAAAACCTAAGCTTTTGGGTGCCTTTATTGTAAATATCATATTTTTTGCAATTAGTAACCTGAATTTATATGGTGCATGTATATTTGCCTTACTCATACACTTTTTTTATTTAAAGATTTCAAACTTATACTTAGCAAAGAGAATATTTTAAAACTTATGAAGTTTCGCAATATATAAATATTTTAAATTAAAATCATTTAATAAAAATTAATAAAATTAATAAAAAATTATAATTTGGTTTGTTTAAATATAATTTTAAAATAGAAAATAATTGGGACTCAGTTTTAATGTTGTGTTTACTGTTGCACTATTGTAAGTATCAAATCCTCCAATTTGGACAATTTCGAAATAAAGTAGATTGAATAATATTTCGCCCAATATTTAAATGAAACAAAAAATATTTAATTTAAAAACAAACCAAATTTCTTAGTAACTATTTGCATTTAGTTATTTTAATTTTGCATCATTATCATTGTATTTATTCAAAACTTTACATAATTAATCATATTAATTTGGTATTATCTTCAAATATATAAATTACTTAGTAACTACTTACATTTATATATTTTAAAATTTTATCATTATCATTGTATCTATTCAAAACTTTACATAATTTCTCATATTAATTTGGTATTATCTTCAAATATATAAATTCTTAGTAAATACTACTTACATTTAGTTATTTTAAAATTGTATCATTATCATTGTATTTATTCAAAACTTTACATAATTACTCTTATTAATTTGGTATTATCTTCAAATATATAAATTCTTAGTAAATACTACTTACATTTAGTTATTTTAAAATTGTATCATTATCATTGTTCTTATTCAAAACTTTACATAATTACTGATATTAATTTGTATTATCTTCAAATATATAAATTCTTAGTAACTACTTACATTTAGTTATTTTAAAATTTTATCATTATCATTGTATTTATTCAAAACTTTACATAATTACTCATATTAATTTGGTATTATCTTCAAATATATAAATTCTTAGTAACTACTTACATTTAGTTATTTTAAAATTTTATCATTATCATTGTATTTTTTCAAAACTTTACATAATTACTCATATTAATTTGGTATTATCTTCAAATATATAAATTCTTAGTAACTACTACTTACATTTAGTTATTTTAAAATTGTATTATTATCATTGTTCTTATTCAAAACTTTACATAATTACTGATATTAATTTGGTATTATCTTCAAATATATAAATTCTTAGTAACTACTACTTACATTTAGTTATTTTAAAATTGTATCATTATCATTGTTCTTATTCAAAACTTTACATAATTACTCATATTAATTTGGTATTATCTTCAAATACATCAATTTCTTAGTAACTACTTACATTTAGTTATTTTAAAATTTTATCATTATCATTGTATTTACTCAAAACTTTAGGTAATTACTCATATTAATTTGGTATTAACTTAAAATATATAATTAATTTGTAATTGTTTAATCTTAATGTTAAAATCCGATTGAAAGGAAACAGACGCTTCTAAATAAATCACAGTAAACTCATATAAGACCATTGTTTTTTGATAATTGAAAAAGACACGCTTAACGCCTTGTCCCATCATTTAAAGAACAGGTATCTCTTAACGATCCGACACAATACATCTCAACTCCTCTTAACACGATTCTTTAAATTTTCTTTCCTAACTCTCCTTCAATGCATTCAATTTGAAAGAAAAATCTTTTCACCACATTTCAAAAGATCGTTTTCAAATGGGCACGTGTTTTGTGATCTTGGTTTCGCTAAATCATTATCCCTTTCACTTCCCGGTAGGGGTGATTAGCGGTAACGAGATCAGTTTTACGTGGAGAATGCAGAATTTTTCTAATTCGTTATTTCTAGGTTACACTGTTGGCACTCCAATTGTATTTAAGTAATGATTTGGAATCCTCGTGTTTCTGCCAGTTAATTTTACTTTTCTATTCTTTCTGTTTCTTTATCTTCCTTTTCTATTCCCCACTTTGTTCCCTTCCCCTATTCTCTCACTCATATATCCTCATTTTTCTTTTCAGTTTAAATGTTCTTAATGGATGATGTCGGGGACGACCAAGGATAGTGAAGACTATATATATATATATATATAAGGTGTGCTCGTTCTCGCGCTGTCTGACGGAAGGCGGGGAAAGCACATTTTTGATGTCATAGTGACGCCTACCTCGCTCTTTTTGTAGGCGTGTCTGATGCTCTCGTTTGTGAGGTGCTGCCATCTATTCGTTTTTTTGTGAACTATTTAAAAGTGATATTCACTAATTTCATTTAGAATTCGCTAAATTTTAAGAGTTTAAATTATATTTTAAGGATTGTATTCAGTATGTAAAAATTGCAAAAGAGTTGCTTAATAAATTAAGCGTATTAAAATAATATTAGCTGCCACGAGAGCTTGTCCATGCATTCTGAAAGAGTAAAATAGAGGTCGGAATCATCCGGTCAATGCATTTGTATTGGACATCTTAAATGAGTTACAATTTCAATCAAGTAAAATACGGGGACATAACAAAACACCGACGGATTAGTAGTGAATCTACCTGAACACAATTATTTACAGATATTTAAATTATTTTGCTAATTAAAAATTAAATCACCAGTTGTTACCTAACCGGGGATCGAACCTAAGTAGCAATGCTTGAAACACACAGCCAATGAGAATGATCAAAAACCGATAGTAAGGCGGAGCAAAAATGACGTCAAAAATGTGCTTTCCTTGCCCACTTTCAAAAAGCGAAAAACGAGCACACCTTCTATATATAGTCTTCACTATCCTTGGGGGACGACTGCTTCTAAAAGAATAAAAGAACATTGTTAAACATAGGTACTCAAAATTAAGTAAAATTTACTCATTTTTTTGTGAAATTCGATGAATATCATAGCTTCGAACACTTAAGTTTTGTTTTTAAAAAAGATATATACTCAAAAATGATTAAAACTGAATAAAAATAGTAGTAGCGTGCCTATATGGGCTACCTTCATAAATCACTTTCAATAAATATCGACAATTGCAACCAATTACCGGGAATCGAACCCAGATCTGTAGACACCGCTGTCCGTAGTCTTATTCGCTAAGATACAAGGGCGACAGAGAGAAGTTTTTTCTTCATAAGAGAAGATTTTTCTAGGTGTATTGGATGTGATAAGTTCAAATAACTAATAGATAATAGTCTACTGTGTTTTTATGATTTTAAACCTAAAAGGCTCGAGCTGGTCAAACATCTCAAAACTTACTTTTTGTTAAGTACCACCTTTATCCACTTATGTTTTCGTATATTCTTATTTTTCTTTAAATATAAATAGTTGTAGCAGCTACAAATCAACAAACTACACTGTTGAAAATTTCAGTTCTACGTTGCACCATATCTTGGCGATCTGCAGAAACTTACATTTTGATATGGTGGTCTACCTAGGTTGAATCAAAAATCCTTGATCGAGAATAGCGCAGCTTTTACCAAAATATGATACAATCTTCCAAACTGCAACCGAAATTTTCGCTGAATTTACAAACTGGGGAATCCCCTTGTATTAAGATCCCGGTTGCCTAGTAGATAAAGGCATTCATCTGGTAATCAGAGGATTGTTAGTTCGAGCACGTTCGGTAGACTTGACAAAAAAGTAGTGATCTTGCGATAGGAGAGTTTCCAGCTTCGCTTCAAAAGTACTAGAAAATCGTCCAGAACATCCAACAAATTATACGGCGTTTCACATAATATAAGGTAGCGAAAACGTAAATCTTGATTCAACATTTTACCATAAAATGTTGAAGAAAATATGAGTTTTAGTGAAACGTTTCACTACCGTTGTAAGGGTAACGTAAAAGGGTGAAACTAAGCACCAAATGTTGGTTACAACTAAATGGGTACCAAATTTTGATGCAAGGTCGTACTAATTTAACAGTGTTTATAACTAACGTACATTGCATTCCTTAAAAAACATAAACATGAATGTGATGTTTAAAAAGAAAGTTTGTTTTGAATTGAAAATTAGTTGTACTCTAACGGAAAATGAAAGCGATGAAAAGAATAAATCAAAAACATCAATTTATAAAGCTACCTTCAAACCTGTGGGCGCAGAGTGCTTTGGCTTATGTCCAAATAGCCCCTATCCTGAAACCAGGTAACCTAGTTTTTTCCTGCAAAACAGCTTCCGTTTTGCTGAAAATTCGATTTTTAAAGTCCGGAAATAAATGGATCGAGCTAGAATATCGGCATACTTCGCGAAGCAAAAAGAGATGACGTTGGTTTTCGATTTGTTGTAACATATTTATGGAAAAACTTGTTATTTAGTATATTTTAAGAATATAAATGCACCTACATTATTTATTATTCTTTTTACTACGCTGCAGAGTGATCAGATTTGGGATAAAATGCATTTCTGGGTATAAAATATTTTTTTCTCAACAATATAATACTATTGAAGGGTAACTTTTAAATTGTAAACTTTGGCGTTTTGTGAACTTTTTGAGGTCCGTATAATTTATGTACATTTGTTTTTAAACTTACATAATTCTACACATCTATTTCTCAATTTAAAGTGGTGTATGTAACTTCAATTCAACATCTTCTTAACTTTCAAAATAAGTTGCATACTTTAATTACTTATGGGTATATTTAAAGCCTTGTATTTTTCCTTAATTTGATTCAGTTTATTTTTAAAAATGCAAAATAAAACATACCGTGGAGCACTTTTGCATTTGTGTTTATTCCCCTATTTATTTAAACATATCGTACATTTCAAAATGACGTATTGGATTTTACCTGATGAATAATTACATAATTGATCTCATATAAGCAAACGAGGGATCCTTCAAACAATGCTTTAGATCAATTACTGTGCGAATTACTAGAATCGGAAATCTTCCAACAATTCAGGTTATCTCATTAATTTTCAACTGAAAAGCAGTTGGCCCCCGTTATGTATGAATATGTGATTTCGGTATGGCACGTTATTTCACTTTAATGTGAAACATAAAAAACAGGTAATAGATTAGAACACTGTTAAAACTCAAAAATTAGTAAAATGTCATCATTATTGAGTACATTCAACGCTTATCATAGCTCCGAATACGTAAGTTTTCAGTACAATGAGTAAAAAGAGCAGTTACTTACCTGCATAGACTACCTTCATAAATCATTTTCAATAAATATCAACAATTTCAAGCAAGACTTATAGGGAATCGAACCCTTATCCTTAGGCACCGCAGTCCAATACCTTATCCGTTCAGATCGAAGTGAAGAAGTTATAAACATAATTTTTTCGAAAAAGATGTGCCAAAAAAATAGGAAATAAGATAATTGAATTGTAATAACTCAGTTTCTATTTAAGAAATCAACATCAAATAATGTGGAAAACCACCTTCTGAACAACTATTTATATTTGTCAGGTGGCTTTGTTAAGATGGCTTAAACAGAAGCTGAAATCAGCAATATGAAATCCCACTGCTCAATGTTTTGAAAGTACGGTTGCTTAAATTTGAGTACGTCATCACTCATTTACGATGCAATTGTACTAAAAAAAACGAGTAGGTTCAGGTACTCATTTTTAAGTACTTTTTTTACAGTGTATACGAATGTCGTAGGGATTGTGGTTAGTACATTTTTTTGGACTGCGTTGTGTTATTTTTGTTTCATTATGAACGATGTTGTTTTGGCAAAAATACATACATACAAATAATTTACTTTTAAAACGGTGCTTTATTGACACATCAATAATTAAATAGAAGAAACTTATGGTTGGGGGGTTATGTGCAATAATGTGCTACTGACTCACGTGTACCGGTTGGGAGAGTTCCGTCTGAGGCGATTTAGCTGGTTGTTTGGTGTGTAGATGACCGGCTCCCAGGGGCGTTACCATAAATGTGGATTATGCCGTCTGGTGTCATGGCATCAGGGACTTGTCGTTCTCCAGGAGCTCGTCTGGTTCCGAAGCTCAGTGGCGTTAGCATGAAGTGGGAGCGCTGCCGTCTGGTGTCATGGCATCAGGACTTTTTCCTTCTCGGCGCATGAGGACGGGACTTGTTAGAGTAAAAAATTGCTCGTCTTTCTTGGGCAAAGGCAAAGTCGTAAGTGGGGGTTGGAACATCTTTTATTTCCCACTGTGGTCTCTTGGGGTGGGGTTTGTAATTCTACATAAATTACTAAACCCACCACTTGGAATTCGCTCCGCCCTTCTTGGTCACCCCTCCTAGCCAATCCTGGCATGGTTGTGAAATGGCTCAGTGACGCAACTCTCCTCACATTGTTACACCGTCATAAAACCAGCGACATTCAGTCTAGCCATCTGACCAAATTGCACAAAGTACAAAATAGGTCAGATCCTCATATAAAAATTGCAACGTGTGACAGCACACTGTCACAACGAACGTTATCGAATCATTCCAGAAACCTCTGAGAACAAAATTCCTCAACCACTGTTGAACGAACACAAGCTTGTGGCGGCAATGTAAAGTTTTGGGGAATATATTATGTGCACTGTACAGATCCACTTTTAGATTACATTGAGTGATTAATCTGCTCTAGAGAAAGGACAATTGATCATTTAGGGTGACAATTTACCATGCTATATGACCATCATAGAAGGAATTTAATTAAAAGAACAAATCGAATACTTTCAAGTACTTTCTCTTATCTCCAAAATTTCACCAACTTGAACATTGTTGAGTACTTTGAGACCACACCGATCGTCGTGTTCGTTGTCTCGTTCTGCAACACACACTCTTCAACAGCTGTAAAATGGATTCTACATCATACTGAAGACACTTTTAAATAAGTTCCACTGAACTAAAATAATATAAACACTGGAGATACGACTAAGCGTGACGACCATTTTACCCCTTTTTTGTGCAAAGGTAGAAAATATAGTTCTTTTGCATGGTGTTTGTCATAGAATGAAATGCATGCATCCCAGTTTTAAAAGCACGTTCCTGACTTTGAAAAATACATTAAATGTTACACATTTAAAGTGTTTCCAAACTTAATTTCTTACTGGCAAGAAAAAGAAGACAAAAATATTAATTAATTCATAAAATGATCAAGACCGACGCAACACGACTTGTAATTCAAAAGCGAAGGAAGAATGTTTTCTCCACATTCTCTTCTGAACAGTATTCATCCGCACACCACGGTAAAGTACATTGTCGTTCAATAGTAGTCCTCACTCCAGTGTTTATACTATTTTAGCTCAGTGTATCCACATTAAGAGTCGTAGTGTTTTCTACAGGATATATCGAGTCCTTAAATATTTTAACCAATATGCTTGTTGTAGAATTTTAAATGTTACAACAAAAATACCATATCGTATTATTTAGAAAAGTATGAACCAAATATAATTTTCTGTATTCTATTTTCAAAATAATAAATGTTTTATTTCAGTTGAAGTTTAATCAGAATCTGCATACCTTTTTGAAGATCAATATTTTCATCCGTGATGATAGTAGATGTCTTATGTAGTATTGTTAAATCTGAATTTTGGCTTAGGCTGTATATCATTTGTTGGTGAGATAGGCGAGTAGGTTTTCCGTTTAGAACCCTTTCCACTCTCTGCACCAAAGTTTGCTTGAGTATCAGGATTTGACGATTCCATGGATGCACCGGAGTTTAAATCTTTTGGAGCGTCGAAGGGCATAATGCATATTTGTTAATTATAAATAGAAAAATATATATCAACTCCAGGGACCGACTTAGAAGCTTAGGGGCCCAGGGCAAAAGAACATTAGGGGGCCCCTCGACGTAACGCAAAATAAAACTGTTTTGAGAATTTGAATTAACGTTAATGGTCAATTCTGCAACATAGTTTTTTCATACGTTTCTAGTTCTGTTCTTTCTTAGCTTTTTTTTTAGTTGAGCCAGATTCGTACGTTCTACCCATTTTATAGCTAGAAAATCCCTAATGATTACAAAATTAGGAAATTTGGTGTAGGAAAAAGTATCCGTAAACGACAAATCTACGTGAGATTAGTAAACACAGCTTGTTTATGGTCTTGGAGCTTGGTCATTAATTTAATTTTACTAGTGATCTAAAGCGCATATCTTTGAAAAACGCGATTCAAAAGGTGACATACATCATGAACGTGCTGAAAAGTGAAATTGATTTAATTGGGTAAAATAATATAAGTTTAGTAAAACAATTAACGATTGATTTTTTAAAAAATTGCAAATTTTGATTAAAATAAATTTAATTGATTTTTAAAAAATTCGTTAGTAAATTTATTTTTAAAAAATTCGTTAGTAAATTTATTTTTAACTTTTTCACATATATTTAGCATTAAATCACTTTTAGGAGCCCCTTTAAAATGGGGGCCCTGGGCAAGTGCCCCTAATGCCCTTCCTTAAATCAGTCTCTGATCAACTCGGCTTAAAATTAAAGTAATGAAAAATATCTTAAAGCCAAGAGC
Source organism: Troglohyphantes excavatus (assembly GCA_963932185.1). NCBI lineage: Eukaryota > Metazoa > Arthropoda > Arachnida > Araneae > Linyphiidae > Troglohyphantes > Troglohyphantes excavatus. The sequence goes on from OZ010677.1 coordinate 42,412,557, forward strand.
TCTGGCAAAACACGTCCGATCGCCACCACCGCTAGTGTTGCCACCCTAATCCTTCATAAAAAAATGTCCTTAAGCTATCACAAAACTATATAAAAGTGACTTTAATATTTTGTTCCATTATTTATTTATTTTTAATTTTAATTATAGAATACTAATAATTATAAATGTGAATATCATTATTTTCATATTTTTTCAAACCATATGCTATCTAAATTATAAACGAATGTCTAATCAAAATCCTTTGCCATAAATATAAATTTTTAGAATAAATATGATGTTGTCGAAGTTTTTAATTTTCTATAAATGTAAAGAACAATTTTTTTTTCGTTGAATGTAAATTCTATTAAATATGTACTTTTGAATTATTTTGATGCAAGATAACAAATCTTCAAAAACAGATTTCAAGCGCTCGTCTATGAAACAGATTAATCTTTAAACAAAAAAGTACACTTGCAAGGAAGTTGGAAATATTTAAATAGGTCGAGTAACTTTCTAACTCGCAGAACATTCACTTAACAATTAATTCGACAGATGGCCGGAATTTATCATCAGCATGCCTCTATCGATTCACTTTAACCGCCGTTGAGGCGCATCTATTTTATTAACTCACACAGCTTCGGAGAACTCTTTTCACTTTCAGTCTCCATTATAAATCGTCTGAAAGTTTTAAACATCGTCCCCTCCCACAAAATTACGAAAATGAAACTTTAGATGCACGCTAAATGGGAAAATGAGAACAATTGATTTATAAAGTTCTCTTTTCTCTGCTTTTTGTTTTCGCTTACGGAGTTGAGGCATAAGTATGAATATTCAAATACTTGAATTTCGGAAAATTAATTAATGTTATTAATTAAGAAAACTCTTAAAAGTTATACGAGTTTATGTTAAAATTAATTTTTATAAAACTTTGGTGGTAAATGAGTTTGAAAGAAAATATTTAAGTCGTAGATTATTTGTGTGTTTAAAAAGTATATAACGTATTATAAATGTTTACTTGATGAAATGTAAAGTTTTACTTAAATAAAAATCATGATCAAAATCATTCATAATTTAGAATAATTAGAAACACAAGGTAACGTTGAGTGTCATGGAAATAAATAATACTAAATGTTTTATAAAACAAAATAAATATTTTTTTATATATATAAATCCTAAACATTTCGTTTTAAAGTTTTATTTAGTTCTTTAAAGTATATTTATATTACATTAAAACTTCGATTAATAAATTATTACAAAATATAAACAAAATTTGTTCATATTAATAAAAATGTTAAGAAAAGTTTTATTTACATTAAAATTTTGTAAACAATACTAAAGTTAACACAATGTATTTTTTAAAATGTAGCTATAAATTATATTAATTATATTATATAAAACTACTAAATTTAAATATGCATGTTACTGAATTTAAATATTCATGTTACTGAATTTAAATTCTCATGTTACTGAATTTACATATTCAGGTTACTGAATTTACATATTCATGTTACTGAATTTACATAGTCAGGTTACTGAATTTACATATTCATGTTACTGAATTTAAATATTCAGGTTACTGGATTTAAATATTCATGTTATTAAATTTAAATGTTCATGTTATTAAATTTAAATATTTATGTTACTGAATTTAAATATTCATATTATTAAATTTAAATATTTTTATTACTGAATATAAATATTCATGTTACTGAATTTAAATATTAATGATACTGAATTTAAATATTCATGTTACTTATTTTAAATATTCATGCTGCTGAATTTAAATATTCATATTATATAATATTTCAATAATCTTTTCCACCATTGTTATCAATAAAATAAGTATTTTTATAATTAAATTACGTTTACATTTTTACTTATCCAAAAAGTATTTTCTAAAATAAATTTAAATATTTTTATTTTAGAATCGATAGTAAAACGTATTTAATTCAGCATCAGAATTTTTTTTCTAATTTTGCATTTATTTTCATTTAAAAATAACACAACATATAACAAATGCATCACGCACCTGTCTGCAAACAGTACGCCGAGTCATCTTCATAATACAGAAAACACGAAAAATGGGCCATTCTCTGAAGCCCCAAACCGTTTTTAACTGCAAATAACGCTCCCCGAAAATCTCCGAAGTAAGCCAACTCAACAGACAGCAACTGTGAAAAGATATATAACATAGGATCAAATAAGGGCTCAACAGAAAGCATATAAGTAAGCTTTATGGCAATAATGGATTTCACAGACACATCTTGACTGTGAAAACGACGACCATTGAGGGCGCTCAGAATCGGAGAAACGCTTATTTTTATATATAATGATCCTTTTTAGCACCAGGGGGCATTCCTCTATTACTAATTGTCATTTTTTCAATTTGTTTATTCTTTATATTAACTTCATGAGTGTTTAGGTGTTTGATAAAACTGTTATTAATTTAGTGACAAATTCTTATAAAATATTTAAATTATGACAAATTCTTATTAAATATTTAAATTATGACAAATTCTTATTAAATATTTAAATTATGACAAATTCTTATAAAATATTTAAATTATGACAAATTCTTATAAAATATTTAAATTATGACAAATTCTTATAAAATATTTTAATTATGACAAATTTTTTTAAAATATTTAAATTATGATAAATTCTTATAAAATATTTAAATTATGACAAATTCTTATAAAATATTTAAATTATGACAAATTCTTATAAAATATTTAAATTATGACAAATTCTTATAAAATATTTAAATTATGACAAATTCTTATAAAATATTTAAATTATGACAAATTCTTATAAAATATTTAAATTATGGCAAATTCTTATAAAATATTTAAATTATGACAAAATACTTTTTTTAACCCTTGAAATAACTTCCATAACATATTCGAATTTTACTTATTTGTGCAACCCAAACGGATGGCCCCTTTAAGAAAATATATCTAGTCGAAATTGATTTCCAATTGAGATGTGAAATCATCGTTTTCACTACATAAATTAAATCACACAATCAGGTTTCTTCTATAATTGTTAACAATGGATATCGGTGTTTTATGATGAATTGTTTTCTCTGACTTCATGGGTATTCGTCTATTGCGTCTATTGTTTAACTTTATTTCTTTTATGCTTTTATTTTTACATAAAAAACATGACCAATGAACAATATCTCGGCTATTCAGAGCATGTGATTAGAAATATCATCATATAAAAAAATATAATAAATTATGCATAAGAGCTTAATACCACACTGTTAAAATTATGTTCTCAATAATAAATAAAATATACTCATTATTGATTACATTGGATGCTTATCATGGCTCCGAATACATAAGTTTCATTTTTGAAACAGACATGTACTAAACAATGAGGGAAAACGAATAAAAAGCGCGGTTGCTTGCCTACGTAGGCTACCTTCATACATTACTTTCAATAAGTATCAACAATTACAACCAATACTTACCGAGAATGGAACACATATCCTAAGGCCAATCAGTCCAGTGCTTTATCCGTTGTACTATCAGGGCGACGTGAAGAAGTTATAAACAGAAGAAATGTGTCAAAAGAATGGCAAGTAAGATCAGTGGGTCGTAATAACTCAGTTTCCATTTATAAAACATATAGTTGTATGTAAAACATGTTTAACATGAAAATCTATACATTCCAACGGACCCCCGACAACGCGAGACCGAACTGTTCGTTTTAAATATACGTAACATGTTCGCATTTTATTTCAATAAAAAAACAACAAAAAAGAACAATTTCAGTATTAAGGAGATCATAAAGTTTGCTTTTTGAACTTACCTAGTTTGCCCTTCCTTAACTTAATAAGCACGGAAACTTACATTTCTGAAATAAACAAAAACATCACAACGGAAATTACATAAGCAAATTATGTTACTTCTAACACATATTCCTGTCATTTAGAAAAGCATACTTCCAAAATAAGAAAATTACTTCTTTCCTTCCGAATTGTTTTTCTATTTTGTTGTATTTTTTATTTACTTATTTATTCTCTCATGTCATAAATCATAAAGAAGGAAAGAAATGAATTCAAGAATTTTATTTCAGTAAAACTTATAGAAATGGAAAACAAACACAATAAATTCCATAAGCCCTCTTTTATGTTTTTCATCAAAAAGACAGTAAATATATATGAGTGATGTAATTTAGTATGGCCGTTTTTCCCCATATATACATATAAGGTTTCACAAATTTGATTTTTGTAAGTGCATCGTGTTACTGTGTTACTAAGCTTCACGGTGTTGCTAAATTCAAATCACAATTTTGTATAAAATATGTCGATTTTTCTACTGCTTAATATTACCTTAGGCGTTTTTTTGTAATATATGAAATGCCACTGAAAAGTCAATTTCCTATAACATAAATGTTCAATTTTCATAGAAATCCCATTTTGTTCTACATTCCATTTACTTCAATATTTACGATCGGTTTTCAAAATTGAAATTAGTTGTACTGAACAACAGAAAGCATACATATAATATTTTTAAGATTAAATATATTAACATAGTCTTTGCACATGCCTTTAAATCTAAATTTACTTTGACTTTTACGAAACTGTATAAATTTGAATGCCTAAATTGTACATTGTTAATAGTAATAATTAATTAAGGGACACACTTAAAACAAATAAAAAAGCACTCATTGAGAAAGTCGGTCTATTGTATCCTTAAGTGTAAACAAAAATTAAAATAATAAAAAAAGTCTAGCGAGAAAATTAATTCTCCATCAATTTGCTACCAGACTTTCCCTTATTTTTTTTAACCCAGGTTTTTCATTGTCTTTAATTTACTTGAAATCTATGGTCATTAATTTACCGTCGATGAAAAGAGTCATGGATTTGGAATAGTTTCTTTTTTTAAAAAAAATATTTAAATTAATCTACAAGCTTATAAGTCATGTCCTAAGCCTTTTTGATATGTATTAAATATTATTAAATTCCTGATGGATAATACATCATCCTTATTACAGTGTAAATAATTACTATTGTTAAATGTAATTGTTAGTTCAAGTTGTATCTATATAAATGCATTTCTGTAATTATACACGTTGTTACTAATGTTTTGTTCTATTTATAATAAGGTATAATAAGGTACGCGGTAATATACGCTGTTACTAATATTTAAGCAACTCTATTCATATTAGGAAAAAATTTAAATTGTGATGTATTCCCGTGTACAATACAATGGGGGCAGTAACAGTGGAAAAATGGTCATTATGTGGCTGTATCATATTGTCATAATAAAACATTATTTACTATTTTCAACTACTTCTCTTATATATTTAATAAGTCGCTCAGCTTTAAAAGCAAAAAAGAAAGTAGTTTATATATATATATATATATATATATATATATATATATATATATATATATATATATATATATATATATATATATATATATATATATATATATATATATATATATATATATATATATATATATATATATATATATATATATATATATATATATATATATATATATATATATATATATATATATATATATATATATATATATATATATATATATATATAATGTGTCATTAAAGTAAAGAGCCAAATAATGTTCTTCACTAAATAATTTATGACAAACCTGTATATCGTATAGTTGGTTGGTTGAAATCAAGTTAAAGAAGAGCTACATAATAGGATACTAGAAACAAGTTTTGAATATATCCGGAGGCAGGACCTGAGAACACTGTCTCTTAATTTCAAACAAAGTTTCATGACAAGGGCAAAACCTTAGCTGCCATCCCAAAGTCTAAGTATCTAACCGTATGAGCAATATAAGGACATTTGCGCCACGATAGAGTTAACGTGCACCACTCCCTCTACACGTAGAGTTTGCGGTTAGACTTACCAAAAAGGATCAAACTCAAGATCCTCCAATACCTATACCGGTCAAGAAGATGAAATTAGACGTTAAATGACAAATTTCGTTTGGGCTAATCTCAGCAAGAGTTGAACAGGTATCAATTTAACTTAACTAACTTAAAAAATAGTATTTTTAAAAAGTAGTTCATAATAAAGTTTTCCATTTTATGTTATGTTGATATACGTTAAAAAATATCTCAGTTAATACAATTAATCTTACTTGACATTCTTTGGAACACTTTTTTTTATATAATTGTTCGAACTCAAGCCTATGTTGATAATTTAAAAAAAACTGAAATATCGCGTATTCCATTCCATAGAATGTTCATAAAAATCCAGAATTTTTTCAAGAGAAATTAAATTTTTAATAACCGCAAACCCATTTTTATTATTTTTAGTCTGTTATCATTTAACTACAGCAAATGCTTATTTATTTATATGCCTACCCATTTTATTAACCTATATAATTATTTTAATAAGTTAATAAAATTGGTACTTTATTTTAATTAACCCGGTATTTTTATTAGTTCAAAATACGCATTTTTTAAAATACAAAATATTATTACATAATGGCTGTTAATTTATCATTCCATTTAAAACATGCATATTTTATAATAAAAAAGTTAACGAGAATATTCTGGTGCTTGTGACAATTACTATGAAAACTAATCAAGAAAGTAATTGACTTTCCAAAATACAGAGAACATATTTTTGTGATGTTTAATTAAAAGTGACCATAGAAATTCACGTAAAAAATAAAAACAAATAGAAACAGTATTAATTACTAAAAAAATACTAATTATTCTTATCATTGATAGTAAACGACACCGCTTAAAAACTATATACTCTTCATGAAATCATAACTGCAGTGATTATTTAGAAAAAAGGTTAATCAACTCTCTATCCAATGTCTAACCAAAATAAAGGTTCTACTTGAATATTGCTACTTTTTTTGTAATACCTTAACAACCATTTTTCAGTTCGAACTTCGTAAAACTTTTAGTAATAAAATACATAATTTGTTTCTGGAAGTTTAGTTAAGGAAAAACTTAAGATGCAAAATAATTTAATCCCGAGTGTTCTTTTTTCCTAATACCCTTTATTAAAAATAAGAATATGAAATAAATTAGTTTTTTAATACTTTATGCCAGGTTTTAATTGTTTCAACTAGTTTGGAAATAAACTAATTTCAAAAATAAGTTTTTAAGAATTGGCCTGTTTTTAAGTATGTGAGTTAACCAATCGATGCTTTCGGTACTCGCATTATGTGAGTATCGATTGAGTATTAAAAAAATGTGATAAGTGACAATTACCTAATTTTTGAGAATTGGCCTGTTTTTAAGTATGTGTGTTAACCAATCGATGTTTTAGTAAAAAAATGTGTTAAGTGACATTTACAATTCGCCTGTTTTTAAGTATGTGTGTTAACCAATCGATGCTTTCGGTACTCGCATTATGTGAGTATCGATTGAGCATTAAACAAATGTGGTAAGTGACAATTACCTAATTTTTGAGAATTGGCCTGTTTTTAAGTATGTGTGTTAACCAATGGATGTTTTAGTAAAAAAATGTGTTAAGTGACATTTACAATTCGCCTGTTTTTAAGTATGTGTGTTAACCAATCGATGCTTTCGGTACTCGCAAAATGTGAGTATCGATTGAGTAGTAAACAAATGTGGTAAGAGACATTTATCTAATTTTTGAGAATTGGCCGGGTTTTAAGTATGTGTGTTAACCAATCGATGTTTTAGTAAACAAATGTAGTAAGTGACATTCACAATTCGCCTGTTTTTAAGTATGTGTGTTAAGCAATCGATGCTTTTGGTACTCGCATTATGTGAGTATCAATTGAGTAGTAAAAATATGTGGTAAGTGACAATTACCTAACTTTTGAGAATTGGCCTGTTTTTAAGTATGTGTGTTAACTAATCGATTTTTTAGTAAAAAAATGTGTTAAGTGACATTTAGAATTGGCCTGTTTTTAAGAATGTGTGTTAACCAATCGATGCTTTCGGTATTCGCATTATGTGAGTATCGATAGAGTAGTAAACAAATGTGGTAAGGGACAATTACCTAATTTTTGAGAGTTGGCCTGTTTTTAAGTAAGTGTGTTAACTAATCGATTTTTTAGTAAAAAAATGTGGTAAGTGACATTTACAATTGACCTGTTTTTAAGTATGTGTGTTAACCAATCGATGCTTTCGGTACTCGCATTATGTGAGTATCGATTAAGCAGTAAACAAATGTGGTAAGAGACATTTATCTAATTTTTGAGAATTGGCCGGGTTTTAAGTATGTGTGTTAACCAATCGATGTTTTCGGTACTCGCATTATGTGAATATCGATTGAGCAGTAAACAAATGTGGTAAGAGACATTTATCTAATTTTTGAGAATTGGCCGGGTTTTAAGTATGTGTGTTAACCAATCGATGTTTTAGTAAACAAATGTAGTAAGTGACATTCACAATTCGCCTGTTTTTAAGTATGTGTGTTAAGCAATAGATGCTTTTGGTACTCGCATTATGTGAGTATCAATTGAGTAGTAAACAAATGTGGTAAGTGACAATTACCTAATTTTTGAGAGTTGGCCTGTTTTTAAGTATGTGTGTGTTAACCAATCGATGCTTTAGTAAACAAATGTGGTAAGTGACAATTACCTAATTTTTGAGAATTGGTCTGTTTTTAAATATGTGTGTGTTAACCAATCGATGCTTTAGTAAACAAATGTGGTAAGTGACAATTACCTAATTTTTCAGAACAGCAATTTTAAATTTTAAAGAAATATTATAAGGAATGAGAAAAAACAATCGTCAGGGGTTCATACAATTAAAATATTTTTTTCATCTACCACAATACTCATTAAATTAAATATTTTTTTTAAAAAAAATATCTATTAATCTCAATTTCACACTGTAGAAAAAAAGTACTTTAAAATGAGTACCTGAGCCTACTCGTTTTTTTTAGTACAATTACATCGTAAATGAGCGATGACATACTCAAATTTAAATGACTTATTTTCTCAAAAATGAGCAGTGTGATTTAATATTTCTAATCTCAGATTCTGTTCAAGCCATCTCAATAAAGCGACATGACAAACTTAAAATAGTTGTCAGAAGATGATTCTCCACATTATTTGATGTCGATTGCTTAAATGGAAGCCGAGTTATGACAACTCAATTATCTTAATTCCCATTTTTTTGGCACACCATTTTAATATTTCTTCTGTTTATAACTTCTTCACATTACCCTGGTAGTAAAACGGATACGGCACTGGAGTGCGGTGCCTAAGTATCCGAGTTCGATTACCAGTAAGTCTTATTTGTAATTACTGATATTTGTTAAAAGTGATTTATGAAGTCACCTATGTAGGCATTATTGTACTCAATTTTAAGTACATGTCTTTTTCAAAATTGTAACTTATGTATTCGGAGCCATTATAAGCATCAACTCTACTCAAAACTGATACATTTTACTTATTTTTGAGTACCTATTTTTAACAGTGCACTCAACACACCTATAACAAATCACTGAGGCATTGAGATTTATTTCGATCATGTATAGATGAATTAAAATCCAATAATACTCATCAATTATAGTGTTATCTTTCAAACGAAAATATATCTCAAGACCTTTTTACTTATAAAATATGAACCGTTTTTTCCATATAACTTTTGAAAAATGAGGCGTTTTATATCTCAATTTCCTCGCCAAATTCCAATATTTTAGAAACCTCAATGGCTTCTCGAATGGTGAATCCTTCAATATACAAGGAGCTGTAGGATAGTGAAATATTATCTGACATATGAGGCACTGAATTTTCACTAGGATTTAGGAATTCTCGACGCAAAATGATGTTTTGAAGATTGAAATACGGAAGAGCTTTTAGGTGATAGGCATAAAAAAAGATTCTTAAATTTTCGAAACATATTTTGTATTTATTCAGAAAAGATGCAATTACTTTTTAAAAATTTATCTCAATTTCAAATTTTTTTTTTGTTTATTACGTTGTTTTTAGATAATTTATTATTTCATGTAATTCATTAAAATTTCGTTCTTAAACTTCACATATTGTAGGTGCAAATACTTCTTAATAAGCATTTAAATAATTCAACAAAATAAGTTTTGTTTATAAAAATTAGATTTTGAGCGAACTTTATTATTTTCTACAAAAGAAAACTCAATTTTTAACAATTGCTTTTTATGTGTCTTTTAAAATTCGCTGAAATATAACAATTTAACTGATTAAAACATAACCTTTTTAAATTAACATATTAAAGTCCGAACAAAACCATAGAGTAATGATATAAATAGATGAATAAAAATGCTGATTTCCGTGTGTTCATCATTGTGTCCATCCACGTGATAGGTGGAAATGCCAATGCATTCATGTGCCAATATTACCTGGCAGGACTTGGCGACTTTAACAACTAAACGAGATCGAAGTATTGTAATATGGTTTTGTGTTTAATTTTGTATTTAAATATAGTTTTTTTTTTTGAACGAGTGGCACAATTTAAGGGAGTTTAACAGATATATTAAGGAGATTTTTCTTACTTTGTAGTTTTGAAATAATTGCATTACGTCTTTATGTAAAACATTTACCATAAGCGAAGTTCTTTCAATTGTTATTTTGTATACTTCAATAAGAAAATATGAACAATAAAACCTGAGAAATATAAAGAGGGTCGCTTCTTCGAGTATTGAACACAAATAAAATATTTTCGTTTCGATAGTGAAGAGGAAATATTTAGCGCATATTGTTTGAAAATAAGTAAATACGTACATATATGTTAAGAAGTTGAATACGGACAGAACTCCTTATCACCAAAAGAAAAGAAAGTGCGCCAAATTTGAAATTCCCGCAGATGTCTGAACGCCAAATGTGGCAGCGCTATAACCACGTGATGTAAGTTTTTCTTTTCAATGTTGACACCGCGGCCTTACGAGAGTCTGGTATTGAAGGCGCTCTCTATTTAATATTACAATTCTCTGAACAAAACAGTATAATAAAAAAAAATTATAATAATTTTGAATGTATATAAACTTTTTGCAGACTATTTATATTCCATTTTTATTTAAACTTATTACATAATTATTATAAAAATAAAAATTACTTAATTTTTAATAAAAGAATGATCTTCGATTAAAATTATTCTGTGATTATTTTTCTCATTATGTAAAATGTGTGATTTTTTTTTTTAAAAAAACTTTGATTTGGTAATCAAATGTGTAGTTACAAATATTACATATGAACTTTATTATTGTTGTTCTTCTTATTTTTTTTATTATTATTATTAATTATAATAATAATAATAATACTATAATTACTATAGTTTATTCATTTGCCAAAATGTATATGAAACCTTTAGTAATATATATACATACATATATTTAGTAATATATTTAGTAACATAGTAATATATATTCGCCCCATACAATTACATTACTCTACTAATAACTAACTAGATTTCCTAATCATAATTATTCATAAATAATTAAACTTACTGATGACTAATGAAACTTTTATCTTTAAGCTTAAATTTCAAGTATACTTAGTTAATGTCCCATTATATTACATTACGACAATTTGACAGACTTTGTATAGAAATTAACAACCAACAGTCTTTATTGTAATTTGTAACAATATTAGTTAGTGCTTTTTAATTAGCGCTTCATTACAAAAATATATGTAAAATACCTTAAAATAAGAAAATGCATTTATAATTAAATGCCTACTTTATACATATTAAACATGAATGGAAAATTGTTGCTTGCCATATAAAAGAAAGAAAAATAATTGTTATTATTATTATAATTATTTAAAAATTAAATAATAATGAATAACATATTCGATAGTATCAGGAGAATTGGAAATAATTGGTATTTGGAGTATTAAACATGCTAATGCTTTAAAAGCAACAACATATTAAGTTTCCAGAATAATTTTTCAATTGTTTATGACTAAATTGTTTTCTTTTCTGGAAAGCAGTAAGATGGAAAAATTTAAAGTAGCTTAAAAAGCGAACTTACATAAAATGACTATCATAAATTTTACAATGCGATTTCATAGCTCCATTTAATTTTACGACGTGCTTTTATAGCTCCATTTAATATCACCATGTGATTTTATAACTTCATTTAATTTTAGAATGTGCTTTGATAGCTCCATTTAATTTTGCCATGTGCTTTTACAGCTTCATTTAATTTTACCATGTGCAATTATAGTTTCATTTAATTTTACCATGTGCTTTTATAGCTTCATTGAATTTTACCATATGCTTTTATAGCTCCATTTAATTTTACCATTTGTTTTATAGCTTCATTTAATTTTACCATGTGCTTTTATAGATTCATTGAATTTTACCATGTGATTTTATAGCCTCATTTAATATTACCATGTGCTTTTATAGCTTTATTTAATTTTACCATGTGCTTTTACAGTTTCATTGAATTTTAGAATGTGCTTTTATAGATCCGTTTAATTTTGTCATGTGCTTTTATAGCTTCATTTAATTTTACCATGTGCTTTTATAGCTTCGTTTAATTTTACCATGTGCTTTTACAGCTTAATTTAATTTTTCTATGTGCTTTTATAGCTTCGTTTAATTTTACCATGTGCTTTTATAGCTCCATTTAATTTTACCATTTGTTTTATAGCTTCATTTAATTTTACCATGTGCTTTTATAGATTCATTGAATTTTACCATGTGATTTTATAGCCTCATTTAATATTACCATGTGCTTTTATAGCTTTATTTAATTTTACCATGTGCTTTTACAGTTTCATTGAATTTTAGAATGTGCTTTTATAGATCCGTTTAATTTTGTCATGTGCTTTTATAGCTTCATTTAATTTTACCATGTGCTTTTATAGCTCCATTTAATTTTGTCATGTGCTTTTACAGCTTAATTTAATTTTTCTATGTGCTTTTATAGCTTCGTTTAATTTTACCATGTGCTTTTATAGCTTCATTGAATTTTATCATGTGCTTTTATAGCTCCATTTAATATTACGATGTGTTTTTATAGCTTCATTTAATTTTACCATATGCTTTAATAGCTCCATTTAATTTTACCATATGCTTTTATAGCTTCATTTAATTTTACCATGTGCTTTTATAGCTCCATTTAATTTTGTCATGTGCTTTTACAGCTTAATTTAATTTTTCTATGTGCTTTTATAGCTTCGTTTAATTTTACCATGTGCTTTTATAGCTTCATTGAATTTTACCATATGCTTTTATAGCTTCATTTAATTTTACCATGTGCTTTTATAGCTCCATTTAATTTTGTCATGTGCTTTTACAGCTTAATTTAATTTTTCTATGTGCTTTTATAGCTTCGTTTAATTTTACCATATGCTTTTATAGCTTCATTTAATTTTACCATATGCTTTTATAGCTTCATTTAATTTTATCATGTGCTTTTATAGCTCCATTTAATTTTGTCATGTGCTTTTACAGCTTAATTTAATTTTTCTATGTGCTTTTATAGCTTCGTTTAATTTTACCATGTGCTTTTATAGCTTCGTTTAATTTTACCATGTTCTTTTATAGCTTCATTGAATTTTATCATGTGCTTTTATAGCTCCATTGAATTTTACCATATGCTTTTATAGCTTCATTTAATTTTACCATATGCTTTTATAGCTTCATTTAATTTTACCATATGCTTTTATAGCTTCATTTAATTTTACCATGTGCTTTTATAGCTCCATTTAATTTTGTCATGTGCTTTTACAGCTTAATTTAATTTTTCTATGTGCTTTTATAGCTTCGTTTAATTTTACCATGTGCTTTTATAGCTTCATTGAATTTTACCATATGCTTTTATAGCTTCATTTAATTTTACCATGTGCTTTTATAGCTCCATTTAATTTTGTCATGTGCTTTTACAGCTTAATTTAATTTTTCTATGTGCTTTTATAGCTTCGTTTAATTTTACCATATGCTTTTATAGCTTCATTTAATTTTACCATATGCTTTTATAGCTTCATTTAATTTTACCATGTGCTTTTATAGCTCCATTTAATTTTGTCATGTGCTTTTACAGCTTAATTTAATTTTTCTATGTGCTTTTATAGCTTCGTTTAATTTTACCATGTGCTTTTATAGCTTCATTGAATTTTATCATGTGCTTTTATAGCTCCATTTAATATTACGATGTGTTTTTATAGCTTCATTTAATTTTACCATATGCTTTAATAGCTCCACTTAATTTTACCATATGCTTTTATAGCTTCATTTAATTTTACCATGTGCTTTTATAGCTCCATTTAATTTTGTCATGTGCTTTTACAGCTTAATTTAATTTTTCTATGTGCTTTTATAGCTTCGTTTAATTTTACCATATGCTTTTATAGCTTCATTTAATTTTACCATATGCTTTTATAGCTTCATTTAATTTTACCATGTGCTTTTATAGCTCCATTTAATTTTGTCATGTGCTTTTACAGCTTAATTTAATTTTTCTATGTGCTTTTATAGCTTCGTTTAATTTTACCATGTGCTTTTATAGCTTCATTGAATTTTATCATGTGCTTTTATAGCTCCATTTAATATTACGATGTGTTTTTATAGCTTCATTTAATTTTACCATATGCTTTAATAGCTCCACTTAATTTTACCATATGCTTTTATAGCTTCATTTAATTTTACCATGTGCTTTTATAGCTCCATTTAATTTTGTCATGTGCTTTTACAGCTTAATTTAATTTTTCTATGTGCTTTTATAGCTTCGTTTAATTTTACCATGTGCTTTTATAGCTTCATTGAATTTTATCATGTGCTTTTATAGCTCCATTTAATATTACGATGTGTTTTTATAGCTTCATTTAATTTTACCATATGCTTTAATAGCTCCACTTAATTTTACCATATGCTTTTATAGCTTCATTTAATTTTACCATGTGCTTTTATAGCTCCATTTAATTTTGTCATGTGCTTTTACAGCTTAATTTAATTTTTCTATGTGCTTTTATAGCTTCGTTTAATTTTACCATATGCTTTAATAGCTCCACTTAATTTTACCATGTGCTTTTATAGCTCCATTTAATTTTGTCATGTGCTTTTACAGCTTAATTTAATTTTTCTATGTGCTTTTATAGCTTCGTTTAATTTTACCATGTGCTTTTATAGCTTCATTGAATTTTATCATGTGCTTTTATAGCTCCATTTAATATTACGATGTGTTTTTATAGCTTCATTTAATTTTACCATATGCTTTAATAGCTCCACTTAATTTTACCATATGCTTTTATAGCTTCATTTAATTTTACCATGTGCTTTTATAGCTCCATTTAATTTTGTCATGTGCTTTTACAGCTTAATTTAATTTTTCTATGTGCTTTTATAGCTTCATTTAATTTTACCATATGCTTTAATAGCTCCACTTAATTTTACCATGTGCTTTTATAGCTCCATTTAATTTTGTCATGTGCTTTTACAGCTTAATTTAATTTTTCTATGTGCTTTTATAGCTTCGTTTAATTTTACCATGTGCTTTTATAGCTTCATTGAATTTTATCATGTGCTTTTATAGCTCCATTTAATATTACGATGTGTTTTTATAGCTTCATTTAATTTTACCATATGCTTTAATAGCTCCACTTAATTTTACCATATGCTTTTATAGCTTCATTTAATTTTACCATGTGCTTTTATAGCTCCATTTAATTTTGTCATGTGCTTTTACAGCTTAATTTAATTTTTCTATGTGCTTTTATAGCTTCGTTTAATTTTACCATATGCTTTTATAGCTTCATTTAATTTTACCATATGCTTTTATAGCTTCATTTAATTTTACCATGTGCTTTTATAGCTCCATTTAATTTTGTCATGTGCTTTTACAGCTTAATTTAATTTTTCTATGTGCTTTTATAGCTTCGTTTAATTTTACCATATGCTTTTATAGCTTCATTTAATTTTACCATATGCTTTAATAGCTCCACTTAATTTTACCATATGCTTTTATAGCTTCATTTAATTTTACCATGTGCTTTTATAGCTCCATTTAATTTTGTCATGTGCTTTTACAGCTTAATTTAATTTTTCTATGTGCTTTTATAGCTTCGTTTAATTTTACCATATGCTTTTATAGCTTCATTTAATTTTACCATATGCTTTTATAGCTTCATTTAATTTTACCATGTGCTTTTATAGCTCCATTTAATTTTGTCATGTGCTTTTACAGCTTAATTTAATTTTTCTATGTGCTTTTATAGCTTCGTTTAATTTTACCATGTGCTTTTATAGCTTCATTGAATTTTATCATGTGCTTTTATAGCGCCATTTAATATTACGATGTGTTTTTATAGCTTCATTTAATTTTACCATATGCTTTAATAGCTCCACTTAATTTTACCATATGCTTTTATAGCTTCATTTAATTTTACCATGTGCTTTTATAGCTCTATTTAATTTTACCGTGTACTTTTACAGCCTCATTTAATTTTACCATGAGCTTTTATAGCTCCATTTAATTTTACCATGTGCTTTTATTGCTTCATTGGATTTTACCATGTGCTTTTATAGCTCCATTTAATATTACCATGTGCTTTTATAGCTTCATTTAATTTTACCATGTGCTTTTATAGCTTCATTTAATTTTACCATGTGCTTTTTTAGCTCCATTTAATATTACCATGTGTTTTTATAACTTCATTTAATTTTACCATGTGCTTTTATAGCTCCATTTAATTTTACCATGTGCTTTTACATCTTCATTTAATTTTACCATGTGCTTTTATAGTTTCATTGTATTTTATAATGTGCTTTTACATCTCCATTTAATTTTGCCATGTGCTTTAATAGCTTCATTTAATTTTACCATGTACTGTTATAGCTTCATTTAATAAGTTTACAAATTTGTGAAATGAAGTACGAATAATAAAATAATTCATTTGAAGCGGGTGGTGTGTCCCATTTTTCCCCTACTATCTGATATAGTCATGTTATAACATTCCAAATGTTCGAAATATGAAGCATTCTAATTTCATAAGTTCGTGTGAAAGTCAGAAGATAATTCTTTTCCCAGGGCAAGAGAAACGAATGAGCGTCTACTTTTCTTTTTGAAAAGTGCCTCGAGAAAGAAGCTTCTTCGTAGTTCTGTGTAATTGTTTAAAATGAAACTTTTTGCAGAGTGGAATATTTCTTTCTTCCTTTTTTTTTAATGTGGAAACTGTCATTCTAAAGTTCTGTCTATCTTTCTGAAAAGTCGGAAAAAGATATCTGAATATAATTTTAAGTTTTACTGGAATAGTTTGAAAGAAAGTAGCGCAGAATAATAATGTATATTTAAAATATTCTTCTTTTAACTATGCCTGCGGTCTTATTTCTTGAACTGGATAATTCACACATATCGTAACACCGGCAAGCAAAGTGACATAACTCCCAAATGCAGCATTTGAGAAAAATCAACTTAAAGAATACTATAAATCTTATATTTCAATAGTATCAGCTTCTCTTAAATTTCAGGTATGTATTTATGACGGTAAATTCTATTATAATCTATAGTAATACATATACACCTCATGTATATTTTTCAATGACATAACCTCAAAATTAAAATATTTTGACTTATGTCACTTTTCTTGCCGGGATGCCATATGTTAGGTATTTTGATTCAACTAGTTGATTTTTAAGAAGATGTTTTTACATTAAAAAGTAACTTTATCGCTCCTTTTTATACTGTTTAATTTATAACCAAAGGCAACTTGCAATCTTATAACAATTTAATCATAGTAACAATAGGCTAATTAATTCGAATAATAATATTTTACATATTAAAAAATTCATGTGCATCATTGCACATTTTTTAATTCTCTATCAAAATCCATATAACAGGATGTATTTCATTCTATTTTGATTCTACAACTATAAACTCTTATATAATGTGTCACATTCTTAATACAGCAGAACTCTAACTATCCAGATCAATTGGGATCCCATCCCATCCGGATAATCGAATATTCGGATAATTGACAAAAAAAATTATTTCTTAGTAAAAAAACGAATTTTGCTTTAGTATGTAATGTAATTTAATGACTATTAAAAACACTATCATTCACCGATAAGAAACTTTTAAAATGTGGATTTTACGGATTTCTCTTTTCTCAAAGCGATCCGAATCCGGATAAATGACGATCCGCTTATTTTATCCGGATAACTAGAGTTCCACTGTAACTCTATTTAACAATTTCTTAATAACTTGTTAAAAATCCATTCGTATAGCTTTAATAAAAATAAAGATTTCGTATGATAAAGCTAATTATAAAAGAAGGTTACTTAAGTTTTGACCTTTTTGAACAATGTATAAGCAAATTGCAGTCAAAATCAAAAGAATACCCAGAATTATTCACCTTGGAAATTTGTAATAAAGAATTTAGTATTGTAATACCTAAAAGTCAAAATCAATTATTGCGATCCTCTTGTTGCCAATCCCACAAATAACTTACGGGACTTTTCTTCGAGACAGATTCCAAACCGTCACCAATAGCCCATTGTGTTGCTCTAATGCGACGTTTATTCAATCAAGCATAATTAACTTGCACACCAAATATGTTTTTCGGGGGTATTTAATAATTATAAAAATATTTTGCGTCAGTTTTTGGTGCAATCCTTGTATCAAAAACGACAATTTTTGTACCAAGCCACTTGAATTTCACTTAGAGCAAATTTAACATGTACACTGATAAAAATAGGTACTGAAAAATGAGTCAAATGAACTCCTTTTTGAGTTAATTCGATGCTTATCATGTCTCCGAATACATAAGTCTCAATTTTGAAAAAGACATAAACTTAAAATTTAGTACTATGAGTAAAACTGAATAACAAGAGTAGATGCTATCTACATAGGCTGCCTTCATAAATCACTTTCAATAAATATCGACAATTACAACTAAAACTTACCGATAATCGAACCCAGATCTTCACGTACAGCAGTCCAGAGCCTTATCCGTTAAACTCCCAGGGCGACTTAAAGAAGTTTTAAACAGAAGAATTTTTTTTAAAAGATATGCCAAAAAAATGGAAAGTAAGATCATTGAGTTGTAATAACTCAATTTACATTTGCGCAATCGACATCAAATCATGTGGAAAACCATCTTCTGACCATCTTTTTTAAGTCTATTCTTATGGCTTGAACAGAAGCTGATATTAGAAATGTTAAATCACATTGATCATTATTGAGAAAGTACGGTTACTTAAATTTGAGTACGTCATCGCTCATTTACGATGTAAGTGTACCCAAAGAAAAACGAGTATTTTCAGGTACTCATTTTTAAGTACCATTTGTTGACAGTATATAAACAGCAAAAATCCAATTTCAAAATGTCGACCCTAAAACTATATTTTCATTACTACAATAATAGAAAGTATACCCAAATTTCGTTATTACCCATGTATATACTGCAAACTTAAATGCCAGTTCAAAGACTATACCAATTGAATTTTAAAGTGACTCTTATCGTCTAAAAAATCCTTTTTTCAGGGAAAAATTGTCTTGAGAGATAAATAGATGTCACTTTAGGGAACACTGCTTCTGGAAATGTCCTTTATTCATGGCCAGTAAACATTTCCCCTACCCACTTACGATCTCTTTCAAGGCATACATTTTATTTATTCAAGCCTTTATCTTTGCAAAACTCTAGTTCTTTGAGTCAAGGGAGATACTATAGACTAACGTAGTTCTTATATCACTGCCCACTATTCCAAGCTTATACGTAACAATAAATATCAGTCCTGCGTTATATGCAGTATTTAGATTTGCTTTTGGCTTGTTATAATCCTCTGTGGAGTATGTATGAATAGTTTAAATCGCAAATAAAACGTTGGCATGCGAGGGAATATATCATTGGAATTAGCTTAAGGGAAATTGAGAGGGCTGGGTAAAACTTCATAATATTCGAACTTGTTATTGATCAAACTTGTTTAACCTCGGGTTGCCATTTTCAAACTCGTGACGTAAAAATGTGCACATATTATCCCCAACAAATCATAGTCTATGAAAAATGGTACGAGCTGGCGAATTTCCACATAAACGTGGCATAATGTAAGTTTTCCACTGCCTGTGTAGAGTCCAGCTTTACAAACGAAATTTAAATCACCCTTGATCATGACACTTGATGTGGATACTCCAAGATAGTGTTTGTCCTCGGGTATTGTAGTTGCTGCTATCCTTACACAACACGGACTCTAATAAGGCTCTTAATCAAATTCAAGCACATGCAAAGAAACCAACTCTTCAGGTATATCTAATCTAAGTTTAATTAAGCTTAAGAGAGGTTACATTTTATATTAATTACAATTAAAGGAAAGTGCGCCTACGGGATTGGCACCTCCGATTCATGCCTCTCGTGGTATAGTTCTAAAGTCTCTCTAACAAGATGGCGACAGCGTCATCAGAACTTTACTGCGTAGTTTCTCTGGCCATCTCATTGGACGTGTGTCATGCGTGGGAGTTTTGTCCACGTGCTTTTCCAACACTTTTGACGATTTTGATTATTCTTTGAACGGGAAGTTTAATTTTAATACTTTAAAAAAAAATTAAATACATATTATTTAGATATAACAATAAAAAACGAGAGAGATTAATTTAGTGAACTTAAATAAGAATTTTTAATAACTTATTCAGAATTAAATATTTTTAATTCTGATATTTGGTAAAGCAGTATACAGAGAGTTGTCTTGATACCATATATTTTTTTGGAAATACTATATTAGACAATAGTTTTCACTTTTTAAAAGCCTAAGAAACAGATTTTTAAATTGTCTTTTTGATTGGCCATTACAGAACCACCTTACAAATTTTAATAAAACTTCCACAGGTAAAGAGTAACTTAGAAATATTATACTATTTTTTACCCAGTCACATGCTTCCATTGGAATCTGCTCTGACAGTATAATTACTTGATCATGATATCACTTTAGGTACCCAGATCCGTTAAGACTAAAACCTATTCATCTGAATTATAATCTAAGTGTAAAAACCGAACAGAAAAAACGAAATTGTACTGACCTAGCGTATTTACTGTAATCACCAATTACGGGGTACAACCAGGGCCGCCCTTAGAAGATGCGAAGCCCCGTGCAAAGAAGGCCATAAGACCCCTTAAACCAAATTTTAAGCTTTTTTATAGCTAGACCAGTTTTGTACAATTCTTTTTATCAATAGATTAAAAAAGCACATTGTATAAACTATCTGTAGCCATATGTAATAACTTTTTTTTTTGCATTGAAATTAATTTTTTTAATAAATATTTAAACTATTTTTTTAGTTAAAAATCCGTAGCAAAGCAATCGTTTTTAAATAAAAATTAAATTATACTTTAAGATAATCGAAGGGCGAAAAGGTCGGAGCACGGACAGAAGGGTTTTAGGTACTTTCAACAGATTGGGGGATTGGTCGCCAATGGAAGTAAGATAAACAAGATATTTTGTCTGACGCTACAGTCCCCTATCCACACCTCTTATGTGATTTACTTTATTTCATGATTTTATAAGAAATGGTCGTCTAGTTTTCCATTGACCGAATCCAAAATATATGACAATCGTACTATTCGTCACGGAGTTGTGTCAAAATGGACACACTAACGTGATATTTATATCATAATTCCCCATGTAAATGATTTAAAGACGTTTCACGTTAAAAACCGGTATTCTATTTTATTTTTAAAAAATTGTTTCCTTCTCAAGGCGGGGCCCCACACAAAGCGCGGAACCCTGTGCGGCGGCACCTGTTGCACATCCCTAAGGCCGGCCCTGGGTGCAACTAACTAATACAGATTTGGCGCGGAACCTTCACTAATAAATATTAACTTAGAATTAGTATGCTTTTTTCCCCCCAGTCACAGGCATCTATTGGAATCGGATCTGAAAGTACTTTAAATTGCATTGGAAAACAGGATATGGTCAAGAGTTAAAATAAATACTGAAACAAAGTTTTAATATAGGAAAGAGTAAATGGTACTAAAAACCAGTTGGGTAGTTTATTTTTAAGATGCATTACTAAAATGTTCCGAAATTAAGACATTTCTACTAAAAGACAACATATCAAACAATGTTTTTTAAAGATTTGTTTAGCTCATTTAAATAATAACACTGTAATTTAGGGATCATACAGTAGCGTAGCCAGAATTTACATTTGGGAAGTGCTCATTGATTAAGAAATGGGGACAAACGCATATTCTCCATTAAATTAATCTTATAATATATATTTTTTATATAAAAATTTTAAATTTACAATTTATTAGAATCTATTTAATTTAAAACAATTAACTCAAATTGAATAAATATAAGTTGATTAAAATTTTTATATCGATGTGCTTCACAGGTTCGGATACTTTTCAAAATATTTTCTGATTTTTTTATTCAACAAAAATATTGTATAGATAAAATTAAAATTAATTTCAGGTTAAAACAATTAATATTAATATCAATTATATCAATATTAAATGACAAAAAAAAAATTACTTTTAAAAATTTGAATTAGTTTTAATATTTTTAATTTTAATACTAATTTAGATTATTTTTAATTATTTTATTTTTAATACTAATTTCGATTATTTTTAATAATTTTAATTTTAATACTAATTTCGATTATTTTTAATAATTTTAATACTAATTTCGATTATTTCAAATTATTTAAATAATTTCAATTTATTTTATTAATTTCAACTGTTTAAAAAAAATGTAAGTAATATAATTCTATACATATAAATTTTCATTCGATTTTCAATACTAAATTATGAGTATGCCCCCACACCAAAACCAAACTCTGCATCCGTCCTTGATGGTCACACATATAAATTTGGTAAGAATGTGATGACAAATAGACAAAAGGAGTTCAATTGATTGACAAAAGTCATTGAATATAAGGTTTTTTTCCTATCATTCGATAAAAAGGAATTTGTTTAAAAATGTATTTCGCATATAGATCAAGTTAGTTTATAGTACAATATTTAAACACCAGATGGCAGCACGTAACACAAAAAATTTCATAGCAACGATTTAGTTCCGCCTTGATCTTCTTTTAATTAAATTTAAATTAATAACATTAAAGGTATTTAATATTAACTTATCCGTTAGATTGATAAATATAATTTTAATTAGTATTTAGATAACTTAATTAAAATTATTAATATTTTACAAGCAGTTATAATAAAATGATTTTTATTAACATAAAGAGTTTACTTAGGATAAATTTCTTTGTACCTCCTTCGAAAGTCCAGCTGCGACACAAGAGGCAGTAGTTAAACGTAGGGAATCGTCTTCCCTTTAAAAAAAATTGTACTGCCTCTAAGTCTTTTGTTAGAAGTATAGATCCAACCACCGTCCCGCTATGATAAAAAAAAAATATGCAAATCTGTTCAAATCTTAAGTTGACAGTTATTGCATTTCATAAATTCAAACTGGCTCGTTTGATACGAAATTGAACCGTGTATCAATTTCGAATTTTTAATTAAAAAAAATAAAAGGGTGTCATGAAACACTTTTATAAATAGAAGCAAAATCATTATTATTATTATTTTTTAAAGAGACCGAATTGTGAGGATTTTGTAATCGAAATATTTATACTAAAGAATTTTAAAATGTGAATTTAACTTGCATTTATGGTAATGAAACAAGCAAAGATCATAATTTTTCTTGTTTATAAACACAAATATTTCCAATCATGTCATCCCGTTCCATCATTCATATATTAAAATAAATTTGAACAGTTTTAATCTTGAATCAAATCTCACATAACCTATTTCTCTTCCAAAATAACATACAAATTCAAACTTTATGTCCATAATCCATGCATGAAATACCCAAGATTATTTTAGTAGCCCTGTACATAACCTTTAACAACAATGTTGTTTTTTCAGTGGTGAAAATAAACTATACAGCATATTCTAGATAAGGCCTTACCAAACCTCTATACAATGGTAAGATTTTAACTTTAAATTTTAATGAACCTCGAAAAAATATTCAGCCTTTAGGACATTTGGCGCGCGAGGTATTTTTTGGCGTTTTATAGGGGCGATAAATTTATAGTATGGCAACCCCACCTCACCTGACATTGTTGGTATTTTCCTATTCTTGTGGCGTCTTTCAATCTGGCAACCCTATGCTATGTTTAACGGCAATTTTTCGTCGCCAAAAAAACAAACGCGCCAAATGTAATACATTTGTTCCTTTTGTCTTCAAAAAGTTTTTGGTATTTTTTTTTAAACATCATAATTTTGAGACTTTTGAAGAAATATATGAATAATTTTGAACTTTAGAAAATACCAAATAATTCAGTTTATAATAAAATAATCTTTCTAAAAAAAAGGAAAACCGACTTTAAGAAAAATGCGCTAAAAAGTAAAAAATAATTTTTAATCTTACGAATGAGTTGACAAAATTGAATTATTGAATATCAATTTTATACTTAGTACAACTTTTTGAAATCGGCGCCAAAATTTAGATATGATTTTTGTAAATTGGCACCAACTTCCAAAAGTTGTACTACGTATAAAATTGATATTCAATAATTCAATTTTGTCAACTCATTCGTAAGATTAAAAATTATTTTTTACTTTTTAGCGCATTTTTCTTAAAGTCGGTTTTCCTTTTTTTTAGAAAGATTATTTTATTTTTCCCTTTTTAGTTTTTAATTTAGCAGGGGGCTTCGCCCCCTATTCACCAAGAAATTCTAGTAGCAACTTGTGCTCAACAATGTAAATTTTAAACAATCCCTAACAAAACCAAAAAATGCATGTTAAACGAAATGTCATTGTTGTACAACTTCCGTTAAACAATGAAAATATTTTGAAATCGGATAAATTGTTTTAAAAAACTCCGTTTAATCGGCATTTCCGGATATATAACAGCCGGATAATCGATTATTTTTTTGCAGATTTTCCCTAAGTGGATTTTTCTCTATCCAACAAAAAAAGAATTTTCGAAATCGGAAGACATTTTTTTTTAAACGGTCCGGTTAATTAAGAAATCCGGATAGTTAAATCCCGGATAACCGGATATTTTTTTCAAATTGCTCCCCTTTGAAACATCCCCTATCCAACAAAAAAAAATTGTCCAAATATCTAAAGTAGAATCGAAATCCCGCGCGCACATACATAAAAAAAAAAAAAAAAAATACATACAGGTCGAATCTATAACCTCTCCACTTGGCGCGCGTTGGCGGTTTTAATTTAAATTTTCTTGCGGTTTTATTTTGGAGGTTTTTTTTGGAGTTTTGGTGAGCGCGCTGGGCAGTCGGTTAAAAATACAATTAGACAACAACAAAAAATTAACGACTCCAAACATAAAAGAAACAACATAAATTTATTTAATCACTTTACTCGTCTTAAAAAACAAACACAAGCAGAAAACAACAATTCAACACTTCATCGAAACTGACCCCACTGATTCGGAGGGTACATCGAATAATTCATCGGATACCCCTGAGGTACATTCTGAGAAGGCATCCCAGGCAAATTCTGAGGGACAGGCAACCCAGTTACATTCCGAGGTGATGGCAGATTCTGGGGCAACATATATTGCTGATTATACCCTGCATACGAACCAGATGGTGCACTCCTTGGAGTATACTGACTCCTGCTATTATCACTCCTAGAATCATGCCTTCTTGAGTCTTGTTGCCTGGACTCCTGTTGTCTTTGTCTGCTGTTGCTTGGCTGATGGGTCCGTTGGTACTGCCTGAGTTTCTCCAAGTAGGGATTGGGGCCACTTGCGGATCCGCTTCGGACATCGAGTTTCAGCGTTTTCCCGTATAGGGCAACCCCGTCCATGAGAGCTACTGAGTATTGGACAGATACAGCATGCTTGAATTTGACGAAACCAAAGTTTTTTTGTCGCCCATCTTTTTCTTTTGGAATGGATACCGACTCCAGAGGCCCAGCCTGCAAATATAAAATAATATACATAGTTGAGAAATAGGTCTATTCCTAGTTTACAGTCACAATTGGTGAGCGATACAATTTATATTTTGCAGGGCTCGCAACACTTTTTACATATGTGCCTAAGGAAAAAGGGACCAAATACCTTTAAAAAAGGGACAAGAAGGGACCTACAAAATTTAAGCTTGCGTTAAATTTTCGTTAACTATCACATTATAAATATTGCACTGTAAAACTATTAATATTATTAAAACAATTTGTTAAATCACATGAATCTTATGTTGACCAAATTATAGAAACAAAGCAGCAGAGTAAAATGAGTTGTAAATTAAAAAATATATATTTTCTATCCATTTGAAAGAAAGCTTGAAATGGTACGTTTCATATATGTAAGCTATTTTTGAACACTATACCAGTTTTTGACTATATCGCCTATGCTTTTAGTCAGGGTCACAGTCACAACCTAAAAAATGATATGTGTAAAATCAATATAACTTCACTAACTATGGGGATAAATAATGTACGATCGTGCGCAGGAAAGTGACTTTTCGAACCGGTCTATTTTTAACCTATTCCCTCCTCTGACCTTTGTACTGTGTTGGTAAGGGGTACTGCAGGTAATTGTTGCATTATACTATTCAACCCCTAAAACTCCATGTGCATAAATGACATACCGTCGTGTAGAGGAAGGTGAAACACGTCGACCAGGGCGATTGTTAACTCATTCTCTCCTTTGACAATTGTACCGCGTGAGAGTATGGAGGATCGACCTTGGCTGAGTACATGTTTCAGCCCCCATTACTCCACGGAGAATCGACCTTTAAGGCATAAATTATCTACCATCGTGTAGAGAAAAGTAGGCCACACCAACCAAGTTGGCTCTTTACCCACTACCTTTCTGAAATGTGTACCGCGTGGGACCAGATGTTTCCACAAATAAATTCTTATATAAAGTGGGGCGCTTACTCTTTTTTTTTGCCGTTGTAGGAGAAAAAAGAGAAGGAATACATCGGTTGGGAACGGGTAGGGAAATTTTACGTATGCAAAACCAGAGGTAATGCGTTTTGTCGCAGCAACAAAACTGTGTTTAAGTACATACATTGAATCGTTTTGACTTTCTTTCACTCTTTTTTCCAATACCCCTAGTAAAAATTAGGGATGAGCCGGATAGTGCTTTTGACGGATACCGGATATCCGGCGCACATTAAAAACCGGATATTGGATATTCGAACTGGAATTTGCCGGATTTCCGGCAGTGTCTTTTTTATGAAATTATCTTCTCAATACACACTGGAAAAACGGAAATCGGTCAATAATTACAACAAAAAAATTATTCTATAATATTCCCCAATTCCTTACCTTTAAGCTGATACCAAGATTGAATAAACATTAAAAAAACTTTTTTATTTACAAAGGGTTATTCTAGGGTGCTGCTAGCAATGGGCGTATGTTTTGTACACTTTAAACTCAATTTCTGAATAATTGTATTTTTACCATATATGCCCTTTCATTCCAAACATAAAAACTCAAGTTTGCTTAAACTTTTGAGAAATTTATTTTTTAATTCTACTTTATATTAGTTGTAATATGTTATGACACTCCACCATAACGATTCGTTAAAAACAATATAATAGAATTTTAAAGTTAAAAATGTGAAAAAAAAGTGGGTTTTTTTTAAGGACTCTCGAGGTAAAAAAAATATATAAAAAAAAACTTTTCAAGTTATAAACTTTTTATAGGGTCATAACTTTAAGAAAGATACTTTAAGTAATTCCAACAAAAATTATATGCTTCTAGATTAATTACAACTTGCATAATCATGTTTTAAAAAAAATATGAAAATTAGCTACTTAGCATTTGACTTAATTAATTTTTTTTATAATGCATCGTAATTTTTAAAATGTTTTCAAACCTGAAAAATCAAGAGTTTTAAATTTATAATTAAAAAAAAAATTTCAAGTGTGTACTTACACTTTAACAGTTCTTTAATAAACTGTTCATGTTTATACAGATTTTGAAATGGCCAGATCAGTATTGTACAATGGGTTTGAAAATGTAATTTTGAAATATTTCCAAATTGCTGATCTAAATTGCGCCATACTTAAATGCTGAAACTAACTTTTAGACTGGAGAATAAAACAACTAATATACAACGAATAGAGATGTAGCTATGCACTCTACACACCACCACCTATGTGAATTGTTCAAACTCGAAGATACTCCACTATAGTGGCGTACTATAGCGGCGTGTTTCGAATGTCTGCAGCATATCTTCCTTGCTGTCTATTCTCCGAGACTCACTGTGTCCGAGTCTGAAACGCACTCCTTACCCACCTGAATAGCCCAAGAAAAATTCAAGGGAGAATCTGCACACTGTGAATACATTGGTAGAATTTTCAGGAAAATACTTAAAGCAAAAACAACGATAAATGATCGCCACAAAAAAAAAATCTTTGATGTTTTATTCATCCGGATATCCGGCTTGATAAATCGGATAACCGGCACTTTACTTCCGGATATCGGATAGTTACCGGATATCCGTTTCATCCCTAGTAAAAATACTTTAAGTTTTTTTTTAACTACATGTAGCAATCTACAATTTCAAGCATTATTCTAGACAAATTTGAAGAAAATCTCAGCATTATTAAAAAAATTACTAAATTTGTGAAAAAAAGTTTTTGAAAAATTCATTTCGCAATAATCTCAAGTTATTTGTAACTTTTTTTATATTTCGGCCGAATTTCTTGAAATTTAGTAGGGATGCTACTTACTACAGGAAAAGTCTATTTTTCCAATCAAAAGTAAATCGAACAGTATTTGCATAATTAGAATATCAGGTACTGGGAAATTGTGCAATTCCAATTTACAATTTCACCTGCATCATTTACATTTGTTTTTGGTACAATGCATAAACAAGATCCAGTGGTCCTCAGTTTACACTTAGGCCCACATTCCACACTAATGTGATTAATTGCACTTGTAAACACAAAACAACGAGCCTTTTTCTGGTTTAATGATATTCGACTAGCAGCAGATTCAACACATATACGAACATGATTGTGATTACCATTACATAATAAAAAAAAATGGTTAAATAAGGAGGAGAATGATAAGAAGGCCAGAAATGTGTTATTATAGTCATAAAGGGTGGAAAAATATATTTTGGTAAATTCCTAGTGTACGGTGCCCGTTATCGCCAAGTAAAAAAAATTGGCGCCAAGGCAAAAATGATGGGTTTTTTTGTCGCCAAACCAAAATGCTGGATTGGTTTGGTTAATTAACGTCGCACTACAGCTGCACAGTGGGCTATTGGCGACAGTTCGGGGCCTATTTCGAAGGAAAGACCCGGGAACGATGCCTCGTATTTTTTAACTATACTCAGATGACGCAAAATGGCGGACATTGCGTCGGTCCGGGCAGTCGATCATGGTGCTTACAGGCGATCCTTTGGGCAGTTATTTGGGGCATTTCGATGGCACTCTTAAGTGCACACGCGTACCGTGCGCTTAAAGTCACAGAATCCTGCCGTCGATTTTGTGGTCTCCGGCCTTCGGCCTCCGACTACTCATTATTACATCCTTGACCCCCTCCGGGTCGTCGATCATGGTGCTTACAAACAATCCTTCGGGCAGTCGTTGATCGTTAAATCAACATTTTATATGAAAATTGGAAACAATAACGGATCCAGGCAAAACGAACTGCTGCAAAACGTTGAGTAAAGTTTCCGATCGTCCACGGCAACCATGAAGCACTTGTTGGTACCAGATTCAATCCCTCCAAACACCCACTGGCCTTCCACACGCTTGCCCCGGTTGTACTTGTGTTTGCCGAACTTCAACTCGTCCATCTCAACGACGACATGCTCTCCAACGATAGGAACAGGATAATGAATGAACCACTCCGTACATACCTCCCGGCAGAACATCATCCAGTCACTGACTGTCTGTTTCACTAATCGCATTTGCTGCATAACAATCAGGCAACCATGCACCACTCAATCACGGCCCGTTTGCCTTTCATCTCCAATTTCCAAAAATACCTGCTATTCAAATAAACATCGTCCGCGTATATATCGTTAGCTCAGAAAAGTCAAAATCACCATGCGAGCCGAACCACCGAACGTCTATTCAAAAATGGCAGAAATGCGTGAAACCAAGGCTACTAGGTTGCCATAGAACATGATATTTCCGCACGCATCAAGTAGGGTTGCCAAAATATAAACTTTATCGCCTAATCTTTTGTCGCCAAATCCCATTTGGCGAGGGCACCGGACACCGGGACTAATTAACCAAATCATCTCCAACTTTTTCTTTACTCCGTGACCAATATGCAATGTATCAATGAAATTAAATTAACAATTTCAGCAAATTGGCGGAAAATCACATGCCTGGACAACGTAGGCGTCCAATCCCAATTATGATTGGCGATTTCCTGAAACAAAATGTCAAATCTTTACGAAATGCAAATATTTTCCAAAAGCTGAATACATTCATGGTTTGAGAACTTTCATATGACCAAACAAATATCTTCAATACAGTTTTCACTAAAAAAAAACATCATTCGAAATTTAGAGTTTCGTTAGACAGAGAAGCCATTTTTGGTTTTGGTTTTCATCCCAAATAAACAAAAAAAGCATTACAATAATAAAATACATTGTAATCAATTGTAGATAATTCAATTAAACAAATTAATAAAATATAAGTCTCGAATTTCATCTGTAATTTGTATTTTCATTTAGTTTTAGCAAATGCAGAATGAGAAGTTTCCTGAACAGTTAACATGTAATTACCTGAAGAAAGAGCTCATAAAGTAAATCCTCGGTAACTTTTTCAGAAAGATTACCACAATATAATGTCTTGTCCTTGTCATCCATTTATAAACACAATTTTTAAAGGATATTGATACAAATAATTCTTACATAAATGTATACTTTAAAACTTTTAAGCTTTTGCAATTTACAAAACACAAAGATGTCTGTTTTACAGTTAAGTTAATAGTTCCGCGTTTTCTTCGCAGTACATTTTATATTTTTCTTATGAAATCTAAAAAAATAAAGATAGCTTTATTTTAGAAATTTATGAAGATATGAAATATTTGCATAATAATTTTTCGTTTTAATTTTTTTTTTTTGGTCCTGGGCCATCAAGGTGCTTTATGGACATTGGCCACGCTATGGGTTTGAGATAAAAGTTTTGACACGTTGTTATGGCTTTTCTGATTAGTCAATAGAAACACGTGATCAACACCAACCAATAAATCTCAAAATTTATCAAGTGTAATCTCAGTACCAAATGAACTCTTATGAAATTCGTAAAGTACCAATAACAATAAAATTGGCAGTAATATTGGTAAATTAAAGTTATAAGTATCAATCTGTTAAGTTTATAATAATGAAAATACTATTTGGTAAGTTAACATGTGGTTGCTATGTTTCAAAACTCCAACAGTCTACGTTATAATTATGTTACAAAATACGTAACTGTCAAGTACTAAAAATAAAAACAAAATCGTCTGCGCGCTCCCGTACCTACCCGGTGTCATCTGATCATATTCATTCATGTAGTTTTTTAATCAATTTATTGGCGGAAAAGGGGTTGGTTTGTTTTTAATCGAAAAATTAAAATCCGGTATTTTATTTTTAAATTATTATGTTATAAATTTTCCAAAAAAATGAGTTCTCACTTAAATTACCGACATTCCAATGGGAAAGATAACAATGAAGACAGCGAAATCGGTGATAATTGTCAAATTGGTGCTGAACCGATTCATACTCAAATGCCTTCTAAGTTACTGGACTTTCAGTTGATGCCTAAGCATTTACAATTTAATCCTTTTGTATACACGGGCTATCGACCTCAAATGAACACTTGGGAATGCATTATGAGCCTTACTTATCTTCATAATGAAACTCTGAATATTCTTACACACGGTAAGTGATCACTTGAATATATTTTTCAAGTCCTAATTTTATTTGAGATGTGTTTGTATATCTAAAAATTCACATTAATTTATTATTATTATTATTTCTTAAATACACCCATTCACTAAGATTCACAAAATTTGGTAAATCTTTATTTTCAATGTAAACATCCATAATTACAATCAGCTGTAATGGAATTTTTTTCAGAAAAATTGCCAAAATCTGGGCGATTTTTCTATCTAAAAAAAATAATACGTAGTGATATTTATTTATTGTAATTAATTTTTTAGGGGTGCGACTTTAGAAGAAATTTTAATTCGCGCTATAAACCGTTAAACTATCCAAATAAAAAAGTTATTGATTCTGAAGCTTGGAAATACTATTTGAAAGGAACATTATATATACTCGTGTGGTGAAGAATCCAGTCAGGGCACCGTTAAACTAAATTAATTGTGAAGGTATGCAAACTATAATATGCTTCAAACAAAACTCTTTATAAAGTTTTTGCGAACAAAAATTCACCTAAGTTATAAAAAGAAATAGTATTCCTTTCGGACCAAACCTTAAAAGCTACGTTAATTTTCTAACCATTTTATACGGTATATAGGGCGGCCATGTGGTTGCAATGTCCATGAGACCTTCCAAAGTGGTATGTGGTGCTTTAGTGACCAATTCCATAAAATATGCTTTATTAAAAAGAAACATGTGATGTCTGAAATATTTCCGTTTAATAACGAAAAGTAAAATTACATTTTTTTTTCTTTCTATAAAAGCAACAAAATTTTATCCCTTTTTAATTTTTTCATATGTGGCTTGAATTATTTACAGTTTTAAAAGTGAGCTCAATGTATTTTCTTCAAGAAAGTATTGTGTTTCTTTCGAATGTCACCATTGGCATAGTGTACTGGTATACTTTATGAATGAAAAACCTGTTTTTGAAAAGAAAAATGTGAAGGGAATCCTTTATTTTACAGCTTGGAAGCAGTGTTCCTTGGTTAACAAATATAATATTGATATTATGAGTACAACAGCAATACCGGCACTTTTTTTCTGGATATCGAATAATTTCCGAATAGTTAAAAATCAGCCGGATATCCATTTAATCCCTTTTCAAAATTACAAGACAGTATTCCTGGGTCTTCCCTTCATGATATATCCCGAACCATCCCCATTAGTCCACTGAGTGTCTCTTGTCCGACGTTAATTGAACCAACCACTTAATATTTTATATAAAATTCTATGACAATCGCAGTTAATTCCTCTCTTATTACAGGGTTACCTCTTCTGTATGCCATCTGGAGCCTGCCCGGGCTGCTGCCTTGGAATGAAATGTCGCTGCCAGTCCTGCCCTATTTCCACGCTGCCGCAACCGTCTCACCCTGGCTGGGGAGCTCTATCTACCACCTGTTCATGAACCACCACTCCGGATACGGGACGTACGAACGGCTGCTGCAGTGGGACGTAGCAGGAGTCTGGGTTACTCAAAGCTGTGGTAGGAAACGTGGAACACTTACTATAGTTTAGATTTTTCGGTAAAAATTTACTGTACAGTCACCCTTGGCGACTTTTTCAAAATCTCGCCAAAAGTCGCCATTTTGGCGACTGTTGTCAAATAGGGTTGCTGCAATTCCTTGTCGGGTTGGAGGGGTCCTGCCATTTAAAAAAAATTATCGCCAAATGTGGAAAAAATCGAGCCAAGGGGATACCGTACAGTAAATTTGACCCGATTTTTCGTATGTGTGCTGGGGCAGGGTTAAAATAGTTGACACTATTCCCAAATGTAAATTTTTGGTAAAACAATGAAATATTTTAACAATTCTGTTTTAAAAAATCATATGCAAAAAAAAAATTTAATTTAAAGTTTACATACCCGACTAACTTTAACCTTCTATGGTATGTCAGGAGATTGATTTTTTCAGTTGTATTACCGAGTTGTGTTTTAATATATTTAAAGTATGTGAATATAGAATAAAATATTGATATATTAGACAAACAAAATATGCTTAATTTAAACAGAATAATTAATATTAAATATGTGATCAAATTTTCGTGACATGTAGATCTTTTTTCAGTTCTTTTTGAGAAGATTGTAGTCTGTTGTATATTTTTATTGTGCAACAGTATATAAAAACAAAAAGTAAGAATATGATTAATGAGTGTGTATGATAGAATTAACAATTTCTTTGCAGATTTTATTTTTGAATTTCCTTTACTAAATAAACAATTTTTTGTTCTTGAAAATAAATGTATATTCTAACTTGTATGTCTTTGAAAAATCTTCTTAATTCTCCATCTGTATATTGTCTGGCCCGCATAGTCTTCTAGCGACCATAAAGGCCAGACAATGCTAAACGTATGACATAAGATGCCCATCAAGAATAGGTTAACACAATTAAAATGTAAAGGAAATTAAAATAAAATTATCCATGTCCTTTAATTTTCTAAACATCTAATAATAATTTTCAAAAAAAAAAAATCATGTGTTAACTCTATTGGAATTTATTTCAAGAATCAAGTTTTCAAAATAATAATAAAAAAAAAAGCCAAATTTTATAAATATATTTAAATCCACTGACTTTTTGAAAGTACTTTTCATAATGTTTTTCATTTTCTTTTTTAGGAGGATTTTCGTGTATATTTGTTGGAACAATGTGTCTACCATGGGCTTTAAGATATCTATTACTCTTAATCTACCTATCATTTGCTTTGAAAGCACTTCATGCAGCAGTTTTTGCTGTTGGTCCATGGGAACGTCGAATCAGTTTTGCCGCCATGTTCATCATGCGTTTGTGTATTCTATGTGTGCGCTACACACCATATGGCGGTGGACACCCCGAGGTAATATTTGTTTAGTGTAAAACCAATATAGATTTCTACTAGTAAACCTATTATATAAATTAATTGTATATACATGTAAAAATATCTAAATATTGAAATTAAGTCAAGTTAATGTAATAGTTTTCACTTAACTATTTGCGTTTTTATATATTAGTTCCAGCTTTTTAAATTATTACTTTTTACCATTTTAATTTATAACTACCCAAACATGCCTTAGCTGTCTCCCAAGGTGTCTTAAAATTATCAACACAATAAAGTTCTGCCCATTTACTAATTAATAAAATATTCAAATGCGAACGATACTCAATTGTCATGTTGTCGGAAAATTATTTCAAACTTGTATATAATTCGACTCGGCACTTAAATTGTTTTGTTCTATCTTATTATGATGTGTGAAGGGGGCCTATAGGAGCCAAGCACTGCAACCAGAGATCTATTGTACTAACTCCAGGAAATCTTTATAAAAAGATACCCATAGCTGAAGCAAAGTTCAATGTATTAGTTTGAACGTTATTTTTGTTTATAATTTTCTGTTAATACAGTATATTAATTTCTTAAATAAGACTTACTTTGGAAGAATTACCTAATTGATGATTCACAAATGTCTATAAATTATTGATGCTTGATTTATTCACCAAATATTGTCCAATTTTGAATATTTTTTTGTTAGATAGAGAAAAATCCACTTTGGCAAAAACTGCGAAAAATAATCAGTTATCCAGCTGTTATATGTCCAAAAATATCGATTAACCACCAGACTTTTTTTAACAGTTTCTCCAATTTCAAAATGTTTTCATTGTTTGATAGAAGTTGTACAATGACATTTCATTTTCCCAGCATTTATTGGCAAGGGTAGAGATTGAGATAAAAACTCGTCTTATAGAACATTGCGTTAAGAATATTAAAATTCAAATACAACGTTAAAATACACAATAAAATCCAGGAGAATCCAATAAACTATCAATATAGTTTATTTATTTATTGTTCTTTGGCAACACTTTCAATTCTGTGTTTATTTCTGTTTTATTGCTGCACAGATAGACTTTTTCATCTTCTGCTGCGGAAGGGAGATGTATCTCCCAAAAGTGTACAGTGTGTAAAGAATGTCCAGATCTCTTTGATTTTATTGTGTATTTTAATGTTGTATTTGTATTTTAATAAGGATAGAGATTGTTTTACAATATACATTGTTGAGACGAAATGTGAGCACAAGTTGTTCCTTGAATTTCTTGGTAAATAAAAGCAGGGGGCGAATCCCCCTGCTAAATTAAAAACTAAAAAGGGAAAAATAAAATAATCTTAAAGGAAAACCGACTTTAAGAAAAATGTGCTAAATAGTAAAAAAAATAATTAATTTTACAAACAAGTTGAAAAATTTATTTATTTAATATCGATTTTATACTTACTACAACATTTTGAAGTTGGTGCCAATTTACAAAAATCATACCTAAATTTTGACACCGATTTTAAACAGTTGTAATAAGTATAAAATTGATATTAAATAATTCAATATTTTCGACTTGTTCATAAAATTAAAAATTATTTTTTTACTTTTTAGCTCATTATTCTTAAAGTCTGTTTTGCTTATTTTACAAAAAGATTATTTTATTTTTAAATTATTTCTTTGCTTGTACTTCAACTATGTATAATATTTTCTAAAATTTAATATAATTTGATCTCTTCAACAGTTTTAAATATCGGTTTACTACAAAAATGCAATGAGCAAACAGTAAGTTGCTTATCTCTGCAGTATTTGTGGCTATGGGAGTCATTAAGATAATTAGTATTTTACAAGCCATAATGCTACAGTGTGTAAAGAAATGGTAAGAAAGCCTTCAACCTTTCTTTTGTTTTGCGTATGTACACATGGGGATCTGTATTTAATGGATAATTTTATGTTATGTTGATAGAAATATAATGTTATGTTGTATAATGCATTCCTTTTTGTTCATTTTTGTTTCATGCCTTTTTAATATATATTTTTGTAATGTTTGGTATGGAAAGAAAATTAAAACAGAAATATCTAAATATTATAAAAGGTAAATTTCAGCACATTTAAATTAATCAACGAATATTGTTTTTAATTAAACTAGAATATCAAGTATGGATTAGATTGAAAATTTATTCAAAACTTTTTTTCAAAGCATAGTAACTACATTATTATTTTGTTATAAAATTTTATCAATATCCAAATATAAAAAAAGCAAATTAAATGGCCAAATGATGCCTAAATTGTAATGCTACAGGTTTTTTTTTTTTTTAATTTTTAAGAAATCTATGTAGTGAATACCTAAAACCAAAGTAAGTTGTCTAGTAATTTAGCTTTACCAATGACTATAACAATTTAAATGTTATTGTATTAAATAAAAAGTTCAACAATACTTTAATTTTTTTTGCTATTTGTGGTGCTAGTAATTATCTAAATGCAAAATCTTTGGGTGATTCTGGCATAAATTTGTAAATGTTATGATTGGAGGAGAGAGTCAAAAACTGTGATGACTGCCACAAAACTAAAAGATTTGAAACTACTTGAAACATATCCGCTTATAACTTTTTTTATCTTATGGATATATAACCAGACAATAACACAGTTAAATTTCCAGATTATCATGCGATTGTTTGGTTTTCAGGAGACAATTTGCAGTTAAAATGCCGAATCCTGTCCATTTACCCTTCCAATTGATCCCAAGTACCATTCCTTATTCTCAGTAGTCAGAAGATGAAGGTATCTTTGCTTCATCACAAATATTGATGTTTTAATTTCTCCTTCACCCTCCTCTCTGGACCCTCATTCTATTAACGCCTCCTTGGTTTCTGAAAACGTCACTAACACAGTCTATACTCTTTACTGCCGAGATCCTCGCTGTCTTAACTGGAAGTAATGTATCGTCCTGTTAATAAGAGCATTTTCCTTGTATGCTTTGCTAACAATTTGTCTCTCTGTGTTGGTTGTCTCTATTTCACTAACCAAATTGCTTGTTCTTATGATAATGTTACTTGAAGATGTTGTTGACTGTTTGATGTTCATAAAATCTACCTTATAATTTATGATTATAGTGATTGGTCTGTATATCGAATTGTCAATTATTTTTATAAGGACAGTTAATATGTATTTAATTTGTTGCATATCTACTGCTAACAGGTGACGGCTAAGCACTTTTGACATCTTTACTACGGCTCTTCAAAGATTAACTTAATTGACATGTTACTTAGTTAAACTAAATTAATTTAATTGTCAGTTTAATAAAACTCTAATTTATATAAGGGCCTCCGTGGTCGAGTGGATAAAGTCGTCAGCTGGGAATCAGAGGGTTCCTGGTTCGATTCTGTGCAACGAACTTGACAAAGAAAAGTAAAAAAGTAGTAATCTTGTGATTCGAGGGTTGCCAACTTCGCTTCTATATGCTACAAAACATTAGAAAAGTCATCCAGAACATCCACAAAAATGATCGGCGTGACTGGTGCACGATAAATTTGATCGAGGTTCAAAGTCCCGACATCCATTGACATCCCTTGTTATCTGACCATGGTCAAAAAATATGAGGTATCGTTCCTGTGTCTTTCCTTTGAGATAGACCCGAACCGTCACTAATAGCCCACTGTGCAGCTCTAGTGCGATGTTATTTAACAGAAACAAACCTAACCTAATTTATATAATGCATCCCAAGTCCTCTAATGACCACAATTGAAAGTTCATATAGAATATTTTACTGAAATAAAGTTAATGGAAACCTAATTTTTTTTTTTTCAATATGTATGTTATTACTTGTGTATGGGATATTTTTATTGCTCATTTGAATATTGTGCAATAATCTTAAATCCAACTTTTTTTTATTCTTGAGAAAACCATGTTTTTAAATAAGTTTATTTTTATATTTATTTTTAATAATTGTATTAAAAAAGGCCATTGACACATCCCCAGAATTTTCTATATGCTATTTACTCTAGTCATACTAA
This sequence comes from Troglohyphantes excavatus, assembly GCA_963932185.1. Taxonomy (NCBI): domain Eukaryota; kingdom Metazoa; phylum Arthropoda; class Arachnida; order Araneae; family Linyphiidae; genus Troglohyphantes; species Troglohyphantes excavatus. Next base: position 42,451,049 of record OZ010677.1, read on the forward strand.
AATATTAAAGTATCCACACTATGCCAAACAGGTTTACAATTCATTTACATGATATTTTACATCTATATCATACTTGGAATTTGAACCTGGACCCTTTGCATAGGAATCATCCAGCACTCACTGTTACACATTTTCAGGTTAATTTTTCGTAAAATTATACTAGCATCTGCCATCAATAGTTGAAAATACATTTAATAGTTTTATAATAAAAAATCAATGTATTTTGGTAATTTATGCACTAGTACACAGCATAAAGTATCAGATGTATGCACATTATTGGGTTGACTTTCATATATAGATAACAAATAGTGGCCTAAAAACTAAAAATAATTCATAGGATTACTGCATCAGTTACCGACCATTTCGCAGTTAAGATATTTCAAACTAACAGCACACCATTATATTTTTAAAAGTCCCTTCAAACAATGTTAATTAAAGGCTTTTAAAATTTAGTTAAATTTCATTTTACAGTCTAATGTGCACATTTTACAATCTAATGTGTACATTTTACATTCTGATGTGCACATTTACATTCTAATGTACACATTTTACGATCTCATGTGTGCATTTTACAATCTAATGTGCACATTTTACAGTCCAATGTGCACATTTACATTCTAATGTTCACATTTACAGTCTAATGTGCACATTTTACAGTCTAATGTGCACATTTACATTCTAATGTGCATATTTACAGTCTAATGTGCACATTTTACAGTCTAATGTGCACATTTACATTCTAATGTTCACATTTACAGTCTAATGTGCACATTTTACAGTCCAATGTGCACATTTACATTCTAATGTGCACATTTACATTCTAATGTTCACATTTACAGTCTAATGTGCACATTTTACAGTCTAATGTGCACATTTACATTCTAATGTTCACATTTACAGTCTAATGTGCACATTTTACGATCTCATGTGTGCATTTTACAATATAATGTGCACATTTTACAGTCCAATGTGCACATTTACATTCTAATGTTCACATTTACAGTCTAATGTGCACATTTTACAGTCTAATGTGCACATTTTACAGTCTAATGTGCACATTTACAGTCTACTGAATTTAGTAGTCACAAGTTTGGCACTGGTCGGAAGTGGGTCCTTAAAAAAGCTTTTTAGATTTCCTTTCTCATTTGTAAGTATCTTCGAACTTAAGTAAAATCTTAAATTTTCATGGTAAATCTTAAAATTGGCAAACAATTATATAGAAGCAATTATGCTTATGATTGGTTCTATGTAATTGTTATTAGAAGTAAGGTCTAGCATTTTATAAGTAACTTTTATCTATTGTACTGATATTCTTACTTTCCTGCCTTCTTCGCAGGCCTTGCATCATGTATTCCTTCAAGACTTTTGGTCGTTGGTCGGTGCTGTCATCAGTGCTACACAGATACCTGAGCGTTGGATACCAGGCAGGCTCGACTATGCATTCAACAGCCACAACATCATGCATGTCCTGGTTGTGGTAGGGGGCCTGCACATGCACTGGGCAGTGCAGAAGGACTTCAAGTGGGTGGCCGAGAACCAATGTTCGATTTAATCGATGCCTTATCGCAGAGTTTTAAGTTAACAGCAGCACTTTCTGCCTCACCACTTTGCTAGATCACAGTGCATTTAAGTGAGTGAACTAGGGATAAAGTAATAGTATATCAGAAATTGTAAATGTTTTTCAATGGTATTCACTTGGTTTTTAATTCGTTTGGATGTTTCGCAAATGCACAGTGTTAATATTCGCACCGAGGGGAAAGATGTCTGAGCTTTGTATTGCACTTTCTTTCTTTTTTTTGTAAATTGTAGGGTAAGCTAGCTTTTGTGCTAAAAGTACATTGGAGAAAAATGTATGGGTAACTTCACATACAGGCTCATGCTGGTAGGTTTAAATAAAATGCATGCTGCAAAATGATCCCTTTAAAAATAAGCCTACTTTGCTTTGATATTTAATTTTTATCAATTCACCAATCGGAATCTGTAAAACCTAATTCTTTCATTATTGTAAATAAGTTATTAAGATTGATAAATGTGTATAGTAAAAAAAATATTTTTTCCTAATTTGATAAAGATTATTGTGATGTGGTTTAAGCTCAATTGTTCACTACCCTGTTAGTCTTTCGGCTCTGTAGCATGTTAAATATACTTATTATTCAAAATTCTTGTGGCTGAATGATACATAAATTGTTTATGTAGCTAATTTAAAAATTACTAATGAAGAATTAAATTACAGAACTTTTTAAGATGACATGCATTAATACTTCTTCGATATAAAATATTTTTTGTCTCAATAAATCTTATTCTATAATTAATTTTTTTACCTTTAATCCTTAAAGCATAGTATATAAACTCCGTTCAGGCACATAAGAAAGGGAAAATCATAAAAATTGAGGTATTTTTTTTGGCGGAGAGGAGGGAAATACCCCTGAGGCCCTTTGAGCCAATAGGGTATTCGATTACCCCCAGACAGAAATATGATGGTGTCTTGTTAGGTTTAATTTGAAATAAATATAACATGCTTTTGGAATGCTTCTGAAAAATATTTCCCAGAAAATAGTTTGTAAACAGCTGGTTATTTTTATCTTAAACTAAGCCTAACAAGATGTCATCGTGTTTCATTACCTAGCATTTTGATTTCAATGACAAAAGAAAAAGATCGCCAAATGGGGCTGTATAAAACAAGATACTTCAAAAAATGCCATGGAAACATATATTATAAGGATTCTCAAAATTTAATTTAACTTTATTTCATAATTAAGGAGTGATTTACTAATTTTAAAAATAAGTTATTGGCAACTGTTAATAATATTTGTTGCTCAGTCACTGAACCCCCATGAAAAATCTATACCTACATGCCCTGACTCCTTTAGTAATTAATGCAATGTTTGCTGAAGTTGTGATTGTGGTCTTGCTAGAATGATTTTTGCAAGTGGCAAAGTGAAAGATCGCTTATTTAGTCACTATCGCACTTTAAAAAGTTAGAGCCATCATAAATTGGAAGTTAAATGTATGTGAAATAAGCTAATTAAAAGCAAGTGAATAACTTTGAAAACCTTAAGTATATTTAAAAAGAAGTATGGGATTTTTTTTTTAAAAAAACTGATGATTTTTAGATTAGTATATTTTTTTATCTAAGTATTAGTACTAAATCCTTTAGTAAACCTTGCACTTAAATTTGCTCACATTGCAAAGTTTACAAAATCAGTCTTTGGTTTTAGATTCACAACTTAGATTGTAGTTTCCACTTATAAATCCTTGGAGTTTGCCTTAATATTTTAACAATGGAATATACTTTTAATTTAATAATATTTTATTTTAGACTTGAAATTATTTCATTTCAAAATAAAGTGTAGATTTTCTTTTTAAAGTGCAAAAGTGTTAATTTTAAACTCTGCAATTTTATTACTGCACAAGAGTATATATATATACACTTATATAATCAACTTCATGATATTTTTTGAATATCAAACTATCACTAGACCACAATATAAATCAAATCCTTCCATAAACACTATGCACATTCATCAAGATTTGAATTTTCTGGTGTTAACTTGTAATCATTTTGTATATTAAGTGTTTAATTGTATTTATAATTTACTCTTCAGTATTTTTGCTCTGTGTCTATTTTGAATATGTTTGTCCATATGCATTTTATAGACTTTTATTGTGCAATTTTAGTGTGATAATTTATTTAATATAATTTAATTAAAGCAGTAATTTTTAATGTAACAAGCATTTTCTATGTGTTAATTTCAATTTTTGTGTGGCTAAAATAGTTAAATATTTCATTATTTTTCAATTGTTTTTGTAATATGAGTTTTATTTTTAGAATGACAATTTTAAGTTTAATTTTGTGGGGTTGTATTCCCTGTAATATGGGTTAGTTTGAAAGATGCACATTATTTAGATGATCATGATTGAGGATTGTTGTAGAATTGCTAAGCAGCCTTTTTAATGTACTGCCAATTCAATAGCTTATTTAATACTGAAGATTAAACGCTCTGGTTTGTCATACCATAGTTGCTAGATATGAATCAAAGGCTTAAATGTTATATGTTGTTCCGAAAACATACCTAAATTGTTTTTAGGGGTCTGTTTGTTCTTTCATGGAACACAACAGACCGATCTTTAATTTATTGCATTCAATCCCTTTTTAAAAATAATAAATGTTTAATTTATGTATTACAAAATCATTAATCATTGGGCTCTACGTTAGAAGACTTTTCCCACATTTTAAATGGAAAACCTTTTCATTTGACATTCAACTGTTTTTTTATTTGTTTTTAACTATGCTAAAACATAGTCAAAGATGACTCTGGCCGTTTTTTTAGTAGAAGTGTTTTTGTATCTTATAAATATCGCAATGGAAAATATTAAAATATTTCCCATTTCTGTTGATTAGTTTATATAAATAATTTGCTTGTATCCTAATAACAACCTAACTTTTTGCCCAACAAGCAAGGGCAGAATTTTTCAAATGCTGCACTTAAATTACTTAACTTTACTTGAATTTCGGTTTAAAGTTTATTTACCAATTTAAAACTTTTTCAGCCAAAATACGTCCTGCCAAGGTTTAGCTGACTGCTTACTTATTCTTTTCATAGCTTTACAAACCTTAGAAGGTATATACGATTTCCTGTTATACATTGTTTCAATAATTTATGGCTAGTATTGCTTAACTTTTGATATTCTAGATCTTACATAAACTATGCAATCTGTCATGTTACATCAAATGTATAATTGTGCAGTTAAAGTCTCAATAGGTTATTCACAAATATAGTTCTGAATTGTTAGTTTCTTTTAATATAATGATTTGGAGACCAATCAAATACACACACAATAAAAACGAAAGTAGGCTTCTTTAAACAATTTTATAGTGCACTTTTTCTTGATCCATTTAATAACAGATTGGTGTTGAAGGTTAGTTGTTAAGAGTTAAATACTTATTGAATCTAACATAGAAAGAGTTAAAAGTATAATACTCTGCTCCAATAAAATAACGACAAGTTAATACTTTCAACATCCAAATTACTAAAGCCGCAATATTTCTAGTACTCATAGAAACTAAAAAAAATAATAATTGACAATAGTCGTGGTCGTTAAAATTTATATACCAAACAATTCTATTAATCTTTCAAAATTAAACATTTTAGGCATTTTTTTTCCTAACAATAAAGTTTTGTATTTGTATGTGTAGATTTTCTACCTTGTTATAGTTTGATAGTAATTTGTTTAATAGTTATCAAACTGCTAAGTAATTCAAACAAACTTCTGTGTTCGTATACAGCTACGCTTCTACAGAGCTGACAGGTGAACACTGGGCATGTTAGATGTATCATTAGTCTACATAACTCTTTTAAAATGTGTACCTGCACATATCATTGCCTGTATGGTGTAAAATACTAGTGTATATTTAAAAAATGTCATTTAATCTATCAAACTTTCCTTATTTAAAAAAAAATATTGAATGTTACGGAATACAACAGCTTATATAAAACTATGCATGCACTTCTTGTGATAAACTTCGGTAAGTGCAGTATGATTTAAAGTTGCAACCTTTATTTCTAATCATCCATATTTGCACAACTGCCAACATAACTAAATATTAATTTCAATGTACAATGTTTTAAAATTTTGACCTTGATAAAAGTACATTTTTTTTGTTTCAAAGTAGAACTAAATCGTATTCATATTACGACAGCAACAAATTGTGATTGGATATTTTGTCCATTCTGAAATGCAGAGCCGGATTTAGAGTTAGTGAACCCCCTAGGCCGAATATGTGGTGCAGGTCCCTCAACTACATGGGGGGGGGGGATATAGATTACCCCCAGTTAAACAAGGGGGAGGGGTCGAATTTTTTTTTAAAAATGTATATTCCAGAACTGCAAGTTAAGACATGTTAAAGTGTACAAACAAAATTGGGATGCACCGTTTTTAGTAAAATTCCACTACTATGTTATAAAATTTTAATGGTTTCAAGGAATATCAAGGTGCAATAGCATTCTGGAATCTATGAAAATGATATTAGAATATTGCATTTGTCTTTGTATTACCCTCAAATGGCTCTAAGCAAAAAAAAATTAAGAAAAATAAAAACAACTGATTTCCAAAAAAAGTAAAGCAATGTAATTGTAATTATCACAAATTAAACATTTTTTAAGAACACATTAAGAGGTTGTAGTATGCTATTCCTTCATTAGGATTTCGATTATCTTTCCAAATAATTATTTCCCCAAAGTTGACTGACTTGAGTGTGTGTGGTGAAAGCGGGGCCTGATTACCGAATAGGCCCAGGAAGCCCAGGCTTACACTTTGTATTTTTGAGGGGCCCCCAAATCACACATTTTATATAAGTATTTAACACTTCTAACATAGTTTGCTACTAAATTTATCTTAAAAAAGTGGCATTACTAACTTTAACAAAATAAAAGTTACCACTTGTGTTAAGTACTGTGTTCGAATATTGGAAAAATAATCAAAAACATACAGAATATTAAGAATATTTTAATTACTTATTAATGTTTATTAAATATTATTTATAATGTGTTTCGTTGTTAGCCAGTGGCAAAGATTTTAGTGCATGGAAAAGTTCGATTTGATGTTCTAGGGTTTATATGAAAGAAATGGGACCCCCATTTAAAGGTGGGCTTCAATGTCTTAATCGGGCCCTGGGTGAAGGCCCCTTGAGTGCTAGCTGTGACTAAATCCGGCCCTGCTGAGATGTTTTTTGTTACTGACAATTTCCCCAATCCTCAAAATTATTAGGAATTTTCCTGGATATTTTCTCTGGGATATATAAAAAACAACAACAATAGCCCAATATGTAGCTCTTGTGTAACCTTAATTCGACCAACCACTTTATTATCTTGAATAATTCTTAACACTACCTGTTTGTCTACATTGGCGTAAATATATAATACACAGCCAATATGTAAAATATAAATTCTCTAAGTTAAAATAAAGACAGAGTACAAGAATAATAATGTTGGCAGGCATTCATTTAGATTAATGCCATTCTACATCTCTAGGCTATTAAAAGATTAGAAATGTAACCAAGCATTTTTATATATACAAATGGTAATTTAAATACGTTACAATAGAATATTTCAATGCTCCTTTCGAGTTTTTAGGGACTAATAGTTGGTATACAAGAATATATTGCTCATATTTAAATTTTTTAAAACTTTTAGAACTTAGTTAGACATGATTCCGTCTCTTGGATAGATATAGTTTTATACCAAACTATTAAATAATAGTATAGGAAATCTTTCTTGTGTATTCATTTAGTTCCCTGTATCTTTTGTTACATCCCGAATGTTTTGTTGTGATGCAGATTTACTAATAAGCCATGATTTTTAATTGTTACAAGGTTATGTAAACCTGCATTTGTGTATTTGTCTTAATGATGTGTTTTTTCGTCCTGTGTTTTATTTATAATGTTTTCTTTGTACAAGAATAATGGTGAGAGTATGTATGAAAGTCAAATGTGATCATGTGAAAGCATTTTAGTTTGACAAAGGGACCATGTAAAATTGATAATTATCGAATGTAAATCAAAGCTGTGATTTCTGTTCTTAAATGATCCTTGTGTTTGAAAATTTAAAAGTTTCATTAGTATATTATAATTTAAATGTTAACAATTGCAATTAAAGATCATGTGAATCAATGTGGTAAGTATATTTCTTTACAAATTACGTGTAAATTAAAAATGTGTAATTAAATGTTCCCTCAAAATAGGAGCTTTTTATATGCAATAAACGTCTTGTACAATCAACTACTATATACTTTTACAACTTGTTATTTTAATGTACTCATAGAAAAGAAATCAAGACTTTTATTATTCTCATTAAACAAAAATGTACAATTATTTAAGCAGAAAAAAAAATTGCCAGGTTTAATTATTTTTGACTAATACAGTTAGAACTTTGATTATCAGACCCTCAATTCCTATCTGTTGATGATTTAGATATGTATTATCTGATAAACCTGTTAAAATATGTTTATTGGTTCTTTGAAGATCTTCATTTACGAAGCAATTATTTTTGAATAACTTTAAAGCCATCCCATGATATTTGTTCGTGATTAATCCCCTAGAACTTACTAAAATCACTAAAAAAAATTGGGTTTATTTTACGTTGATTAACGTATTATAAAATAATTAAAAAAAATTGACAGGACAAATACAGTGGAATGGCCTTTTGATCTGGCCAAAAAAAAACAGCCTAAGTTATTTTTTTCACTGCACAAAATTAGTTTTCTTGTAGATTTAAAAGCACTATTTAATTATATAATTGTTGCACGTCGCATTTTATTATTTTAATACCTAACTGAAAATTAATATAAATTTTTTTGATGAATATGATATAAAATGTCAAATTAGAAATTTTGTTCTTAGCACATTATTTATATACTTAAGAACTTTTTCCAACTCTTTTAACTGAAAATTAGTATTAAAATTTTTTGATGAATATGATATATAATGTCAAATTAAAAATTTTATTATTAGCAAATTATTTATTTAGTTAACTTTTCATCTACATAAATTTTAGGACTGAAAAAAAAATATTTTTGTGCAGTGTTTCCTAAATAGATAATAAAATTATATTTGGCCAGTTTCTCCTAGTCATATTTAGATGTGATTAGCCAACCTGAGAAAGAAAAATTATTTTATGTTTCAAGTTTTGATTCCATGAGCTTGCCACACTTTAGTATGGCACAACTCAAAATTTGGCTGTAATATGTATATGTTGTAGATACTTTTGGAATATTTTCTGTGTCATGTATTGTCTGAAGTTTAGGTTAGACATTTCAATCTCCTGACAATACCTAAAGGCCAATTTACTGCATCCCCCTAGAACTCCTTGATGTGTGAGCATGCAACTATATATATATATATATATATATATATATATATATATATATATATATATATATATATATATATATATATATATATATATATATATATATATATATATATATATATATATATATATATATATATATATATATATATATATATATATATATATATATATATATATATATATATATATATATATATATATATACAGTGTTCACTCTAGAAATAAAAAGGGGCAGGGCGCTGTTAGCAGAAAAAGGGTACCCCGTTTTTTGGAAACGCACTTCTTGTTTTTAAACGGGCATTTTGAAAAAAAATTTGGGGTGGGCGTGGCCACCCGTTGACACATCGGACCCTTGACCAAACAAAAAACAATTCCGATATATTGCATATTGAGCTATTGGTGACGGACTTATCTCAAAGGAAAAAGCAGTACAAAATTTATGTAACTTTGTAGAAATACTACTTGAAATCCAAAATTTGACATTTTAAAATTAATGCTTTCGTTAAAATCCAGATCGGTAAGTAGCCCGAATTAGCCCCCTTACAAAACTGATGAAAAGGCTACTAAAATTCAAAATTTGGTAATAAAATGTCTGATCTTGTAATCTCTCCCCAAACCATCTTACAGGCAACCAATAGGATTCGTGCAATGACCTGTGCTCGAAATTACCGCGGAATCATCGCGATTTCACAACACGCTTAATTAAAAAGAAGTTTGTTTTCTATTGTCATAATTCACTTAATTTACACACAAAAAAAATTAATCGATGTCTCTTTTTTGAAGACAGCTAGGAAAGCAAGGATGCTTGTGCTTGACTAAAAAGGACAATAGGGGCGGAATTTTTTTCGAAAAAGGGCGGCAATTTTGGAAAAGGGGCATAAGGGCGCTATTGAGATGAAAAAAGGGCGGGCAGGGCGGACCGCCCTTCAAAAAACGTCTAGAGTGAACACTGTATATATATATATATATATATATATATTATTTAATTTTTTTCCACTTACCAAACTGATGCTCATAGTGTATTGATAAACTATATAAATACTTTTAAGACTATGCTGACTGGCCATTAGCATAATGTTTTAGTATGTTACTGAGTATAAACATGTTTTCAATTGCTAATGTTTATATCAATTTCAAGTCCAACATAAATATATGTATTTACTGAAGCATTCTTCGTTTGGATTTTCACCTTCACTTCGGATTGAATTTTAAGAAGTGAACATGTACTATAAGAGGATTTTCCACAGCATTTTAGGGCTTGAAATTTTAACTCTTTTGACTTGAATAGGACAGTCAGCATATGTTTACCATCTATGTTAGAATAGGAGTTCAACAGATAATCAAAGTTCATCTGTATCCACCAAATTGTATAAGTGTAACTAATAGGCCCAAAATGATAACTGTAAATGGACCATGCTATGCAATAGCCTGTTAACCCACAAATTGGAGAAAAAAAAATAAGAAAATTGAGTTGTAATAACTCAGTTTCCATTTAAGCAATCGACATCAAATAATGTGAAAACCCTCTTCTGAATACCTATTTTAAGTTTGTCAGGTTGCTTGGTTAAAATGGCTTGATCAAAAGCTGAGAATAGCAATATTAAATCACACTGCTCATTTTTGAGAAAGTACTATTACTTAAATTTGAGTACGTCATCGCTCCTTGACGATGCGATTGTACTCTAAGAAAAACGAGTATGTTCATTTGCTAATTTTTAAGCACCTTTTTTTTTGCAGTGCAGTTTTCCAAACTGAACATTGTGTCAGTTGACCGGTCGTTGCATACCATGTTCCAAATATTGATCATAATTTAACCATTTGGTAATTACCTTCAATAGTGTTTTTTAAAATGCCAATCTTGATGTTCTCTCGAATTTCATTAAATGACTGGTTTCAGCTAAGTAATGTACATATCAGTCACTGTGAAAATAAAATGTCAGCTAATTATTTGTTTGGCCAATCACATGGCTGGAATGCATATTAGTTATTTGTCAAATACTGCTGTGTTGCACTTATGAATGTGCCTTAATGAAATCAAATTCAATCCCACTGATGCAATTCCGGTATTTTCAGTAACAGTTATTTATCTTTCATATCCAATACATTAAAAGAATTAGATTTCATTTAGCTTTATTTAAAAAAATTATTGTATTGTGAAAACAAAGAATTTGTTATGACCAGCTCTAGGTTTAATATTTGCCTAGCACTATGGAAGGACATGTAGATTAGTAACCAAGTACCTAAAATTTGACTTGCATGCCTTTTTAACATGAAGTACAATGTAAACAAAATGCTTTATATTTCTATTGTTACTTGTTTGGTAAAGAGATCCGAGATTTTGCTCTCTTTATTAATCACGACTGAGGTGTTTTGCATTTAATTTTCAATGACTGTTTTATTTCGGTTTTATTGTTATTTAAATATATAATTTTGTTGAATATTATCAAGGATATTTTAGAGTAATAAAGTTTTATACTGCATATATTGTCTCTTATTTTTAAATATAAAACTGGGATTATATGATGGTTAATGTTTTAAACACTAGTACTCACACAAATTTGACTAAATTTTTTTAAACAGTTAAATATTACTAAGTCAGTTAATACAACTCTTTCAAAGTAATCATAAATAAAAATAATTTATAAGTTTTGTTCCCTTTTTTTTTCATAAACTCTAAGGTTCTAAGTAAAATAGTTTTGTATAAGGACTATCGTAACAAGCTCTAAAGTTATACCATTGTAATGTGTTAGTCTAAGAAAATATTTAAAGAAACATTTAAACTCAAATTTTTCAAAATTAAATCTTCATTTAAAGAGTTTGGTACACATCTTCAATAGCCAATTAGCACCAATCTTCAATAGCTAAGTAGTTATCGCCAATTGCCCACTGTTCAACTCTAGTGCGACTTTAATTAACCAAACCAATTAGTGACATGGCTTTGGCATTAAACTTTATTTGGTTCAGGAATTTAGAGTGGGTTAGGAGTTTGATGATAAAACAATCTAGTTTCTAGAAGGTTGGGTTTATCAACTTCTTACTTTACATTCTCAATGAAATGTTTGACAGTTTGGTTAAGTTTGTTTAAGCAGAATTAAAATAAAAACATTTTTTTTAATCAAATGAAAAAATTTTGATTTTTTTTTTTTTTTTTACGATGAAGAAAGTACTTTTGTATAAATATGTTTCATAAACTCAACCACTGCGCTTTAGAAAACGTCCTATATACTTCTACACATATTAGAATTTTTATATTTACTAACTCCCAGTAGTTGACACGTCTGTGGTCCAGTAACGTACGCAGAAAATGTGTATGAGGGGGGAGTCATTAGACCCCACCCACCTTTATAAATTGAAAAAAACTATCAAATAAATATACCCACAATTCCTTTCAACTCTTATTTCCTTATATATCCCTAAATCCCTTTTTTTTAATAGTGATCTTATAAATTACTATTCAGTTTCCAACTGCGCATCAATCTCGCGCATTTGTACATTTCATACTTCTAAGTTATTTCTTCAAAACCCTGGTTTCACATCCATATATGGTCACTAGAATCAGTGAGAACCGAAATTTTTTCTCGCGATGGCAACCTCCCTTGGGCAGTCGTATGAATTCAAAGCTTTCCTAACCTAACCAGCATTTATGTAGGATGTGTGTCTGCGCCCTTGGCTCTTTTGCCGCTATCCACAACAGAAGCAGAATAAACTATTTTGAAATCTAACAATATTGTTCCTGAACTTTATCGCAAAAGTCTTTAGCATAATTTTACCACATATATAAGGTAATAAATTTTCTTTGTGGACAAATGAGAAGGGCTCTGACCCCTTCACCCCCTCCCCTATTAAATAAAATATACACAAATAAATACAAATAACATTTATTGAAACAACGTTGAACTTTAACAAAATTAATGTACAAAATATCAACAGCTAACATATTTGATAAAATAACATGACATACCAACCGAATTTATTACAAACTTTGAATTAAAAAAAAAAAACTTGAAAATACTAGAAACTTATAAAAATGTATAATATTTATAAAAATAAAATTGTAATTATTGTATTAGCTAAAATATGATCATTAATATTGTAAGCATTTGAAATAAAAATATTCACCAAGACTTTTCCCTGTATAGCTTTTGTAAGTATTGTAATAAATGAAACCATATTGTTAATAATTTGATTATACACCAAAAATTGCCAGGTTCACCAAAATTGGGTTTTTCATACATTTTTAGGAACATAATCCTTATTTAATTTAAATATGAAAACCTAAAAATTTAATATAATTTTTTAACAATGATGCTGAACTACTGAACGTCACATAGTATGTTGTATACTTTATTAAAATAAACCGTTAATTATTTTTAGTTTAAATATTAAATAGATTTGGGGGGGGGGGGGGGGGGATTGGGAAATTAAACTTAAGAATGAATGGCCTTCTAATTTTCAAAAAATCAATATTGATGTATATAATATATATGTATATATATATACACACACATATATATATATAAAAATATATATATATTTATGTATGTATATATATATATTATTTTAAAAACGGGTAAAACAAATGAATCATTATGCGTTTTTATTTTTTGTAAAATTTAGTTCTTGATATATTTTTGGCTTTAACAGAATGACTGTAGGCAAGGTGGAAAGTTCCAATTGCGGCCCATGGCAACCTTTTGTCAGGCGAAAAAACAAATGTTTTCTTTGAGAATACGGTAAATCCAGCACCCTTCGGCCGCAATTGGGCTATTGCCAGACAGGAAAAATAAACGTTCTAATCTGTCGCAAAAAAAATTATTACGCATTTTTAAAATATTTTATTTTAATGCTATTCCTAAAAAAAAATAGCTATTGAAAAACGTTAAATATTAATAAGTTAAACAAAAATTAAATTTTTAATGTTAAAGTGATTAATTTTGTGGTTAAACTATGAATATGCTGCAACAAACATTGCTAATGGGTAGAAAATATTTCAAATTTTCCCGGGTCTTCTTTTAGTCACTGGCCTTTTTCTAATCCTTTGCATGTGGTGTATTGCAGGCTTAGCATTGTTTTCTTCCAAATACTGTTTTAGCAAATCGTTTGCTAAAGACATATTGTTCTCTTTGACACGATCCAAAACCGTCTGAAAAATTCAAAATAATCGTATGCATTTTAAATAATATTCTTCTATTCTAAATTGCTTCATAAAGCTATTATTAAATACGTTTATTGTTTTGGAATTTTGCTTAACGCTAAAATTAAATTTCTTAGTAAAAATAGCAATTATTTTAGGATTGAAGGGGTGTGACAGCTTAACTTTTTTCTGATTTACAGTTTTTCACTTAAACCTATAAATAAAAAGTCCTCTAATCGATGGGTGCAAGAACCAGACATCTGTAAGTAATGGCAGTAGAGTATAGAGAATGAGCTGTATGTTGCCACATATGGTGCAAGAAACGTACAGCTCCAGGAGCTGTCTTGTTTTGGACCGAATTAGTTCAATGTTTGGTCGCTTGGTTAGATCGCTTTCTGTGTTGCATCAGCCAGTCGTTTGCCAAACTCATTTGTTGAAGGTGTGTTGTTTGTTAAACAAGCTAAAAGGTATCTTACACGACCGAAATTCCATTAAAGGTGTGATTCATAGTTAAACTATATTTATATGCAATACTTAAATGAGACGAATATTTTTTGTTGTTTGAAGTTCACAATCGAATTGGTAAGCTTGGTAAATTACCGTGTTTGATGTAAAAAAAAACCAGACATCTCGATTTTTTTTAATAAAAAAAAAGACAAATGTTGTGAAAGTAAACTGATCTGTAATAGAAAAGGGTATGTTTAATGTTTTATCCAAATTAAAAAAAATTAAGTTAATGTAAGTGTTTTTTGTCCTAACTGAACAATTTTGTGGAGCTGTCTGGTTCTTCCACCCACCCTATCGGTTATTATAAACCAAAATTAAACTTGCAAAAGTTTAAAAGAAAATGCAAGATTTTACGCTGAATGCGGGCTCAGTAAAACTTCAATTAATTTAATCAGTTTTATATAATAAAATTTTTTAAAACAATTTTTTTTAATGGATTGTATTTTTTACAAACTGTTTATATGGGAATTGCATACATATTTATAAAACCATATCATTAGAGCATCTTCTTAATTGGATTATTTCCATGGTAATATAATACTTATTTGACCAACTAATTAAAATATATAGAAATAGTTTTTTTTAATTAAAATAACTTCTGTATTAATTATTTTATTTTTAACCAATGGACTTTTTATCAGAATTGGACCATACTGCAAATGTCTTAAATAAAAAAAAACAATTAATATAAAATTATTTTTTATATCGTTTGACTTTGTAAATTGAGCAGTAGAAAAAAAATAGAAAAAAAATAATGTACAGAGTGTTAAATGCAGTGTATTGTATAAATATATAAATATACTTACTTTTCCCTTATTGTCACATGCGTTTATGCCAAATGTGATATGGCCGTGAAGCTGCTTATAGACTTCAACAATACAAAACGTCATTTCCAAGTTTCCATCCATTACAGCCACGTGCAAATTTCTATTAAGTACAATAAATAACAAAAGAGAATCAAATGTAAGTATATTTTGAAAAAAATTGCCCTGAAACAGATACAAAAGAAAACAGTTGAAATTAACTGAGGGCTTAAAATTTGTATGCACTTCATTCTTTTTCTGAGTACATATTCAAGTATTATTTTTTAGTTATTTTTATATGAAATTTTTAAATAATTGAATGCTTTCATTTTTGTGATATTTTATTGAGAATTTAGATAAAATATAGTGAAATTACATTTCCAAAGAAAAAAAAACGGTTTACATAAAAAAAACATGTACAATTTTTTTTTAATGAATGTTTTTAAATATTTATTTTGAACAAATGGTTCAGATCAGATTAGAAATATTTTATTTATTTTTTAATTTAGTATAATTAGTAAAATATTGGTGTGTATATGAATTATTCTAAACCTTCATCAAAAATACTTTTATGCACACACGGTTATATACATCAGGGGATTTGAATTAATTGTTCAAATTAGTACACAAGATCGTATTAAGAGCAAGGAATTCTATATAAGGATAAGGTAAAACATTACATATGCTCAATAAATCCAAAAGGAAATGCACTTTTTTTTACAATAGAGTGATTGACAAACGGAATAAATTAAAAAAAATAGTATCAATAATTCTGTGGTTGTAATTAGCTTTAGAACACAATCGAATTTGTTTCGAGCCAGTGGTTCCCAACCTGCACTGTTAAAAATAGGTACTCAAAAATAAGTACAATGTACTCATTTTTGAGTATATTCGATGGTTATCATAGCTCCGAATACATAAGTTTCATTTTTGAAAAAGACATGTTCTTAAAAAATGAGTAAAACTGAATCAAAAGAGCAGTAGCTTGCTCACATACTGCTTTCATAAATCACTTTCAATAAATATGCCTTATCCGTTGTACCTTGCTAATAAAATATCGTTACAAATCGGAACTTTTAATACTTTGGTTCCCCCTGATGGGAGGGTTGCCAGCTTCGCTACAAAAATACTAGAAAAGTCGTCCAGAACATCCGCAAAAATTAACGGCGTGTATACGGGACTGGTGCACGATAAATCTGATCGGGGTCCAAGGTCCCGACGTCTATTGAAGGCGTTGGGTGCCAGTTCAGGTATTTCCTCGTCATCTGACCATGGTTCTAAAGTAACGAGGTGTATGTATGAATGTGTTTGTGAATGTGTATGTGTTCCTGTGTCTTTCCTTCGAGATAGACCCCGAACCGTCGCCAATAGCCCACTGTGCAGCTCTAGTGCGACGTTAATTAACCAAACCAAACCCCCTGATGGGTGACAAATTAAGAATATTTTTTATTTCGCTTATAAATATTGTATTTGTATTTATTTTGTAAGTCGTTTTCTTCCCGTGCATAGAACGGATATTTCAGCTAGTTACTTAGAATTGTACTAATATTTATGTTCTGAACTTCGAGCATGGATCCTTCATAGTAGAGAAAACATAATGTTATAATCTCGCTAACATCAAAGTGAGGCCAACATGTGACACGTGGATAATTACGTCATCCCATTCATAAATTTTCACTGTTACACATTTCCCAATTCATCAGCCAATCGCGAGTATTTTTTCATTCGTAATTTTGAAAAGAAGTCACGTGTCTGAGGCCATTCGTTCTGAGATGTTGGCTTCACGAATATGAGACCTCATATTCGCTCTACTAGGTACTGAATAAGATACTCACGTTCGTTTGTATTTCTCCTTCCCTTCCGGTTTTAACTTGTGTATGATTCCCTTATCTTCTTTAGTGCCGAATTGACCAGTTTTAATTTGTTCGAACATTTCCGAAAGCTCTTTGCGACATTTATCTTTGGAGAATGCTGCTGCATTGACGAGCTTATTTCTTGCCTTAGTCCTACAGTACATAAAAACAGAGAAAATATTAAAAATATATATATTAGACACAGATTTACTAATTACTTATATTGTTTTAATAAACATCAAGTATATGATCAATGATGGTATATTGAAGAGAATTTCTTTTTAAAAGTAGTTTAATTTTTTTTTCATGTTATCAAAACCTTCATGTATTTTTTTGTTGAGTACGGTTTATTAGCTCTTAATGGATGTTATTAATTCGTAAATGTATTATAATATATTGAATAAATATAAATAATTAAATATAATTAATATTTCATTCTTAATTTATTAATACATATTTAACTTTTTATTTGATTTTCGTTTAGTGAGCCAAACTGGAAGTATTTTAATGGGTAAGAAATTTACGGATTACATTATTATACGGGCACTGGAAAATATCTATAATGAGCAAAAATTTTACGGGCTGAACCAATTTACGGTCATTCATATTTAAATTACGGGCAAGAATTTTACGGGTGACAAAATTATTTTACGTCATGTGTAGTTATTTTACGGGCTGGACCATAATTTTACGGTCATTCATATTTAAATTACGGGCAAGAATGTTACGGGCTATACCATAATTTTACGGACTACGGGCAAAACTTTTGGTGACGGGAAAAAACCCGTAATTTTACAGTTTTTTTCTTCTTTTTCTTTACAGTGTACTAGTCAGGCTAAAGTGATCACTCGAGACAAGTAACAACATCGGATATATGAAGAAATTCTCTCAACGTATATAAAAAAACATTTTTTTTTGTTATTCTAAGTATAATACTTTAATAAAAACATATATTAGTTGCATGCTTAACTAACGTGAAAAAATGACAACGTGATAATACTAAAGACTTATTCTTAACAAAACGCACTTAAAAAAATAGATTTTACGTTTATTTTAATTCTGTCCAATCGGAAGCGAATTTTTTCGTGTGTGTCAAATAAAGAATATATGGAGCACAAAATTGCGACATTTTAGATTTTTGTACAAATATACGTACCCAGAGGTTTTACTGTCTAATAGCAATCGAAGTATTTTGAAATTATGTCCTATCACCAGCGAAAGATTCTTTTATGACAAATGAATAACACAAGGAGTGTAAAATTACGACATTTTAGATTATAAAATAATAACAATTTAGATTATGTTGAACTATATTACTAATTTATTTGAAGTCATTTATATAATAATGGCCCCGCGTTGCATCAAATCCGTTAAGACATTAAAAAATTGAGTCTAGTACTGTTAAAAAAATGTAAAAAATGATAAAATGGGTAAAATTTTTAAATTTTCAAAATTTTGATAGCGATGCGCAATGGTCAAATAATACCCGATATCGAAATACCTTTTTGCATTCGTCTTCTAATTACTAAAGACAAGCTTTCCGCATAATTTAATTTAATTTTTTTTTAATTTAATTTTTCATTTTCATTTATAGAAATGGGTAAAAAATTTAAGTAATAAATAAAAAAAACTCGTCTTATAGAACATTGCGTTAAGTATATTAAAATACAAATACATGTTTTGTATTTAATATTCTTATTTTCATTACATAGTTTCAACAATAAAAATACATAAAATCCAAACATGTTTTGGGAGATACATCTCCCTTCATCAGCAGAAGGTAAAGTATGTACACAACAAAATGAAAATAGAATGGAAATTGTTTTCAAAGAACAAAAACTATCTAGAGACTGCATTCGATTATTAATGAAACTTTTGCTGTTTCGGTATTTCATGCTTGTTGGCACACAATAGTTAACACCAACCGATTGACCTTTTTTTTTTTTTATTTTTGGCAACAATTTTAATTGTGGGTTTATTTTTATTTTGTTAAGCATAGCAGACTTTTCCTCTCTGCTGATGAAGAGAGATGTATCTCCCGAAACATGTCTAGATTTTATGAATTTTTATTGTGTAGTTTTAATGTTGCATTTGTATTTTAATAAAAAAAATTGAAATGTTCAAAACTTTGAACACGATGTGCAAAGATCAAACGTTGTCTGATGGCGATTTTTATTTTTTTAATATGACTTCGACTTTACCAAAGGCAAGTTTTCCACACTATATTGTCATGTGGATTTGAAAACTTTTAATTTTTTCGGCCCACCCTATTACAGAAGTAGACATGGGTCGCCAATAAAAAGAAGTCGCGTGGTTTATATTGCTGGAAAATGCTGCTTTGTTTGAAGATTTTATACGCATTAAACTTTAAACTTACTTTAACTCGTAATTGCAGTTCAGCTGATCTTTAGAAGCAATTGCATTCCAATAACCATTTTTTGAATTTGGCGGTGAATCGGGAACTAAATCATTGCACACAAAAAAGTTGTTTATACTATTCTTGATTTGGTCGCAAAATTGTTCCGCTTTTTCATTTTCGTCTGCGAAATCTTCCAACTGGAAACTCGGAGAACCACATTCTGACTCTGGAGTTACAGCAATACGACTGGCAAGCACCTCATCAGCTTTACTAAAATCATAACCATTGCGACCTGAAAAATTTGAACACAAATCAATGGAAGTTTTTAAAACACCTTCAAAGATTATTACAGTAATCGTTCTTTTTTTTCTGGAATATGCATATTTGCCCACATTGGCGAATCTAGTTATAGGGCATCAGTGCTGTTACACAAAAATACTTTGGGGGGTTGAAACAAGTAATTTCCCAACTTAACGATTCGAAATTCTCAACTCAACTATTCGAAATTCCCAAATAAACAGTCCTGAAAATTCCCAGTTCCAACTTACCGCCATTTTTCTTCTTTTTTATGTATATATTAGTAATATTAAACAGTTATCTCACATGCATATTGATTTGTTGCACCCATATTCCAATGCAGTGTCCGTTCTGAGGTCTAATTTAAATGTAATCTTGCAAGTTGGGCCTTTTCTAGTCTTCCCTAGCTTCCATTTGTTAATAATACTAATTTTCTGCAGGCATGGGTTTTTAGAAGTCGAAATTCGCAACTTTAAAGGTTTTCAGTTTATTGGAGGGGGGGGGGGGCAAATCCCCCCCGGTGCGACGGGCCTGTAGAGCATTAGGGCAATTGCCCCCTGAAAGATTTCCTAACTCAGTGACGGTTCAAGGATATTTTCTGACTCAAGTGGATTTGATTTTGGTGCCCAATTTCCACAAATAATTTGTAAAGAAATTTTACAATTTAAATAATAATTTTTAATATTAGAATTTTTTTTAACTCGTAAACTAAAAAAAGACTACTCATTCACTAAGTTGAGAAAAAAAAAATTGTAAGAAATTGCCTGCCTGCACGGTCAAGAGTACATTTTCCTTTTTAGATTATAATATGAAATTCAAACTATGTAACCTCTATAAAATAATTTACGGTGTAAATAAATTAATCTCAAATTAATTAGTTAGTGTAATTGCAATATATAATTTAATTAAAATATATATAAGGAAAATGTCCAAAGTTAACAATATCCCTTTTCACCAAAATGTTTGTGTAAATATCTTTGAAAAAGAGACCAATTTCCACAAATAATTTGTAAAGAAATTTTACAATTTAAATAATAATTTTTAATATTAGAATTTTTTTTAACTCGTAAACTAAAAAAAGACTACTCATTCACTAAGTTGAGAAAAAAAAAATTGTAAGAAATTGCCTGCCTGCCCAATTTCCACAAATAATTTGTAAAGAAATTTTACAATTTAAATAATAATTTTTAATATTAGAATTTTTTTTAACTCGTAAACTAAAAAAAGACTACTCATTCACTAAGTTGAGAAAAAAAAAATTGTAAGAAATTGCCTGCCTGCACGGTCAAGAGTACATTTTCCTTTTTAGATTATAATATGAAATTCAAACTATGTAACCTCTATAAAATAATTTACGGTGTAAATAAATTAATCTCAAATTAATTAGTTAGTGTAATTGCAATATATAATTTAATTAAAATATATATAAGGAAAATGTCCAAAGTTAACAATATCCCTTTTCACCAAAATGTTTGTGTAAATATCTTTGAAAAACAAAATGAAATATTATTAAAGAGTGACTTAAAAAATATTTTCTTTCGTACTTTTTGTACCATAATTACGGCTATAAAATATGAGTAATATATTAGATCTACATTAATTAATAGTAAATATTCAGTAAATCTAATGTAACATAGATGCATAAAATTATTAACTTCTATATTAGCAAAATTTTTACCAATATTGGCTCTTCC
Organism: Troglohyphantes excavatus; assembly: GCA_963932185.1. NCBI lineage: Eukaryota > Metazoa > Arthropoda > Arachnida > Araneae > Linyphiidae > Troglohyphantes > Troglohyphantes excavatus. The sequence continues at coordinate 42,472,566 of OZ010677.1, forward strand.
CGAGAACAAATCATCCTGGATCCGCCCCCCTTTGACCAATTCAATTTCAATGTACTTTTCAAGTTCTTCAGATACACATATATACTCAGGGTTATTACTCCCTAAGGACAAGATTTCGGAATCTTGCTGTTTATAAGTTTCAACAAGACAATCAATGATATGATCTGCTTCAATTTGCGCAATAATCTTCATGTTGCATTGCAAACAAGAAGACACGTATTCCAATTCTTGCCTTCTGTAAGCCTGGAGATAGCTATCAATTATTTCATCTGCTTCCCTTTTTGCAATGTCCTCTGCATTATAATTTCCCATATTCGAATATTGCAGTTCTTGGTTAAACGCATGGTTTTCAATGTATGGATATACTCGCTGAGTACCTCTGTTATTTAAATTTCTGATTGGATTCCTTTCAATTATTTCTTGGTCTAGTGTATCTTCATGATCATCACTATGAGAAACTGATTTAAAATCAAGATTTTTTGAATGTTTACTTGATGATTGATGGAAGTCTGAATTATTAAACTTCTCTTCTTTGAAGGTGGCAGGTGTAATTTCCGATTTGCTTTCAAGCTCATTTATTTCTTCAATTTTAATGTCTTTACTACCCAAACCATAAACATCGAAATCAGTATTCAGCAATTTACCACTGTCTTCAATTTTAACTTTGTTATTGCACGATGTAGTCCTTAAATGATATGAAAATGTATCGACTGAACCAATCTTGGTATTCTCTGATTTAACCTTGTTATTATTATTGGTAAATTTGCTTTTACTCCTGGCTGCATTTGGTGCAATATCATCTTCCGATTCTTCAACTTTAATATTTTTATCAAAGAAAATAGCTTTCTTGGAATTATCAAAATCTTTTTTGTCGAAAAGTGGGCTTTTATTGATACATTTCTGCAATGTAGACTTTTTTCGGCCGGTACTGCCACCATTCAAATTTAAGTCAGAAATTTTTTCAGTTACAAAATCTGCTAAATTGTTGTTGATATAGAAATCTTTTGTTCCATTTACACTTCTAGTATTTATTGAAGAATTCTCCATTTTAGTCGGTTCTTTTTCATCCCCTCCCGATTGTGCAGTCTTAGAACTGGTATTTTTGTTACTTCTTATGCTAAACTTTCTGAAAAGGTTGGTCAGGCTGGATTTGGATGACTGCGATATTTCGAGTTTTTTGTCTATTTCTTTGGTTACTTCTTTCCCTTCCTTTGGTTCCTTAAACTTTTTTGAGCGATTAAGAATGTTAAAATGCCATTTGAAAGTTTGTGATTTCTTAGCATTGTTCTCCATTTCTTTAGTTGTTTGATCGTCTTTCAAAAATATGGAGTCTTTCAAACAAAACCTGCAAAACGAATATTTATTTTAAAGTTCTCAGCATATATTAAAAAAATAAATTAAAAGAAATATTATAATGTTAAGGTTACTCGGAATTAAAAATCGTGAAAAAGTCGTTTTTGACATTTTTATGGTTCAAATAACTGCTTTTCTGTTGTTTACAATCAGATTAGCAATACAAATGAAGTTTTTTTTTAAGGTATGGTATGTATATATACTTAAATTTCAAACCTAGACTTTTAATGTTCGGTGTACCTTTTCTCAGAAGCTATAACACGTGGAATTAAAAATTAAACACTGACATAATCTTTAATGATTGGTGCATACTTTAATTGGGCTTTTAAGTAAAAATATATTTACTTTTAAAAGATCAAAATTATTTTTGCGGGATTTTTTAAAGATTGTTTTGGAAAATAAATTATTTCTAAGCAACTAGACCGTGTATTTGAAAATTCGCATGTTAAAATAATAAAAATAATTTGATTTGCTACAAAAAAAAATCGAATCAACAACATTAATGGCCTTTTAGAAAAGGTACATTTAAATATAGCTAAAATTTAGCATTGGATCTTACGGAAACTCAACGAGATTCCGGGTTACATAACGTTAACTTTTTTTCATTGGTTGTTTAGTTTAAATTAACATAATATATCCAAGGCAGTAGTATAGTACGGCAGCTCCTATTGGCATTTGGGTGATGGCTCCTTGCAAACTGGTTTCAGGGAATCCACAAATGAATCTGTGTAAGTTAACCAATTGTCTTATCAATATCCTCAACCCCCCCCCCCCCCCCTCTTACATGAAAATAAAGCCTATATAATCTTCGCAAACTGAATTGAGACGAGATAATCGTTAGAAATATAGATCAACTCAACTTGAAAATTTACTCAAAATTTACCAGCCTTAGATAAATTATCCAAGAAGGGAAGTTATATCACAAGAAATTCTGCATGCCATATGAGTCTTCAGCTTGCTTCTCTCGCCCTTGCATAATTTTATTTTTACATTTAGAAAGGTTTTGTGAAAGAATCAACTAAGTATCTATAATATTCTAGTTAGACTGCTAAGTGTAAAAACATTTATACTTATTGTTCAACATAATAATTCTAAACTTAATAATTAATTAGACTGCTAAGTGTAAAAACATTTATACTTATTGTTCAACATAATAATTCTAAACTTAATAATTAATTGAAATTTGCATCTGAGAGATACAACATTGTAGATTGACAATTAATCAATTGCAGTTGAGGAACATATATCTAATATTTTTTATGGAACATTTAAATCCCTTTCCTTTAAAAAAAAAAAAAAAAAAAAAAGAGATTGTATTTAACGTGTTCTTTTTACGTTCTGGATGGATAATTATAAAACAATTATTATTTTCAACTATTATTTCAATTATATATTTTTCAACTTGTTCTTTTGCAAATCCAAAACAGATTATGATTTTTCGCTCCAACCATAAAAAAATTCTGACAAAAGAACAGAAAGAGAAATAACTGTTATTTAGAAATAACGTAAATTACAAAGATGTACTTGGAGCTTTGAGCGCAAAAGGGTTAAACTCAGTATGCTGAACCGAACATATATTTAGTAGGTTTATGACATTCGTCGAATGTGTGTGTGTTTTCTTAAATGGGGTGTGAGAGGAATTTCTATTTGAAGAAAGTTTTAGATCTCTAAAATATGATAAAAATAATTTCTATTAAAGTTTGTGAGAGGATAACTTTTTGAAGTCAAGAACATGTTGTTCTCTTTCATTTAGAAGAACAGAGAAAACAAATAACAGGTCGTTAATTTGGTGACTTAAATGCGACACTCAATTGAAAGGGTTCTATACTCGGGGACAACCTAAGTTGAGCTTAAAGCAATTGCATAGCTTCCGCTTCAGGTTCAACTTAGGTTGTCCCCGAGTATAGGAACAGTAAATCACACGACCGAAATGTGTTTTTTAGACATATGTGTCGATTTTAATGATTTCAAGCAACATTCCTGCCAAATTTGAAGGAAATCGAACAACGCGTTTAGTCGTAAATGTGCAACAAATTTACAGAGTCGAAAGTCGAGTGAAAACAGGGCAAAAGCTCGGCCAAAAATATGTCATTGCTTTTAAATGGAATTAGATAAAGAACCAGCTAACAAAAAAAAGCGTGTTTTATGTTCCAAAAACACGCAGTTCTTGTTCAATTTGGAGAACAGGGAACACAAGAACAGGTAGTTATTTTGGTGACTGGGATTCGCCACTCATCAGATCCAAAAGGGTTAATACATAAATAATATTAGACCTTTAATAAATACTCAAAACAGATTGCTGCGAATGCTAAATTGTGAATCGGATAATTTACCAAACTCCATTTTAACTGTAAGAAAATTATACATATATAACGTACTTCTTTATTTATATAACAACAAAAATGTTTGCATTCATAGAGATCCGATTACTTATTGTTTTAGAAATGTACATACATATAATATACCTAAAGTCAAAAAATAAAAAAATTCTCAAAAGTTTTGTATATATAGCTCCAATAATTTTCAATTCATTACCTAAACAAATAGTATCTATAGAAAATAAAAATAAATTTAAAAGAGAGATCAAGAAATATATTCTGAATATTGATGAATTGATGAAGAATCCCTATTTATATCTGTAATATAATTGTATATTGTCAAACAACTTTGAAAATTTGATATAATGTATTTGCTGAAATATGAAATGGATGTTCTGTTAGACTTTCTTGTCATCTTGTCTTTGTTTTTATTTTGAGTTTATCTGTACTTATGAAATACATATTTTATTATGCATGTAGTTTTTAAAATGTATATATTTTATTGTGCATGTAGTTTTTAAAATTTTGTATTGTATATGTTGTTTTATTGTATATGTAGTTTTATTGCGTTGTCTGAACGGGCCTTGGGGCCCCTTGACAACATTGTGTGTCTAATAAATAATAAATTTAAAAAAAAAATACTAATAACAACACAAAAAAGAGCTAAAATAAATTGATCAACTAACCTCTTTCCTTTGCGAGGAACGGAAGACTTTATTTCACCTTTTCAACATGCGTGCTGCTAAATATTGAATACTCAAAAGTAGAGACGAGAAAGCAGTTTTAATCAGTTATGAGATAAGGCCGTAATCTAGTGAGGAAAGGGGCATCCAATCAAATACGTTACTCGTTCTTTTCTCCATTAATCTTTTAATGTAAATGTAGGCTAGTTTCACCATAGGTTTTGTTTATAAAATCTTTGAACAAAGGATAAGGGGCCGCACAGAGGACCGTTTCGCAATCTTTCGGAACAAATGTCTGTGTAGGTAAACTTATGATAAGACTTAATGATAAAATATGGCAAAAAAATAGTTTGTTTATTCTTAAAATAATATATTTTGTTGGTTTTAGTAGACATCGACAATCACTGTTAAAAATTTCAGTTCAACTTTGCACCATATCTTGGTGCTCTGCATCAACTGCCACCATAATATGGTGCAATCTAGGTTGGACCAAAACACCTTGATAGAGAATAGCGCAGTTTATACCAAAAAAGAAAAAGGTGCAATCTCCTAAACTGCAACTGAAACCTTCGCTGTTTCTACAAACCGGGGAATCCTCTCAATCCTCTTGCATTAGGGGCCCGGTTGCCCAGCTGATAAAGGCGATCAGCTGGTAATCAGAAGATTGCTAGTTCGATCCCGTGCGGTGGGCTCGACAAAAAATAGTAAAAAAGTAGCAATCGGAGGGTTTTCAGCTTCGCTACAAAAATACTAGAAAATCGTCCAGAACATCCAACAAATTACACCGGCGTTTCACCATAATTTGGGGTAACGAAAAAGCGAATTTTGGTTCAATGTTTTACCATATAATGGTGAAGCGAAAATATGATTTTTGGTGCAACGTTTCACCACTAAATGGTATCCGCGGTAGCACCATAAAATGGTGAAATTAAGCACCAAATTTTAGTTGCAGCTAAATGGGTAACACATTTTGGTGTAAGGTCGTAATAATTTTTAACAATATACGGAAACTTATTAAACGCTGTATTCACGGTACGTAATACGGAAATTTATTACACCAGTATACGGAAATTTATTAAACGCTGTATCTACGGTATTATTTGTACTCTTATTCAAAATGAACTAGTAATAAGAACCAAGTAAGCTGTAGAATATATTCTGTAATTTATATAGTGGCTATCTTCAACATTTATAATTGAAAATTGTATTTAAATTTTATATATTGTTCATCTATTTTAAATGTAAAAGGATCGTAAAACGGAGGCGCAAATTGCGTCATGAGAAGATATACATTGGTATCTAACAGTGTTCAATATTTAAGAGTCCCTTTGAGTAGAATTTTTTAAAAAAATATATTGTTTTTTTAAATATATCAGTATGTCCGTATTATTGTTCTCTTTAGTCAACATGAAGTTTTAATTTATCTATGTATATTAAGAACAAAAGATGCTATGAATAAAACAAATTATGAATTTAACTTTCGAGTATATGAGTTTAATTCTTTTAAACTCAACGCGATGTCTTTCATTTTTAGTTTTAATAATTCTTGAGAATAAAAATTAAAATTATAGAATATTTAAACAAGAGAGGTACAAAGTCGTTTTAGATAACACTCAAGAACTTCCAAAAAGATGCAGACGACTTTTCTTTATAAGCACACTATGCGTGCACTCACCAGGTGGATAAACAAAAGCAGCTGTCTTTTATTCCGAATCGTTTGTTATTTCTTGGAGAATGGATTTTTCTTTCCCCCAATGCAATCAGGATTTTTTTTAATCCAGAATTTAATATCTGTGTCTATATGATTCAGAAATGTGAAACTACTCACCGTAAAAATCCTCAAAATTAGGTGAAAAGCGCATTTTATTAGTTAATAATTTACTTGATCGTTTTCGACAAATTATAACCTTTAAACTTGATTACTGTACACATAGCTAAAACGGTTTAATTAAAAGTAAAATTTACATTACATATGAAGTTCCATGGTGCTATAAGGAAGTTACAGATCTGTAAAAAAAAGTATTATCGCGTTATCAGCTATGAAATTTAGCTAAGGGTGAGCATTACACTAAAGTTGAAAATTGCTTCACATAACTTTAACGCGGGAATAATCTGCATAAAAAGTGGAGAAATTCAATACATTACATAAAAATTTCCATAATGTTTTAAGAAAGTTATACCAAATTAAAAAAAAACACAGCGAGATTAGCTTTGAAATTCTATTTAAGGCGCGTTTTAAACTATTGCATATTTTGTCAAAAGTTGCAAATTGTTGCACATAATTTTAGTACATGAGAAATTTGCATAACAAATAGAAAATGTTAATATATTATAAATGAAGTTCCATGACGTTTCAAGGAAGTTACAGCTATTTAAAAAAAAATATTATCCCGAGATTAGCTTTAGATCTGCTAAATTGTTCCGCATAATATTAGTACGTGAGTAATCTGCATAAAAAGTAGAAAAAGTCAATATGTATCACATGTGAAATTCCATGATGTTTGAAGACAGTTATAGCTCGTTAAAAATGTATTAGCGTTTAATTAACTTCTAAATTCTTTTTAGGGTGCGTTTAAACTATTGTATATTTTGTGAAAAGGGGCGAATTGTTGCACCTCATTTTAGTAGGAAATAATCTGCATAACAAACTGAAAACATCAGTATATTACATATGAAGTTCCATGATCTTCTAAGAAAGTTACAGCTATTTTTTAACAATGTATTATCGAGTAATTATGTTCTTTATTTCTGCTAAGTTCACGCTTTAAACTATTCCGTATTTTGTAAAACGTTGCAAGTTGTTGCACAAAATTTAAGTACGGGAGTAATTTGCATAAAAAGTAGAAAAAAATAAATATATTACATTGGCAGCTTCCTTTGGCTGTAATGTTAAGTAGAATGATATTCAATTCATTATTGGGAAACTTATTGAACAACTTGGTATTGATATATTATATCTATCTATTAATTATCTATCTATTAATTATCCAATCTTTTGATTACGCTGCTACTTAATATTTTCTCTTCAACAATATTATTATTTTTTACAATTTTCATTGCTTTTTAGAAGCAATTATGAATTGAAAGTGAGTACCATACTTATTAAAAGTACTTATTTTTTAAAAAATATTGTTTAGTATTCTATTATATAGAAATAACAAAAATAACATAAATATTTACTAGTTGTTTGGCCCTGCGTTACTGGGAAGAAATTTGAGTGATCCTAACGGGACTCCTACATGCTAACATGTTAAGAGGTCCTGCGCGCTACCGACGATGCTACAAAGTCACGTTCTAGCTAGATCTTGGATTTTTTTACAAAAATTTATTTGGGCAATACTTATACTTTTAAACGTGTTTTTTTTAAAAACAAACCGTCGAAATTTCTAAGATGAACGTACTATTCGTCATTGTTCTGGGAAATTCTCTTTCTTTTGATCCCTCACTTGTTAAATTCGTCGTATTAAAGAGACGTAAAAGGGATCTATACAATAGAAATAATATACGATTTAAAACCTTTCAACGTATTGTTTTTGTTCGTACTCATTTTATTTATATAGTACAAGTAAAAGGCACACTCAGTGATATACTTTTGCAATATTCTTAATTGTTTTTTCCTTATTGTGCAATATTCCTTAAAATTTTTATCTGTAATATACTTCCAAAAACATTACAAATCATTAGGAACTTTTTAATTTTGAGTTGTGAACATTTATACTTGCGATTTATTTCTAAATACTTTTTTTGTATAAACGTCCACAGCTCAAAATTAAAAGGGTTGTATTCAAGATACGAGTCCTAATGGGAAAATTGTCAGATGTTTTTAATGTGTGAGTCTATTAATTCGCATTTTTATTTTGTAATAGTTCTAGAAATTTATTAAAAATCCAATCAGTGACATCTCAAAGCCTAAGCTATACAAGCAGCCGCTTTGCGCACCAAACTAATGCAAAAGTAGTGTACATTTGAAAAATTTCTAGATATGTATTTTATAATTTTGTTATTTTTCACATTTAAATAAATTTCTTTGAAATTCATTTATTTTTATATTTTATTGGATTATTATTTTATAGAGGCTACAATGGTGAATCAATTTTATTTCATCCAAAAATGTCTTGAACTGTCGCTGTATCGAATTATGTGATATTTTAGTAAATGACAATTCAAAAATGAATTACTGCATTTTGTTGCAAACATTTTACGTATAAGTCAAATAGCTATACAAATTTTTAGTTTCCCATGACAAACTCGCTTTTATTTACTTCAGGTATTCTCAACAAAGTATAATGCAATCCTCTTAAAAATAACTAGGGCATTTTAGTGAATGAATTTTAATTAAATTACTAAAAAATTTTACCTCAAATACAAAAATGAAAAAAAAAATCACTCTTAGAAATAAATCTTTATTAAAACATCCTTAAACACAAAATACTTTTTAAACATAGCAACAAGATATAAAAAGTATGGCTAACATTATTTGGCTTTAAAATGTTTATATTTACAGAGCATGCAGTTAAAAGAATTGTGAAACAAGATACAATACGAAACATTAACATTTTTTACAATGGTGTAAAAATATTTATTCTTTCATTTCAGTTACATGTAGCACATTTTATAGCTATACAATACAATGCAAATCTCAGTTTCTAAACGTCTCCTGTTGGTTATTTCAAAAATGAGTTATTGGAAATGAATTTTGCAATGAAAAACACTTTTTTGTATAAAGTAGCTTTAGCGAAGTTAAATAAAACTAATATCTCTAAAAATTGCTTACACACTTAAGTTTTGGTTTTTATATTTAAGATAAAGAGACATTATGAAACCGAACTTTACAATTATATATTGCAAAAGTACATATCATAGAATTCAATTTCACAAAGACCTGACCAGTTAAAGGTAAACAGTAACATATTTGAGATTGGTTACTTGATATCTTATTTAAAATTTCCCATTAAAAATATGTGATATAACACATATGGAAACAGGACTACTGATTCACAACAAAATGTGTCTCCAATATGGGATTCATACTTCCTTCAAATATTAAAAAATAAGTTTCTAAAGACATATTTAGGATTATAAAAATGGACTTGCGAATTTAAATAGCCTTATAACAAGAATTTATTATTTTTAAGTATAATCTAATACTATATTTTTTATTTTGAATAACAGGACTTTCAGTATTTTAACTTTCATGATGTCACAATGTGGGCTATTATATTCCCACACATGTATTCAATCTTTAGAAAATTGTATCATTTTAAATCCCTTAACATATTATAATTATCTTATCCTCAATTTTATTTTTCAGTTTACCAGTAGTACTACTTTTTCTGCTACACTTCCGTAACAAACAAGTTAAAAACAAACACTTTAGCTAAGACGATATTAATACTGTGAATATTTGCTAGTTGCAAAGGACAATGTGAAAGCATAAATGTTGAAAAATACTGAAATATACAAATTCAATTGACCTGATATGTTACAAAGTTAAGTGCAGAAATAGCAGACAAGTTTTAACAAGGAAAGTTTGCATCCCCCTCTAAAAAAAATCAAATATGTATTCTTGAATTCACAAATAAACAGAAACATGTACTTATAGCAAAAACAAAACTTGCTATTGAAAGTGGGCTGAACATTAATATAAAAATCAAAATTAAGCTGAACATTTGATTTTGCAAAACTAGGTATATTGCAACAAAGAACAAAATGCACAAAAAAAGGACGGTACAATTGTCTTCCATGACAAGAATACAATTTGATCGGGTTACTCTTACCCTAATCTCTTAACACAGGGAGTTTGAAAATTCATTTCAACAAGAAATAATAAATTAAAAACACAAACAACAACACAAAACACACAAGAAAAAATCCGTATATATTACTTAAGAATTGAAGAGAAAATAAGTGCTGAAATATTTGTCTTCAATAGTGTTGAGAATAGTAATCAAATGTTAATAAGATAATAGTGCTCATTCTAGGCATTATTTGAATGACTGCCCACCCTTTTACCTTGAAAATTGCAATGTCCTGTCCTTTTATGCATGGATCAACACACTTCTTTCCATCCCTAAATTCACCTGATCATTTTATGAATTATCAGTTGTCATAATTTTTACCTCAGTAGCAAAAGAAATTCCCTTTCTTTGAGAAGGGAATGTACAATACTCAAAAACGGGATTTTTTGCACCTTCTGCAAAGATTTTTCAACTTCGTAGATGAAAACAAGCAAAGTTTCCTTTCGGATTTACTGCTAATTTTTTAGCATTAGTGGAGGGTTTTTTTAAGTCTTGATTACATGTTAGGTATTTGATTTTCAAAAAATAATCAACTATGTAAAGTTTTTGAAAAATTAGCAATTTGACGCTGTGGTTACTCCAATTTTGGTAACTGAAAATAAATTGCGCTCTAATAAAAATGAGGGGAAAAAAAGTGTAATTTTCGCAAAATAACGTCCTGCGCCTTTTCAGTTCTAGAGTAAACACTGAGATATACACACTTGTCAACATTTCAAAAATCAAATGTCCTTTTTTTAACAATAAATTTGCATAAATTGTTTGGATTAGTAAAGTTAAAGATTACAAAATTAAAAATAGTGACATATTAATATATAAAAACTTTTATTGCTAACAAAAAATAGTTCAAAATTTATGTAATTAATAAAAGTGTTTTCTTTATAATGCAAATTCATGCATTTCTTTAAAACACACAACATTGTAACTGGGGAAAAAGTAAAAGCATTTTGAGAAAACGAAATTTAATTAAATATAATCATTTAAAAAATAAACAGTTTATTTTTCAAGTAATTTAATGTTGATAATACAAGATGCATTTTAGTTGTCAAGGGTAAATTTCTAATACAATGAAATGCATACAATTTTATAAGCCAGTTATATAAAATGGTAAAAATCCTTACACAAGCTGACAAGTATGATGTTCGAAATCTATATAATACTGAGAAATAATAACATGATGTTTCTTGAATGTTTTTCAAAGATTTTACCAACATTAGCAAGTCAAAAAAAAAAATCACTCGGAATCATTAACTCATCTGCAGATAAATTTGAATATAAGAAAGACAAAGTAATAGTAAACTATACAATTTTTTATAAAGTAGTGTTAAAAAAAATTAAGTAAAAATGTGTTGTTTCTTCATTTTTTTTACCTTAAATATTTCGGTTATCAATAAACGCAGAAAGGATTTTACTTTGCGGGTCTCTGTGAAATTCGTATGACAAATGCCACAAAAAGTATTTGCTATTTCCTAGTTCGGTTTTTCTTTATTTTTTATCCAGTTCTATAATAATTGAGCATTATTTATTTGAGAGGATTATTTTAAGAAGCTATACGAAAGAAAACCCAGTACTCCTAATTGCCATTTCTTAAAAAAAAAAAAAAAATCATGATCAAATAGTCTATCCAGAATGTATTTTAATTTGACTATCTTGGCTAAAACCTGTTTTCTCCTGCAATCTTAAATGAAACAACTTTGCAACAAAATCATCTGTTGAAGACCACGGAACTGAAAAATAAATGTGATCTCTCTGTGGTGCATACTCTGTATTTAATGTACTCTTAAAAGTAAAGTATAAGGGATTTTGAGCATAAATCTTTATAAAATTTATTTCTAGGGTGTACTTTTCTTAAAAATTTAAAAACAAAGTCTAATCAATGTGCTATTTGTATTTTTTATTATAGGCTTTAATTTACTTTGAACTAATACTAAGGGTATCTGTACTTGCATTGATAAAAAATAAGTAATTTAACACATGTTTTAGTTTGAAATGTAAAAATAAGGCAAGTTTGAAATGTTAGTTATAAGAGCTTTTTATGAGCACCTTAGAAACATTAGTTGCTAAGGAGTCTAAAACAAATATAAAGAAATTATAAGTACTTTGTAAGATACTTAGAAAAGTCTAACATAAAAGAAGTTTCTAGATACTGTATAAAAGCTGAAATACTAATTAAAATGTACTCATTTTCTGGAATAAAAGTGTGGAAATTGAGCAGATATTAGAAAATAGTAAGTGCTGTGTGCTATACTTCTTTTGTAAAACCTAATAAAGTTATACAAGAAAAATCTGTTTCTTTTCATTTTCTCTTTTTTTTCTATTACAAACTTAACACAAATAAAATTTTAAAATAGAAGACAACATTCTCTTCTTCTCTTGTGAAACTTTAAAATTCATGAAAGAATATTTCTCTGCATGTGTCAAAAATGTAGCCATCATTCAGCCGACCATGCTGAATTATCTTCATGGCAGTAAAGGATTAATCACATGGCTTTATTAACACAATCCAAATCAGTCTGAAAGAAAATTAGTAAATGTAATCGTCATTATAAGTCTTAAAAAATAGCAAAAGTACACATTTTTACGAGAAAACTGCACATATATTCCATTTTTCAAGTTTTGTCAAGAGTATTTTCAAAAATGTTTATTTTGTAGAATTAATTTACTGCATACATATAGTCAAAAAAATTTCACACAAAAAATTGGTATAATTAAATGTTGACTTTTTTGTGACAAAACACATATGGTACAGGAAAAAATTATGATACTCCATTCAGATTAAATGAGCAAAAAATAAAATTGTATGTCTCATAAACACATTTCACAACTTTCTGATCTTCTAATATAGTTTCTGATAGGCTATCATTACTCTTCCTTTTAACAACTTGGTACAATGAAAAGTACAGCCTTGAAGTCAACCTAAAGAGGACCCTTATCATTTTCCCCCCTGAATCCTTCATATTTGAGCAATGATACATAGATGCGTAAAACATAAGACCTTGACTTTGATGCATATAGACTTGAAATTAGATATATAAGTAGGCTTGTAGAAATGAACATAACTAAGATACAGAAAAATTATTTATGTTCAAATAGCAGAAAAAGACATCACAGGTCATGTGAAAGAAACTAAGAGAACTGCAGGGGTTGTCCACAATATAACTTTAAGCTATGCACACCAATGCACTATATCTACATTATTATTTGAATTCTACTACATCATTATTCCCCTTTGACGCCAATTTAGTTAGTGTATGTGATCTTATGAGGAAAGAACTACTTAAATGATTTAGAGGTTAAATGGAGAGAAATATTATTACGGTAAAAATACATTTCAGTGTGAAAGCAGTAACTCCATATCCCCAAATGGCAAGTTGAATTAATGTGGCATTAGAGCTGAACAATGGGCAATTAGAAATGTTTTGGGGCTTGAAGAAAATATCTCGGTACCCGGTTTAGTAAATTTGAATCATGGTCACATGACAAGGACAAAACATGAGTTAGCATTCCACTCTCTAAACTTCCTCAGCATGAGGATACTGGATTTAAGTTTGAATCATGGTCAGATGACAAGGACAAAATATGAGCTACCATCCCACTCTCTAAACTTCCTCAGTATGAGGACATTGAATCTACGAAAGATGTTTGGTTGACAACAAGAATCAAACTCACAACTCTCTGATTATAAGTTTGCCACTCTTCAACCCGAGTGAAATGGGGCACAAAATTACTTCAGAATCTAAGTAAAATGAAATCTGGCACAGAACACAATTCTTATTTCACAACATTTTTTAATTGGCAAGGATATTATAACACTTGTTGGTTCATACAAAAAAAATTAATGTTTTTGTGTATGTAAGGATAATGTACTTTTATTACCAACAACACAATTTGCCATTGAAGGGTGAAACAGAAAATAATAGTAGTAAAAAATGTGTTTTAAAAGAGTTTACTAAAATTTTTGGACAAAAAGTCCAACTGTTACATTTTACTGAACTGGTTAAGGATTGTTTCGAGCATTAAAAGCCTGAAAATCGTGTTTTGTCCTATCCAATATATTTAAACACTTTAACAGCAGTTGTAAGTCGAGTAAAACTGACATGGTGGGTCACTCAGGATTTGTATGCATTATCCAAAAATAAAAAGAAGTAGTTTCAAAGGAAATATCTTAAAAGCAATTTATAATCACCTTATTTTCAATGCTAAAAAATTGCACACATTTGTAACAAAAAGTTAGCTCTAAAGTCATAATTGTGTTTAATTCACATTATGATCAAACATGTTTAATAGAGGTTTAGTAAATCGATTTAAAAGAGAGTCATTTTAAGTACTTTCCAATAGTCTTCAGTAACTTGAAAATTGTACGTACATTTGTACAAAACTAAGGAGTTTCTAGCGAGTACTTATTAAAATAAAACAAAATTAAGAAACCTATAAGGACTTCTGAAGATGGTACAAACCATCATACTGTAGGGACATCCTTTTTTTTTTATATCATCATGGTTTACTACATTTTTACACACAAAAAAAAAACCTAAGAAATCTAATCAGCAGTTGTTGGAAAAAAAATTTTCTTAATAAAAGCTGTTCTAAATTTTTTAAGAACCATGCTGTACAATTAACACCCTTCTTAAAGATGCAATGTAAAATTGGCGTTATATTATACAAATAAAAATATTGACGACCAACAACAGGCTCAAGGCCCAACAAGGTTGGTCACACTGAGCAGACATAGAATAATTTCCTAGCGAGGTAAACTTTTTAAACCTTACAAAAGGTTATTATTTATAAAACTCTAATTCTTGAGTTGAATTAAAACCTAAGAGTGAAGAAAAAAGTTATACATACCAGCTGGTACTTGTCGATATGCTCCTACTGAGATGTAAAGTAAGAATCTGGAAGCTGGATCCGTCTTTTCTTATTTTCACGATCGTCATTGTCCCTAAGCACAAATAATATTTTTATTCACATTAAAAAAGAAAAACATCCTGCACAACCACATAAATGTTTCTAATAAGAAATATACTTTATATTCTTATTTATTTTAACCTCTAGTATACAAATTGCTTAAACAATAATTACATAACCATATTTATGAAGAGTTCAACTGCCAAAATTGCATCAAAAATATTTTTACCCAACAAATGCTCCCATAAAATCTTTTAGAGAATGAAGTTTCAGACAAATGAAATAAAAACCTTCAAGGTAAAACACAACAGATAATACATTGCAAACATCGGGAATATTTCAAAATTTTAATTAAACTTTACATTAAATATATATCTTATTCTGGAATAGGACATAGGTTAGGTTATACTCATGTTATTTTAGAAAAAATAGGGGAGAAAAAATAACACACTGATAACCATACAATTAATCAGAGACCGTTATCAAAAAGAAGCTTATGTTTGAGCTATTTACTATCCAGTGCAGTCAGTCAAGCTTTCTGCGTATTTCGTTATGGAAAGTGACTGTCATGGCACTTCTACATATTTCTGAAAGTTTAGAAATATGTAAGAAATTCTCCTAAGAATATAATTTGAAACATAATATATGTTCCTTTGGGAAAAAAATGTGCACATACAAAAATTTATTTTGTAAAATAAAAAATAACTATTTTTATAGTACAGTTTTAAAACAAACACCATAAAAACAAGTATGAATTTCTATTTATTTTAATTAAAATTCTAAGCCATTCTTTTCTATTTAAAGGTAGTAAGGAATAAAACTTAATTAAAAAAATAACTTAAGTTAGAGCAAACCAAATATATCTTACGTTCGTTTTAATTTCTTGCTTACAATTAACCTTTGGATGAGCTTCACTTGCTTCTGGATACGCTCATCGTCTTGAATTTGTTTCAGGATTTTGCTTCTAGATGAAAAATGTTTTCCTTTAGAAAAAATGGATGAATGGCGAAGCTCATGTTTTACAGCGCACCTGTAATAAAAAGATGACTAGAAATATACACACACTAAAATAATTCAATAATAAAAATCTAAAATAATAACATACAAAAGTAAATACGTAATATTTAAATAGGTAAGAGATGAAGAAAAAAGAAGAGGGATCATTAAGCTAAATATTCTATGTACTTAAATAGTGAAGTGATATTATGAAATTTCGGCTATAGAAACATGTTTAGACTAATACTGCCGGTAGGTTAAAATTTAAACTCAATATTTAAGAGTCTTCATAAATTTCTATTTATACATTCGGGAAATACTTATTTTTTGTAATAATTCTTTTTAAAGAATAGTTTATTTTACAATATTGCCTTTTGAAAAATTGATTGATCAACATATTTAATAATAAATTATTATACACATTTATAATTTAAAACACTAGTGCACTGCACATTGGTGATTAGAAGCAAATTTGATGGAAGGTACTTGCTTCTTTTACATTTTTGTATATTTCATAGGAAATTATTTTTTAATATAAATTGTTTAATTTTTTATTAGAAAATTCTTCTTAGGAATTGAAATATGTTTTCTGGCCACAGTCTCTCCTCCCTTTATTATTTTCCCCATTCATTTCAATATTATAATATCATCCCTTAATTTTTTTTTTAATATAGGCTTCACTTCTTTAAATAAAAAGTTGTGATATTGGAACAGATGTAGTATAGGACATTTGGCACGTTTTTGTTTTTGGCGACGAAAAATTGCTGTTAAACAGCGCTATGACGTCATAGGGTTGCCAGATTAAAAGTCGCCACAATAATCGAAAATACGAACAATGTCAAGTTGGGATGCCATACTATAAATTTATCGCCTCTATAAAACACGCCAAAAAAAACTTTGCGCGCCAAATGTCCTATACTACATCTGTACCGTGATATTCAATCACAAAGCCTACAATAATAGAGAAGCAACGATTGTTTTGAAAAATACATAGAAATACATAGAAATGCTTAAATTTTGTTTTAACGACAATACATTTGTGAGAGTATATTAGTCATCTCTTTAACATATGTAATTTGTACATTTCATGACAAATACATTAAGCAAAAATACAACTGAATATAAATATGCAATGAAGCAAAATGGTAATTTTTCTATTGGCTTATTGTTTGGCAATCACGAGTGAGTTTCTGTATAGAAAAGCTTGCTTACCAAGTACAAAACAAAACTTACTTGAATTCAAAGCCCAATTTATGCTTTTTAGATCTAGGGGAAGGCTTTTTGAAGTCTTTAGAAGATATTGCAGAAACACTTTGAGCATTATTCTCAACTAAAAGTTCTGGAAAAAATGGTTTCTCATCTTCCTCTTTAAGTAGTGATAATTGGGACTTCAGGTCTTTAAATATGGGTTCTTTAAGGAAGTTCAAAATTTTCTCTTTGTGATCCTCGGGATTTTTAGCATCCTTCAGCACAGGAACATTGGCATTACTTTGGGGTATTTCCGCATACCTTAGGGAATTTTCTATCTCTACTAACTCAGCAAGGAGCCTTTCCAAATCGTCCTCATACAGTCTATCATACTCTTCAGAGTCGTCAGTATGTTCATGGTCAGTGGGAGGAGAGTAAGGAGAAATGGCGCCGGGACATGGAGAAGTGCTGATTCCGCTATCTGGACTGCAAACACTTTTTTCCACAAAATCGTCACTTTTATCCAAACCGGGAACTTTGTCGGAGTCGAGCGCTAAAGAGTTTGGTGCATCTTCGGTATCAAAATTCAAATTTAAACTACCACCAATATCACTTAATTGAATATCATAAACCATTCCACGTTGCGAAAAAACATCCTGTACAGAGTTAACAGATGTATGGGGAAAGCTAGCACCAGAAAGAAATGGCAAACCTTGCCAATGAGATTCCGAGTTATCACATGTGCTATTTCCCTGGTTATAGGAATCGGTACATTTTTTTCTGCTAGACTTTTTCTTGGTGGAAACGTCCTTACTTTTTGCTAGCTTTTCTTTTGCTCGACACGACTCTTTGTTCCTTTTGGAATCGGATGCTAAGGCATTCCACAAACCAGACGCATCATCCATAAAATTGTCCTGAGGTAAAGGTGCAGGTTTGGCCTTAGTTGTATGAAGGGCAGAAAGCAGTCCGATTGACGACAAAAATCCATCTTTGCTTTCATTATCCGAGTTCAATGAACAACTGGGTAGGTCCAATGCAGATATATCACACTGTAATAGGGCAGCTGTTGAGCATGCATCATTTTTCTGTTCTTCAGTTTCCAAGGATGCAGCGCCTGTGTTATTTTCTAAGGACTGTAATGTTTCTGTGAAATCGGGAATATTATTTAAACTTAGTTTTCCAACTAGACCTATTAGAAAATCAGGATCAATGTCGATGTTTAGAATGTCTTCTCCATCACTATTCATTGTAGCCATTAATTAGAATCGCAAATAGCTGTGCATCTCACCTTATGTTCTGAAAAAGAAATCACATTTTAATTTTATTGAAATATTTCTAAATTCGAAAAGGTATAATAGACAAGAATTTACGGTACAGATGTAGTATAGGACATTTGGCGCGCGAGGTTTTATTTGGCGTGTTTTATAAGGGCGATAAATTTATAGTATGGCAACCCCACCTGACATTGATGATATTTTCTGATTCTTGTGGCGACTTTCAATCTAGCAACCCTATACAATGTTTAACGGCAATTTTTCGTCGCCAAAAAAAAGCCGCACCAACTGTCCTATACTACATCTGTTCCGAATTTACTTAAGTTTTACTTGTCCCTAAAGTAGTTTCGGTTAATCTGTCTTATATGGTCGCCCTTCGAGACTTTTCTGAAAATACTATATTCACAACGATAAAACATTGCTTGGCGACAAAAACCAGTTTGGTTGCCAATTAAAGAATTCCTCCATTTCCTCCCTGCATCAAGTTTGGTGCCGGGTTACCAGATTTGGTGAAAAATCAGGGCGACCGTGAAAGACAGATTAACTGTTGTTTCATACCATGATAATTATAAATAAGGGTAAATATTCAAGGTCAGTTATACACAAATTTAAAAATAGCAATATAGGTAATGATGACCCAGCAGGACGGTTTAATTTAAAATAAATTACGATGAGTTGCTCGCAAATGACCTCTGCTGAGACATAAAATTTGTGAGGAAGCTTAGGCTTATGGGCACGATACAAATTTATGACGCAGATAAGTGTACTTTTATTTACGATTCAATCCAAATTGTGACTTGCCGGGTTGCCAGATTTGGCGAAAAATCAGGGCGACCGTGAAAGACAGATTAACCGTTGTTCCATACCATAATAATTATAAATAAGGATAAATATTCAAGGTCAGTTATACACAAATTTAAAAATAGCATATATAGGTATAGATGACACGGTAGGACGGTTTAAATTAAAATAAATTACGATGAGTTGCTCGCAAATGACCTCTGCTGAGACAAAAAATTATTAAGGATGCTTAGGCTTATGGGCACAATCCAAATTTATGACGCAGATGTATGTACTCTTATTTACGATTGCAGGTATTCAATCCAAATTGCGATTTATTTTGGAATTTCGTTTAACTGAAGCTTAAATGTTGTGCAATAATAATTGTTTTAATTTACTAAATATGCTATAAACTATAGAATAATAATAAAAATTAATACAAATGATTTGATTAAAATTGCAAGCAAATTTTAAGTCCAAAAGTGTAAAAAAAAATAAACTTGCAGAACCATAAAACAATTTATGTTAAGTGAATTCAGTGCAAACCGATACGCGACAAGTTGATTCGATTTAAATTATATAAAGTTTTGACGTATAGTTGACAGCATTTAAAATCTTTAAATTAAATAACTATAAAAGATATTACAATCATATTTCAATACAAGAAAATGCAGTTTATAAAATTCCAAATTAAAAATAATTTTTAGGGGAAATCAACATGAAAATACCAAATATCTAACTGACAGTAACGGATAATGCGAAACTAATGTAAACTTACCTTATTTATGTATAGAACTAAGCTTTCATCATAGTCACAAAATATATGGTATCATTGTTACATATAACTTTTAATTTTAGTTTCAGATTGAATTTATTCTAATATGTAATTCAGATCAGAGATCAATTTGAAAAAGACATAACAGACGCAAAGATACCAACCAGGTAACGATGGAAAATTCATCAACAAATTAATAAAAAAAGAATATTTCCTTTAAAGTTGAAGTGGAAGTATTGTTTAAATTTTTGCCAACAAAATTTCGAGCTTCTATTAATTTTAATTAATTTATTATTTTCATTGAATGATTATTTTTAAAAATAAAAGATAGTTTTAACTTTTAATATTTTTTTTATAAAACTAAAAATTAAGAAAGAGTGCAGTATATCAATTACTCAACTCGGACGATTGGAGAGGGGGGGGGGATAATAATAAATAAATAAATATAGGAATTTTTCACCGAATTTTCCAGTGAAATCGAAATATACATTGGTTAACAGTTTGCAGGTAAATAGCATTTAACAAATGACGACTGACATCTTACTTGTTTTAACCATAATTTTGTTCTAATTTGCTTTGGCGACAGTGAGTTTGATAATATAATAAATATCAATTTCTCAGTTTGCTTTATATTTTTCTACTTACAAAGATAGATACATAAAATAATCTAACAACAAATTATTGTGCATAAATTTTAACAAATTATTTATTGATTTCTTTATATATATTCGTCTTTCATGTTATTTTGTGAAATACACAAGTCCTGCAAAGCATTTTGTAGTTCTTCCATTCACATTCCAAAATATTGTAATTGTAAGCAAATGTAAAATATATAATAATATGTCATATATGTAAATGGACAGTGTTTTTTTATTTTTTTAATAGTAAGTACTGGATTTATTTTTTTAATGTTACATAATTTAAAAAAATCATTTTTGACCGTTTATGTAATTTTTAGTGTGATATTTTATTTAAACTTAGCATTGAATTCTAAATTATTTTTCATTTTCAGTATGGATAGTAAGGTTGCTCGTAATGGTCGACTGATAGACATTGTTGACAGTGCTTGGCGTGAAGAAAAACTTCCTGATGAACCAATTGCTGTACCAGCGACAGAGCTTCCCGATCCAGAACCTGATAATGGAAATCCTCAAGAAACTTTACGAGAACAAGAACAAAAATGGACAGATTTGGCCCTTAATAAAATACATAGGATTACTCCAAATGTTTCTTCTACATAATATATAGATATAGTGCATCTCATCTTGACCTATAACTTCATTTTTTTTCATTTCAACGTTTTTTAATGTTTGATATTGCTCTTGTCTGTTCAAAGAATGTCTACATTGAGTGTATATATTTTAAACAAAGTGTCATACCCGTACCATGTGCTGTTATTTAAAAATAAAGAGTGATGAAATTGTAATAATTATGGCATATTTTAAATATATTCATTTTCTGAAACTACCTTTTAAAACTTTAATTATGTTTATTGTTAAAACTCGTTTTTCTTAAAATTAAAATCTGCTTTTGATGAATAAAAGTATCTTACTTAACTTGTATTTCAAACATTAAAATTATTTTAACAAATAATTTCTCATACGAACTGATTTTCTATTACTGTACTAAAATTTGAATTTGGCAATATTATCAAACGCCAATGAATTGATATGTAACATTATTCTTTGTTAAATACTGATGCAAAATTAGTAAAAATATATGGCAACATGACTTGCAAAATACAGAATATGAATTCAAATTTTTAATTCATATCCTTTTTTTTTAATTATAATATTTTGTTTAAAAACTTTTTATTTATTTTTATATAAACTCTGAATGCATGTACCTATCTTCTTTGTATGGTTATACTGTAGCACATGCAGAACATATGTTTGGGAGTGGTTTTGGCAACACCCACTGTATAGAAAGCCAAATGGCACATGGTTTTTACTTAACAAACTGAAGGCCAACTTCAATTTTGACCAACAGGAGTTACCATTTTCCTTTTCTCTGCCCTTGTCGGCCTTCAGTTTGTGACATGTGTCATGACTTTTTACACAGTAGGCGCTGGTTATGGAAGAATCATGTTATTCCCTCCTCCCACACACACCTTTATTGGTATAAATAGAAAAAATGTAGCACATATATGCTGCTTAATTTTTTCTATGGACAAATGAGAGTTGTCATGAAGGGATTGCGATTTTTTTTGCTACAGTTTATTATTTAATTATTAGTAAGCAAATTAGTTGGCCAAAAAAGGATTAATACAGCAAATTATATCAATGTCTAAGTGATCAAAATAAATTCGGTAATGTGAATCGTAAATATTTAATTAGTGGCTAGTAACCAGATATAGTGATGTCCAATAGACTGACAAAGATTTTTGTTGTGTCCAAAACCATTAAGCCAATTTGCTAACCTTAATCTTAACATTAAATTGTAAATTACATTCAATACACAGCACCTAATTAATAATAAGACCATGTAACATGTAGTATTTAATAAATTTTATAAACCAGAAATGTGGTTTTAAAACTTTGATATCTTCATTTCATCCTATGTTGAAACACCTTGTGAAGGGACTATATTTTCTACCATGTCTCAAGGGTGAAAAGTAATTGCACTGTGTATCTACGATAGCTATGGTGAATCTCTATGAATGATATGGTGTCAAGATTAAATGTTTAAAAGTAAAGATTCGGTTTAGCCTCTGTGAATGCCACTGAACTATAATAATCACTGGAGGGAATACCAGTTTATCATATTTTGAGGCAATGTAGAAATTATAGTCCTTTCGCATAGTGTTTGTCATAGGATTAAGTGCATACATCTGTACAATTCTCCAATCACTGTATGAGGAGTGTGTGTCATGTAACTGTTGGCTATATCTGACTTCAACGAAATCTCAAAAGAACAGTAACAACTAAACGATTCACTACAAAAATACTAGAAAGTCGTTCAGAACATCCAATAAATTATACTGGCTTGTATATGGATTGGTGCATGATAAATCTGATGTGGATGCCTGTTGCGTTTGATGTCAAAGTTCATCGTGCGGATTCGAAACAGCAATTTTTCTGATTACTAGCTGAACGCCTTTATCAACTGGACCACTGGAGGTCCCTGACTCAAGGAGGAAAGAAAATGGGTAGGTAAAAAATAGTACGATCAAGTCAAAAACCGGTTTGCAATGTGAAGTGAGCAATCGCTTAAAAATTAGGGAATGGGGAAGTATTTGGCGTTATTCTAAAGCACCACTTTGAACCAGTATTTGGTGATAATTAATTTAACAATTTAATTAACCTATGAATGGAAATAATAGGATCATTTAGTGATTTGGATTGTACTGCCTCACAACTGCACAAATGGTTATGTTTTGAGTTTTTATACTTTAAAAATCGTGCGTTAAATAACGCAGTCCTCGTTGAAAAACGCACTGTCAACTGGGTTTGTTTGTAACCTATTTTAAAGTTGCTATATTACTTCCCATGAAATAGTGCCAAAGCACCTTAAGGCTGCTTCGGGTGCCGTCCCACGCGTTTTTCTTGTCATTTAACCATGGTTTAAAAATACGAAGCATTATTACCCAGTTTTTCCTTTGAGATATTTCCCAAACCATCGCCAATAGCCGAATATTTAGCTCTAGTGCGGCGTTCATGAACCAAACCAAACAAACCTCTCTCACTGATTAGTCCAGGCAGGAGTTAGTCTTGCACGTGATGTTATTATTCCTTAGCGTGACGTCACATGTTTAGATGCTATTCCTTATTTGATTTCGACTAAAACAATTATTATAACTGTCACTGTATTTCTAATATGATTTGAACGAGTTGATGTTTATTTACGTTTTTTTTCTTCTGAAGTTTATTTTTTAGTTAACTTTACAAAGCTGAAAATATGAATATTTTTCAGTACTTATTTTGTTTTATTTTCATTGAAACAAGCTTTTACAATGGTGAGTTAGTGTTTACAAAATAAATTATAATAAGTTTTAAGGGTGTGGTTAGTTTTGAACACCTGTAAGATCTCCTGATGGTGTCTAATTTATAGTTTTATTATTTTATACATAACTTATTATCAAAAATTATTGTTTTAGTTTTTTAAACTTCGACAATAAATGTTATTGTTTTAGTTTTTTAAACTTCGACAATAAATGTTATTTTAAATTTGTATCCTGATATAGGCATTTTATAGAACTTTTTTGTAATGAATCCGATATAATTCAGGTTTAATGCGCAACAAAAACTGGAAGTACACCTTGTAAGTATTCAATGTTTATGTAAAAGTTGTAATTTTGGAGTCCTAGTTAGCTGGATAAGCATTTTAATGGTTGTCATTTGCTGTCAGTCCAGCAAAGACATTGAAATACCAGTTGCACTGTGCAAATTTGTGTTCTCAACAGCAAACGCAGCATATGTCAACAATGTGTATGTGTGATAAAACTTAAGAATATTGGGGTATTCTTCCAAATATATTTTCATAACCAACTTTGGTGTGGATAGGAGACATGAAAACACACATGACACCTTTTTGGCTATGGCTTACTTAAAGGATACTTCAACTTGTGAGTGTAAATATTACAATTGTAAATTAATAATTGTAAAAATTACATGTATCACTCAACTTGTGAGTGATACATGTAAAATACTGTGCAAATAATGCACAGAATTGCCAAATGTAACTTAAGTAAAACAACTTTGTACAGTGCCCCTCATGTTCTCCTTCTACACATACGGAAATCGGATATTAACTTACAGTGTGTCAACCGGAGGTCCTTACACCTTCATCAAATTAAGTCTAGTAAATAGAATAACTTTAGTGAGTTTAGGTATTAACTTTTAAGTTACTAAATTAAATGATATGGGGGTCCCTAAGGTTAAGCATGAACTCGTTGTAATATTGACCTGAAAAAGAACTACAGTATTAGGTGTGTGTTATAAATAATTGGAGACAACAACTTTTGTTGCATATTTTATTATTATGTGATGCGCAACAAATGGGACATTTACAAAACCTGGCTACTAGCTAAAGAGCACCTGTCGGTAATTTGAAATGTCTATGTGACGTCTAGATGAAGTCTACTAAGTGGGGTCGTGGTGGATGGTTCTCGGTCTTTTATGTTTCTGGTTTACCTCGTGATCATAATGTGTGATTTCCTTAAGGTATTGAAAGTCTGAGTTGTCGATTGCCATGTTGTAGTTGTGTGAGATAGTCAGTATTGGTGTGTCAATAGTGTCCATTTTAAGGTCCCTGAGTAAGATTGTATTCCTGACATACCGTGGTGCATCTTTTAGCCTTCTAAGGGCTTTGTTCTGAAATATGTGTAGTTTCTTTCTGTGTGTTTTACGGACTGCATCCCAAGCCAGACAGGCATACAGAACTGGTCTGATTATGGTTTTATAAAGTATTACTTTGTTTCTAATTGTCATTTTAGAGTTTTTCCCAATTAGGGGATTTAAGCTTATTCTACACATACGGTTAGTATGCATGTGTTATATACCCCAAAAATATCTAGGAAAATGCACATTCGTAATTTCTGTCTCTCCCCATAAAGCGCCAACCACCAAACCTGTATTTCTCGTCTATAAGGATGTTAATCCGTGTTCATAATTAGGAGATAAAAGTTGGTCGACAGTGGCACCTGGCAATTTTGTTTTGGTTCCCGAAATGTTCTGATTACACATAACTTTTTGAATAATTCCGATTGCTTAACCAGAGCTGCCGATTGTTACAATATATTTATAATCGTTAAAGCTTTTTTTGCATAAAAGTAAAAGCATGTTTCCCTTTGTACTGGAAAAATATCACCATCTTACGCAGAAAATTACTGAAAAGTATGAGAGCAATTGTCGAAGATAAATTGTTATTATTAAAAACTTTTGATAGGTTGGCAGCTTTACGTTAGTGCATACATATATATAGACACTGTAAATATTTATAAAGCATCTAAGCAAAACAAAGGCCTTTATATTTTACAAGGAGAAAAATTAACGAAATGCATTTTTAATGTCTGGGTTGTCTTTTTTTGCCACTTTGTGTATCATTCGGAATGGTGTGGAAAATGATGACCCGTGTTTAAAAATTCGGTCGTCAAACTGAATGTTTTATAAAAAAATTAGATGTCAATAATGACGACTGGTAGTAAAATTACAGCAATCAAATTGACATTTTTAGTTGCAAAATATGACTAACGTCCGCTAATTTCAAACCCTGGTGATAATGTATAAGAAATTTGGTAATACATTGCAAGGTCGGCTCTCTTATATAAGGTTTCTGAGGACATTTCGCCGGGATAAAACTGGATAATTTGATGTTAAACTTGATTGACTTTTTGCTAATTTTAAGATTTTAACTGTCGATTACTACAAATTTATTCGAACAATTTAACAGTTGAATCTAGTAGCAGAAAAGCTGCGATACATGTCCTCCATTGCAGATTTTACAAAACGGACTGCAATTTTTTTTTCTTCAGAAATAAATCGTAAGTACTTCTCAATGGGTGTACTACTTTAACAAAATATTCTGCTGATTTTCCCTAGATAATTATTCAAGCAAATCAGGAAGGGAGATTAATTGGGTATTTTCTCTTTTGGGGGGTTCACAGAAAAGTTTTCAAACCAATTACCATTGTATATCATATTTTCAGAGATTTTTGTATCTTAAGGACAACCAAGAACCTAAGTATTAATTTGTATTTCATTATTAATTATACCAATTTTATTTTTCAGTACTTGGACAACAGAATCCTTCAATTTCTTACATTACAAAAGAACAGTTTGCTAATATTGGAGATACTATAGATTTACATTGTTCTGTGCACTATGCGTCTGCTTATAATGTAAGCTATATATATTTTCAACTTTTACTGGTATATAGTTTTGTTTTTAATTTGTATAATTCTACATTTAATATTTTTTCTTTAATTTGTATATATATAGAAATAGTATTTTTGCTATGCTGTCTTATAGATAGAAAAGTAATATAAATTTTATGATTTTATCCAATAGAATTTGTCCTTGTTGGAAATACAAAATATTTCCTTAGTAGATTTATTTTATATCCGTTGGTGTAAATATAAAGAATAGTATTCATAGCTACACTTTATTTTTAACGATTACAACCATTCCCATACATTCTAAGTTGTTGTTGCAACATTTTTTTCTTTTTTGTAGTTTTATGGATAGCTTACAAATTTTATGAATTTTAAAGATTTTTTTCCTGTTTACATAAAGAAAATTGTTTTTGTAACTGCCAAAAATGAAACAAAAAAAAAACAAGTCCAACTTAAGAAATATTCAAATCATTTTGAAAAATGTTTACTTTTTAAAGGTTTAATTTCATGAAATGTTCATTTTCTGACATTGCTTTTTCATATGACACTTTTGGGCTCAACCCATAAATTTTGTTAGGTCAATGTATATTGTAGGTTTAATAAACTGAATGAACCTAAGGTAAACATTTGGAGTACATTTTCGTATTTTTTTTCGTATAATTATTTGTTTTTCATGGAATCCTGATTGGTATAGTTTAAACTGTGTGTAAAACAATTTTCAAAATGTTAATTAAACAAATGGCAATTTTTCAAAAAAATGTTTTAAATCAAATATTTGTTTATATATTGCAGTGGAATGGGTAGTAATTAAAAATACATTAAATATTATAGTAAAGTATTTTCTGAAGTAGTTAATAATATTTTTTATATTTGTGTGGACACAAAATATGAAATTTCTTTCCTTTTTTACATCGAACTGTTAATTAAGATTAAAAAAAAACAGCAATACATTATAATGCTAACCAAATTTAAATATTCATATTTTGGCATTTGGTAAAATGTGATGTTCAATAGCATTTACACAATATATATTTGGGTTGAAATTTAATTTGGTTATTCAAAAGGAAATTAATTATCCATGATAGATTTTCAGCCTGAAATAATGCAAATTTATTTACATTCTAATTTAAGCATCTGATTTTACTTAGTATTATTTCAATTTATTTATATAGGTGTTGTGGGTGAAAGTAGCTCCTTCAGGTCACACTTCTATTATATCATCTGGCAGCTCACAGTTGATTCCTGATCAGCGTTACTCTATTCGACATGATGAAGCAAGTAGCACTTACACTTTGCAGGTAAGAAATCAAATGTTAAGCACCGTTTATTTCTTTAATGAACATAATGAAAATTTTGTTGCTTTTTTAAAATTGTGTTATGCTGATTGATTTGTGCAATGTCCAAATATATTGTTGTAGAAAAAAATATTGCGATGTGTTTCTTTTTATTTGAACATAATACAATAATTATTTTATTATTAAATTTTTTAAAGTGATTTTTTATTATTATTTTGGGAGACTGGGATGGTGTGTAAATAGTTTAAGTGCTATATTTACATGCTATGATAGCGAATTAGGGAGGCAATCTAATATGTTTAAATGTTCCAACAAGGTGCTCGTTTTGTAGCAGAAAATTCAAACTTGACTTCTGTAACTTTTATTTTAATTACATTTAATAAACATAATTTAAAAATGCAATAGTAGGTATAAAAGCAGAAGGACCTTTTTCCCGCCAATTTTTGGGACATTTGCCAATTGACGATAATTTAACAAAAAAGGTTGAAGTGTTTATATCTGTAAGATAAAAACTCGTCTTATAGAACATTGCGTTAAGAATATTAAAATACAAATACAACGTTAAAATACGCAATAAAAATCCGTATAATCGGGACATGTTTCGGGAGAAACATCACCCTTCATCAGCGGAAAATTTCAAGTCTGTGTGTAATAAAATATAAATAAACCCAGAAATTTAAAGTGTTGCCAAAGAACAAAAAACTAAACAACTATTTCAATCGGTTGGAGTTAACTATTGTGTGCCAACAAGCGGGAAATATTAGGACCTCAAACGTTTCGTTGACAAGGCGTTTCCTATTTTTAACAATATTAATTCGATTGTTTGCGATTCCAGTATTTCCCACTTGTTGGCACACAATAGTTAACTCCAACCGATTGAAATAGTTTTTTGTTCTTTGGCAACACTTTACATTTCTGGGTTTATTTATATTTTATTACAAACAGACTTTACATTTTCCGCTGATGAAGGGTGATGTATCTCCCAAAACATGTCCGGATTATACGGATTTTAATTGCGTATTTTAACGTTGTATTTGTATTTTAATGTTTATATCTGTGTTTAAAAAAAACCAGGAATCCTTTAAATTTTTAATTAAAAAAATGTTATTTTTGAAAATGTCAAAATTTAAATTGTAATTTACGATTGTGCTTCAATTTTTCTATTGTAATACCTACCATAATAATCTATATATATAAATGCGAAATCCCCACTCATTCACTCATCACTAATTCTCCAACTTACCGTATACCTATGAAGATGAAATTTGGCAAATTTGTTACTTATACCTTAAATAGGAAAAGTAAGCTATTTTTGTTCAAATCGAACGTATTTAAGGGGTTGTAAAACCCCTTTTTCGACGTTTGTAGCGACGTTTGTTTGGGTATCTACAGATCTAAAAGACCTAGAGTGCTGAAATTTGGAGCACAGATTCATCTTGGGCCGTAGAGATGCACTACGAAAGGATTTTTAAAAATTCGAACTCAAAATGCCAAAAAAACGATTTTTTAGAAACTTTTCCATAGGATTAACATGGAGAACATGTAACAATGTAAAATAAAAAATTGAAACAATGGAAAATTTTAATATTATGTAATCAGGAGCATTGTGATTGGTTGATGACTAAATATCGCCAAGTTAATAAAAACATCGCCAAATGAATTAAAATTTCACCGAATGAATAAAAATTTTCGCCAAATAAATCAAATATTGCCAAATGAACTAAAATATGATCATATTTGTAAAAATAACATAAAAATGGCGAAATTAGTGTCAAAAAATTATAAAATATATGTCAAAATGGTGAAAATATGATTGGATAACGGGATATTCCGTACTACAACAACTATGAAAATTAAATTTGGCATGGACCATGGCATTTTAAGCCAAAATTGCTCACTAAGAAAGGATGTTCATTTTTAAAAATTCAAACTCTAACTGCCAAAAGTAAAAATCCTTGCCACTTATCCACTGACTCATCACTAATTTTCTAACTTTCTGTATACCCAGGAAGATGAATTTTGACAGAGTTGTTACTTATATCTTACATAGAAAAGTAATCTCTCTGGTAGGTAGAAGCCACTCTGTACCGTAATAATTGGTTCATGAATACTTTGGACCCCACGTGGTAGTAAGGTCAGAGGGAGAGTGTTTAGATGGTCAATCTGATTGACGCGGCCTACCTTCCTCTACTCCATGTTATGTCATTTATCCACGAAGGCTGATTTTCCATAGAATTATTGGAGTGGAAGTGTATACTGCCTGTCACCAAGGGTGACATTTTCCTTCATGCTGTATAAAGATCAGAGGGTAAAATGGGTTAAAAACCTTCCTGATCGACGCGACTCACTTTCCTATACCACGGTAGGTCGTTTATCGGTAGGTCATTTACCATACCACGATTCCCCGAGAAGTAATGTGAACGAAATCATCTGCAGTTAAGGATGACATTCCCTTCAAGGAGTACAAATGTCATCGGGCGGAATGGGTAAATAATCGGCTTGATCGATGCGGCCTACCTTTCTTTATATGATCGTATGCCTATACGAGGAGTTATTTGGCGGAATCGAAAACTGTTGCTGTAGACTCCTCCCCCATGCGGTACAAGTGTCAGAGGGGGATTGGGTTTGCGTAAATCTTCTGTAGTAGTGGGTAGGGGATTGATACGATTTTTTTTTAAAAAATTGATTTGAAGTTCAATGAAGTAAAAAATATGATTTATTTTTTATTTAAAAAATTAAATATTTAAAAAGTGCGGGGACAATATCTAAAAAAAGTGCTGGGGAACCATCCCTCCTTGCATATTGATAAGGTTTACCGTACAAAAGATAAAATATGAAAATCTTGAATTTGGCAAATGAACCTTTTAAAATTCTTTTTCGTTTTTTTCTTCTTCTTATATTTTCACCAATTTGTGAAACTTAACGACAAATGTTGACATAGGTGTCTAATAAAACTTTTTCAGATAATTTTTATTAACATTTATAAGAGTTCTTCCCGTTTAAATATGTGGGATGTTACTAAAGGTTAAAATATGGATGGTGATCAACGGGAGTAATGCATATATATCCACGTTATTGTGTAGACAACTTCATATTAGCAATCTTTCCAGTTCTTGCAGGACCTTGCCAATAAAATTTCGTTTCAAATTAGTACTCTTAATACTGTGGTTCCCCCTCATAGGTGACAAATTAAGGATATTGTTTATTTTGCTATAAATATTGTATTTGTATCAATTTTGTAATTTATTTCCTTCCCGTGCGTAGAACGGGTATTTCAGCTAGTGTTTGTATAATTATAACTTCTTTTGTTTTCACAATCGTTAGGTATTTTGCAGAAATAAACTAAAATTTTATTTCTTAAAATTATGCATTGCTCTGCAATTTCACTCATTAAACTTTTATCCACAGATTACCAAAGTGCAGCAAGTTGATTCTGGATTGTATCAGTGTCAAGTAATTATTGCATCAATTAGCAAACTAACTGAAGATGCTTGGGTTCATGTGAAAAGTAAGACATATAGTTGGAAAATTTCTATAATGCACTATTTAGAATAGAAAATATAATTTCTAGTTACTCTTAAATTCAAGTTGTTATTAAAATTAAATCAAATGATGTTTTGCATATAAAATTGGAAAGTTAATGTACATGTAAAGGTTTTTTGAGACATAAAAAGATTGTTAGTAATAACATTTTCTACACACTCTCATATTGTAACATTTAAAAATGCTAGCAAAATTTTAGTTCCAACTTATATGTTATTGTTACATTTGAAATTTGTGTTGTGTCATTTGAAAAAAAATATTTTCAGCAAAAAAAAAAAAAAATATATATATATATTTTGATTCTTGTAAATGCCTTATTATTTGACAATTTTAAAATATTGGCTTTTATTTTTTTGACATTACATATATTTAGATTTGAAGAATTCAGGTTTTGATTCTAGTCATTACTTTGATCTGCCAACTTTTTTGGATTGTGCGTACAGTATGCAAATTTTAATCATTTTGTATATGGTTGTACTATTAGATTATTAAATACTGTATATTTAAAAAGATTTTTCCTCTTAATTATTATTTTGACGAATAAAAAACCATATAAAAATACTAGAAAATATATTCATAAATTTTCCTATTTCATGAAATTTTTGTTAAGAATGCTTTTATAGTATTTGTTTATTAAAATCTCATGTCTATTTTTAATCAGTGCATGCATTTATAAGCTAGCTTGGGGGTAAAAATGTAAGAAATTTAGTAATTGAACAATTAACATAAGAGTTTTTTAGTTATTTTACATAGAATAATTTTATGATTCCGACACAATAGAAGAATTATGAACTCTTTTTTTTTTAAATGTTAAAAAGTAGGCATTCAGCCAATGTAATATGTTCCTTACAACAGTGTTAAATATTTTTCAGTTCCACCAATTATACTCGACAACAGCACACAGACTGTGCAGACAACCTCTGGAGCAAAAGTTTTTCTGCACTGTTATGCCACAGGCTTACCAGAACCACAAGTGTCCTGGCGCAGGGAGAACAACGATATTTTACCAACGGGTGGCGCAGTGTATCGGGGTAACATTCTGGCCATACACAACATCAGCAAACACGACAGAGGCACCTACTATTGCATTGCCGACAATGGCGTTGGGAAGGGTGCTCGGAGACACGTTGGTGTCGAAGTCGAATGTAAGTGGCGTATTTCTGTTGTCTAGGCCAGTTGTAACAAATTAGCATTGAGCCCTAGACTCCTAGCTAAAACTAAAATTGGACCATGGACCCCATTTTTGTCTTATACTCTCTCTTATACTATATATACATGGAAGTCCACCCTGCTTTCTGGTCATGTATATGTTACTGTTAAAATATACAATGCAGTTATTTCATAGAATACCTAGTTATTCCATGAAATAACTGATCGTGTCCGTTAAAGTGTGTAATATGTTATTAATTTGACACTTTAACTAGTTATTCTATGAAATAACTAGGTATTCTATAAATTAACTAATGAGAGACAGTTAAAGTGTAAAATAAACAATTTATCTAAAATGAAATTAAACTAATGATAGACAATTAAAATGAAAAAGAAGCAATTTATCTAATTTATGAAGCGTATAAATGGTATTTATGGAAACGTATAATAAAAACTGGGATCGGGAATATAATTGTTTTATGCGGCCGTTTCTTGTGCCCAATTGGAAAAATCCTTCTTCGGTTATTTTTATGATGATAGCTAAAATAGATTTGGCATCACCTTTTCCTCTGTCAACTTCAGGCACTGGGATACGGACGGTAAACCCCACAGAGGCTTCAGAATGAGATTTATCCGACATTAATTTAATTTATTTTACACTTTAACGGGCTGCAGATCGTTATTCTATGAAATAACTAGTTAAACCATGAAATTTAGAGAGTTTTACACTTTAACGGACACGATCAGTTATTTCATGGAATAGCTAGGTATTTTATGAAATAACGGATTTCATACTTTAATGGTAACATATACATTAAAATTTTATTTGAACACGAAAATGAAGCGAATAAAAAATTTTGAGTATTAGGAAATCCTGTATCTTCCTTGTGTAAAAGATATAATTAAAGTTCTTTTGAGGCTGTGAGAGCGACACAGTTCACAAGAAACACTTACGTAACATCCTTGTACACCTTCCTGGTCATCAGCCCAGAATTGTGTCAACCGACACTATATAAGGTTGTGTATTCCCTGTAACCTCACTTCTTAGCTCTTAATAAAAGCTTTAAGTCCTTCTCGACCCCAGCCTCTCTATTCATCAACAAAAAACTCCAAAATTAATTTTATAATTTCATTTAATGTTATGCTTATAATTTAATTTCATTAAATTTACCCCACAGATACATAGAAAAGATTACACCATAATAAGAAGTTTAATTTCTTTTAGTCTTTTACATTTAACACTCATGAAAACATTAAAATAGTCATAGTTAGTTGCTACATGGATTTTCGAACTATGCTTCAGAGTACAATTTTATTTTAGTTAAAAATGCAAACTAATTTTTTTATTGAAATGATGTTAAATTAACTTTCATTAATTGTCTTAAAATAAACTAACACCATTTTCTATTACTAGTTAGCTGGATATATTATTTAGCCCTTAGTATTGTTTCTTGTTCAATTGGTTGTTTAATAATTAGTATTAATTAATACAGTGTCATGCTGCAAATGTTTAGCATTCTTTTTTCTCAGAATTATGTTTTTGCACTTACACTAATTGGTAGTTAACTCATGTAATTGTTGATATCTTAATTATAATTTTATATTATGGCCTTTAAAATCAGCTCACTAATCAGTGCGTTTTCTTGAGGCATATTATTATTAGGCAATAATTATTTGGGTTGGTTGATGGCTATTAGAAACTTAATTGCATTTTTTTGGTGATTGTATCAATTTGAAATTTTCAAATATTGATGCTTTTTAAAAAATAGTACATTTTAGGTAATGTTAGCATTTAATTTTTCAGTTGCCCCTGTTGTGCATGTTCCTAAAAATCGCTATATGCAGGCATTAGATTACGACATGGATTTATACTGCCATGTGGAAGCTTACCCAGAACCCTCCATTTTGTGGCTGAAAGACCAGCACCAAATATTCGACAATCAGCGCGAGCATTTTATCACCACCTATAGCTCGGAATCTGGTTTCCTTGAAACGAAGTTAAGAGTAGCTGCTATTGAAGAGGACGATTATGGTGTTTATACTTGTAAAGCAATAAATAAACTTGGCCATGATCAGAAGTTCATTACTCTCGCAGGTAATAATTTTGTGTTTTAAAACGTATTTGAAATGAAACATATTATTCAAATGCATTATTTGATTTAAATTTTTTAGAAATTTTTATGTTTTAAAATTAAACTTTTATAACAACAGTTTGGAACTATAAATAAAAAAAAATATATTGAAAAATTATTTGCAATGGATTTGTTATATTCATCTTGTGTGCTAACTGTTTTAGGTATCATATGTGATTGGGATAAAACTTATCTTAAAATTTTATGTTGACTTTTAATGCCTATTCTACATGAACGAGTTGGTGTTAGATTCAAAATAAAATAAACTATTTTTCAAAGAAAAAAAAATCTTATTTAGATATTTATGATTTGGTATCCCATATCCCATTTATTAAATATTTGTAAAATAATCTATGTGCAGGTACAATCTCTGTATTACTTTACAATATATATAGATTCCATTGATTTTTCTTTTATAATCTTAATATTGACTTTATTTTTATTTAGCATCAAGTTATACAAGTAGTCATAAATATTACAAATACCTTCTATCTCTGCAAATATATTATTAATATATAACTATTGAAAAATAACTAAAATAAATAAAATTTCCTTAACTTTAATTGTGTTTTATTTGACTTCTTTTAAGTAGACATTTAAGATTAAACTGTTTTTTTTATTTATTTCAGAGTCTTATACAATTGAATGTCCTCCTGCATGTGGTCTTTCAGGTTCAAGCACTCTTTTCAATTACTATTTCAATGCAATTATCATGATCACAGCCATGTTTCACTTACCTATTTTCAAGTCATTTATGTGTTTGTAACATTTGATAATCCGTTTCCTTGAATGGAATACAAGTCATAACTGGTACTGGTATTTTAGATTTAATGTATATTTTAATGAATTTATGTGGGGTATTTTAGATAAATCAAATATACAGTAATTCCAATTTAAAATTTTTAATTGTAAAAGCAATCAATGCACCTTATTAATAGAACGTTTTAAAAGAAAATCAATGAAACTTACATTTTACAGTTATGTATTTTTACTTTATTTACAATTGACTATTATGTATTTGTAACATTAGCTATTTACTTTTGTGTACTTTATGGAAAGAAAAGGGAGATAACTCTAATGAAGACTTTAATGTCAAAACTGCTTAAGTTCATTGCTACAGTTTTTCTTAATCAAACTGTATTGTTTTTTCATATTTATAATTTAAACATCACTATCAAAATAATTAAAAAAAATAATCGATATCTATATATTAAAAGACAAAAAGAAAATAATTTTTGACATTGTCAATTTCTTTATACTTTCACATTAAGTAAAAACAAAATTATACCTTTTGCCTCAAAAATGCCAAAAACTGTTAGAATTTTTAATAGTACAAATAAATATTGGTTTGATATGATCTACAACTAATTATAAAGGAATATTATATATAGTACCCAATTTTTTTTTGCTTTAATAGCCATGTGTGGCCTGGACTATAGTGTGATTGTAATTCTACCAACCCGCTTCCCCCCGCCCCCCACTCCTCTGGTTGTTAGTACATCAATACCAATAATTTAAGTCCCTTTCCCAAAATATATTGCCATTAAAGGCTTTAACTACTAATGAAATGGATCATAAAGTGTACATGGTGTTTCTCACAGCAATTGTAATTTTTCTTTTTTTATAATATGGAGTTCCAAAATGTCGGTTTGCGTTTTTCCAATCTTCAAAATATTCTTTACTTGTTTTCTTCTTTTATTTTAAGGTTATGCAAATTGTTTAATGTCAATTTAGTCAAAAATAGACTTTCACAGTTTTGCCATTAAGATTTTCAATTATTAAAGCCTATTTTATATTTGGGAAGATAAAAATATATTGTAAATTTGTAGCTTATTTCTTAAAGCTACCCATAAACACTTATGAAATAATATATTTTAACTACTATTTCATGTAATATGAATGGTGATTTTAAAGTAATTTGTTTCTTTTGAAACTCAAACATTTTTTTATATACGTTGTATCTGTTTGCTATTTTTATTTATTTAAGTATTGTATAACACATAATACCTAGAGACTTATCAGCAAAGGGTGAATTACTAGTGTATTGAACTTTTAAATATTGTTTATATTCAAATGACTTGTTTTATAAGACTTTGCATCTAATACTTTTAACGAATAACTGGTTTATTGAAATATTTTTATACTGCATATTTTCTACTTTTAATCATTCCATTTATTTGTTTGCGTTTTTGGACTTCAAACAAGATAGTTTATTAACTATTTTGCTAGAAAAATTATTTTGTTGAATATTAAGTTATTATTTAAAGTTTCTTATTTCAATATACAATTTCCAATTATGCATTTATGTTAATGATCTGTTTTAATATATACCTTACATATATTTCTACAATTGCAAGTTATGTTTTATTTGATAATGATCTAAAAAGTTTCAATTTTATATTTGTTTGAAAATATGTTTCTGATATATTGTGTATGTTATTGTTGTTTTGAGTGTTAATATTTTTCCGCACTCCGTTTGTTGTTTAGATAATATTTTGTTTTAATGTATGCATTCCATGTTTTGTAGTTTTATTATTGATACTTATCAATTTCACTTTCAAATATTTTGTTTGATTTCCGGTGTGGTTCTTGATTGTATCAAAAGTAGTTGTAATAATCTTTAAATGTGATAGTTATATTTGTCCTATATTTGCTTATAATAGTTCAGTTTGGATGCATGTAAAACTATTAGAGAAAATTTCAAAAATTTCCTTAATTTTTATTGCCACTACTTTGTTGTTACATTTCATTCTATGAATATATCTTTAATTTCTGATTTTTTTTGTTGATAATTTCTAAGTAATGATTTTTTGATAGGTTTAAATTATTTATACAATATTGGTACACTTAGTAATTTAAAATTCATTATTTTATTTAGCTTTTGTATATTATGTGTATTATA
Source organism: Troglohyphantes excavatus (assembly GCA_963932185.1). Lineage (NCBI taxonomy): Eukaryota > Metazoa > Arthropoda > Arachnida > Araneae > Linyphiidae > Troglohyphantes > Troglohyphantes excavatus. The sequence continues at coordinate 42,510,486 of OZ010677.1, forward strand.
TTTTATATTAGTTTTATATTTAAGTTCTTAAAGCACATTATGCACATTTGTTCACATTGAAATCATTCCTTCCATCTATTTTTTTTATTTTACTATTTATCCCACTTTTTAAAGACCCCTGAATGAAATATAAATGTTTTTAAAAGCTGTTGATGGTTTACTTTAACAAAGCTATTATTAACAAATTTATTAAAAAAAATACATATTGAATAAAACCCTTAATATTGCTCATTATATTATCTTGCCCTTTATATATAATATTACTTGCCAGGAATCTCATAGGTTAAACATATTGACTATGACCTATCAATTGTTACTGTCCTTTTATCAGATTTTTATATCTGAACCTTTTCTGTTACATTTTACGGTGAAGGCTTTTTCATGTTTTTGTGATATTTAATCAAAATTGTTTTTTATTATCCTTATACTATTTGTGAATCTCTTTTTTTTTGTTTCTTTTGTTTATGTATCAGGTTTTGAAAGTTTGTTATCTGTTATCAATTGTGGGACCTAATACTTCTTTTGTTAGAACAGTGGAAATCAAGTTTTTAAATATTTTATTTATTCAGTTAACATGCAAAAATAAACCTATAGTATATAGGTATTGAGATTTGAATTTATGAGCACCAAATTTTATATTTATAAATATTATATATTTATTGATTAACACATAATTTTTTAAAACTAAAATATAAGAAAAAAGAAATGAATTTTGAGTCCGTATGGTAAATTTTAAAATGCATTTAATGTTACATAAAATTATGTGTGTGTATTACCATTATGTGCATTATGTTTATGTACTTTAAATGTGATAAGAATCCATATTACAAAATTGATGTTTTATTTATTCACTATGTTGAACTCAATAAATCGTTAATTGTTGATAACTATTAAATTTGTTGCTGATTTTATCTGCGAATCTGGTTTTAAAAATAATGTAGTTATTTTTCTATATTTAATTTAGAAAATGGAATGTTGTTTACCACTGCCTCTAATGAAGTTGAATGTTAAATTATTATGTGTAAAACTCTATTTATGATGCATTTTAGCAAACATTGTTTGCAATGATCTCTCTCTTGTATGACTTGTTCATCCGTCCTTCTTATTCCATCCAGTTGTATATACAAATTTACTGCTTGATAATGTAAAGTGAAGTTTGAGAAGTATTCTCAGGGATGAGATTGTTTTTATTTTGAAAAATTCTTTATTATTTTCTTTTCCTTTAGTAAATTCTGCCTTTTTGCATTTTTAAGGATTGTTTTTGTCCTCCCCTAAAAATGAATTTTTTAAAAAAAATATATGTATACACTCGTGACACATGCTTTCTACCTAAAAAAATGTGGCATTTTGTGAATCTGGATATTAAACCTTTTAGAACTGTTAGACCTTGTACTTCACTGCAATAACTGTCCAATGAATGAATCATTAATTCCTATATTTTAGTACCACATGGCCTGATTGGAAGGTCGACAAGCTCATAATTGGAGATTTGGGAATTAGAATCTCAGATCACAAGTATTTTGGGATATTTACTTTGGAATTGAATCTGATCTATTCTTCATTTTGTAGCTTTAGTGTGATATTAATTTTTATCATCTCTATTTTTAAAAAAATTATAATCTTGTTATTACCATTCTTTTCTCATTTATTCTATTTTTACTTGGAGCTTTCTAATATACATATTAATACATAAGTACACACTTTTGTACTAATGGGTACAGATTTATTTTAACAAATGTTCAAAATAATTCATAAGCACCTATATTTTTAAATATAAATATATTTTTATTTTTAAATATATCTTTTTAAAATTGCTTTTTGTTTGTTGCAAAATGTAAAAATATTTTATTGTAGAATGCATGTTTGCGTACATTTTATGATATTTTTTATTTTTAATCAACCTTAATGGCAATCTCATCCTTGATAATAATAAAATGCAATTTAAAATATTGCGATTGTACTTTTTATGACTTTATATTTTCCTATGACATATTTTAAGCTATTCCGTCCCATGTCACATTCCGTCCAGCTGTATATAAACAGTTACTTGACTGATATTAGAATATAAGGTTGTGTTTTTGAACTTGGATTTCTAATAAAATGCATTTTTAAAATACTCTTGTGAATTTGTCGTTTTTGCTTCTTAAGTAGCCGAACATTTTGTAGTATTTTACTGCTATTTGGAATGTACTATAAATAAATTAAGTATAAAAATATGTTGCCAAGTGGTGTAAAAACGAAAACGGAGTTTGAAGATCAGAGCATTTAAATTTTGAAACTTATCTTGGAAATAGTTATAATGATCATGTTAAGTGGAGGGACGAACCACTCATTATAAAGTAACCTGTTGAACTGGAACCCACGCCACTTGGCCGAAACGAAAACGGAGTTTGAAGATAAGAGCGTTTAAATTTTGAAACTTATCTTGGCTATAATGTTAAGTGGAGGGACAAACCACCCATTATAAAGTAACTTGTTGAACTAGAACCCACACCACTTGGCCGAAACGAAAACGGAGTTAGAAGATAAGAGCGTTTAAATTTTGAAACTTATCTTGGCTATAATGTTAAGTGGAGTGACAAACCACTCATTATAAAGTAACCTGTTGAACTAGAACCCACACCACTTGTCCAAATAATAGTTATTGAAAATGGTGTTAGTTTATTTTTTGATTTTTGTGAATTACATCACTCATTCTGCACATATGAAATATAAATATTCATCCTTTAAAAAAGAAAAGGTTAGATGGTGTTCCATTCAAATATCTAAATTGATTGAAAATTTGATTTTTTTATGGTTGCTAGAATACAAATGATACAAATCTTACTGTAATTAGAAAAAAGTTAATTAGCCCTTTATATATATATCGAAAATTGAAGCAGTATTCCAGTGGAATATTAAAAATCTATTCAAAGAGATAGTGGTTTCAAGACGCAATCTTCCACTTACTGGTAGGCCTCCGTGGCCGAGCGGTTAAAGGCGTCACTGGGAATACGAAGATTCCTGGTTCGATCCTAGGCGATGGACTTGACAAAGAAAAGTAAAAAAGTAGTGATCTTGTAATCGGAGGGTTGCCAGCTTCACTACAAAAATACTAGAAAAGTCGTTCAGAACATCCGCAAAAATTAACAGCGCATATACGGGACTGGTGCACGATAAATCTGATCGGGGTCCAAAGTCCCGGACGTCTATTGAAGGCGTTGGGTGCCAGTTCAGGTGTTTCCTCGTCATCTGACCATGGTTCTAAAATAACGATGTGCATGTATGAATGTGTGTGTGAATGTGTATGTGTTCCCGGGTCTACCCTTTTCGAGATAGACTCCGCACACACCGTCGCCAATAGCCCACTCTGCAGCTCTAGTGCGACGTTAATTAACCAAACCTTCCACTTACGGGGCTTGAAACCTGTTCGATGTAAAATTTGTATTTTTATGATTTCAGTAATTATATCTGAAGTTATATAATTTTTTTTAGGAAAAGAAAATTCTGTTTTGGAGTTGATGCGATAATCTAATATGTAAACAACAATAAAATCGATAAGTAAAACAACGAAAACTATGCTACAATAAATATATTGTCTGATGAAGAAGCATCTTGACAACATATTTCGCGTACTCCCAACCGGACCACCGCGTACTCCCAGAAGTACGCATACTACAGGTCGAGAACCTCTAATCTATAGTAATACAATAATTATTACGAAATTTTAGAAAATTTGAATCAACATTAAAAAAGTTTAAAAAAGTTAAAAAATATGAAATCTTTTAAAATTATATTTAATTTCTTCATTTGTTATTCAAAATACACTGCAAATAGACTTCCCCTCTATAGCACTGTATGCGCAAAAAAACAACTTCTACAGAGGAGCTTCCTTGTAGCTTTGAAGATATCAATTATTAGGAAACTAATGTTATGAATATTCTGCTCGCAATTTGTAAGTTTATCAGTTTGATAAACAACGATAAACAACGATGCAAATAAAGAAGATTCATAAAAAAAATATAAAGATTAAAGATTCATAGATACATATAAATATTTCTAATATTCTATATCTTTTGATTTTCTCTCAAATTTAATACAAGTGACAAGTTTTTTTTTACTAAAGTTTGTAATGCAATTTTTTTAATTTGAATTTAGTTGCAAATTATGTTATGGGTGTTAAATATTTATAATATATGTGTGATTTAGGGCCCCCTTAAAAATATGAAGTGCAAGCCTGGGCTTCACGGGCCTATTTGCTGGCCATGCTTCGATTCTATTATTGCTGATTTTTTTTTATGAATCTTTTTTATTTGTATCGTTGGGATGCTCATTAAACTTCCTACAAATTGTGAGTAGAACATTCATAACATTTATTTAATAACATTAGTCTCCTAATTATAGTTCGTTTTCACTTTCAAAGCTCCTCTGTAGAAGTTGTTTTCTTGCGCATGTAGTTTTGTAGAGGGGAAGCCAATTATCAGGTTTCCCTTTTTGAAAAATATAACTTGTTTTAATTTAGCAGGGGTAAGATATTGTTAAATAATTTGTCAGATTGATAATCTACAGTTGTGGCGCTAGTTAGTGATTGAAGTAGGCTATAAATATTGGATTGTTTGACATTGAAATGTCTTTTGGTATGCATTGCTATGAACCGTCTTCCTAAATGCACCCCAACTCAGAGAGTTGTTATATTAAATAGAGAGCGCCTTCAATGCCAGACTCTCGTAAGGCCGCGGTGTCAACATTGAAATAGCAAAACCAACATCACGTGGTTTTAGCGCTGCCACATTTGGCGTTCAGACATCTGCAGGAGTTCCAAATTTGGCGCACTTTCTTCTTTTTTGATGATAAGGAGTTCTGTCCGTATTCAACTTTTTAACATATATGTACGTATTTACTTATTTTCAAACTATATGCGCTAAATATTTCCTCTTCATTAACGAAACGAAAATACTTTATTTGTGTTCAATACTCAAAGAAGCGAAACTCTTTATATTTCTCAGGTTTTAGTGTTCATATTTTCTTATTGAACTATACAAAATAACAATTGAAAGAACTTCGCTTATGGTAAATTTTTTACATAAAAACGTAACGCAATTTTTTCAAAAGTACAAAGTAAGAAAAATATCTTTAATATATCTGTTAAACTCCCTTAAATTGTGCCACTCGTTATAAAAACGATATTTAAATACAAAATTAAACACAAAACTATATTATAACACTTCGATCTCGTTTAGTTCTGATAGTCGCCAAGGCCTGCAAAGAGTAATATTGGCGCATGAATGAATTGGCATTTCCACCTATCACGTAGTTTCAATGATGCACACACGGAAATCAGCATTTTTATTCCTCTATTTGTATCATTACTCTATGTCCCAACTCTCTCACTGCGTATACTTCATTTATTACTTTGTTAATATTTCATTAATACACTGTTAAATATTTTTGTAGATTGTTATTTTTTTTTACATTGTTAAAAGTTTATTCGTGAAATGTTAGTTATTATTGCTAGATTAGATGAACTAGTTTAAACACATTAGTTTAAAATTATTGGATCTATATCATATATGCAATATATATAAAGGACTCGTAATGATTTTTCCTATTTATATAAGTTTACTTTTATATTTTATGTGCTCAAAACCAAACTTTTAGAGCAATTTTAGAAATTTTATTAAAATCCTTTAAAATATAATTAAAAATAATAAATTCTCAAGAATTGTTTTTAACTGTTGATTGTTGCTTATAACAATGAAAAGATAACTTACTAATTAATTCGAAATACTTGTTTATATGTAGCCCCGATGGTTGTTTCAGCAATTTTTCAGTTCTACACATAAAATGTCAGGCTTCCATATTAATATGTTTTTCCTTATCGCCTACTTCATCATTTCAAAAACAGAAAGCCGCTCTGCTTTCAACGTTAGAAGAGTTTTCATGCGGGATGCTAAGGAAGCAACAATAGAAGGTAAATATAATTTTCTTGACAATTTCAAAGAAACGCTATTGTTTTTTAATCCACGAGTAACACGGTATGATAAATACTTATAGACAAATGTGTTTATCTTATACTTATTCTTGTTGATATGGCTTATACATAACGTCATAATTCATAACAGTAAGTTTCAAAGATATTTGAAAGCCCATATAAAATTTATTTCCCACTTGAGATTTGATTTGACAAGTTCTGGAAATATACTATAAAGAATTAAATAAGTTTTGGAGAGTTGGTAAAGGTTAAGATTAGCTATTGAATACCATTAAAAAACTTCCATTTCTTTTAAAACTAAAAATATTATTAATTAAATTGCTACAATAACCCGAAATGTCTTCTGTCTATGTTATTAAATTCTATATAATTTGGAAAACTAAACGTTTTATATATATAAAAAAAAGGATTATTTTATTAAAATTTTGTAGATGTTAAGAAACCTGTCTTATCCACTTGAATGTGGATCAGACAAATTATTCGGTTTGTCCAATTTGTTTGTTTCGCTGTATTTTACGCCAATCAACTAAAACTTTAATTTGCATTTGTGTCTCACGATTATTTATAAATTAAATTTGCAATAGAACCACTCACTGTTGATTTCGACGTTATACGCACCAGCGGCTGTCTATACTTTGTTAAAAATTATAACAACATTGCACCAAAATTAAGTACCCATTTAGCTGCAACCAACATTTGGTGCTTAGTTTCACCATTTTACGGTGTGATGTTGTACCATTTTTTAGTGGTAAAACGTTGCACCAAAACTCAAAACATCGCTTAAAACTCAAAATTATTTTATTTAGTATTTTAGTAGTAGTATTTCTGTAGTGAAGATGGCAACCCTCTGATCGCAAGATCACAACTTTTTACTTTTCTTTGTAGATGTCACCGATCGGGCTCTAACTAGAAATCCTCTGATTCATAGCTGAACGCTTTTATCCACTGGGTCACGAAGGCTGTGAGTCTTTCTTTGAGGGGATTCCTTGGCTTGTTGATGTAGCGAAATCGAAAATTTCGATTGCAGTTAAAGAGATTGAACAAATTATTGGTGAAACCTCAGCTTTTTTATCAGATAAAGGATTTTTGGTTCAACCCAGATTTCATCATAATATGATGTAAAATGCTGCAGAGCACCAAAATATGGTGCAACGTTGAACTAAAAATTTTAACAGTGTATAGACACAGCCTTCTTAATGTTTTCAAACTATTTCAGAGTCTTAATATTCCTTTTAGGGTACCTGCACGACAAGATATATCTGCAATCAAGAGTCAAAGTCCCCTGTTTCGGCAAAAAATATCCCCCAAAAGGTGTGAGAAGTTTCGCCTGGGAACATTCGGGAAAACATCTCTCGGATGATGATGAGAAATACCGAGTTGATGATGATGGCGCCTTGACTATTAATGATGCTTCTTTGGACGATGCCGGAGTTTTCTTTTGCAGAACTAACACCACTAACGGAATGAAGGTCATCAAACACATGATTGAAGGTACTGACACGCATCGTGTATGGAAATGATATTTTTGTATCTTCATTTTCCAATAACTGAGTCATAAGAAACAGTGGAGTAGTCCAAGGATAATGAAGACCATATATATATATATATATATAAGGTGTGCTCGTGTTTCGCTTTTTGAAAGGGGCAAGGAAAGAATTCTTTTGACGTCATTTTAGCTCCGCCTTACTATAAGTTTTTGATCATTCTCATTGGCTGTATGTTTCAAGCATTGCTACTTAGGTTCGATCCCCGTGGGTAACGACTGGTGATTTAATTTTTAATTAGCAAAATAATGTAAATATTTGTAAATAATTGTGTTCAGGTAGCTTCACTGCTAATCCGTCCTTGTTTAGTTATGTCCCCGTATTTTACTTGATTGAAATTGTAGTTCATTTAATATGTCCAATACAAATGCATTGACCTGATGGTTCCTAACGTCATTTTACTTTTTCAAAATTCATGGGCATGCTCTCGTGGCAGCTAATATTATTTTAATACTCTTAATTTATTAAGCAACTTTTTTGCACTTTTTACATACTAAATACAATCCTTAAAATATAATTTAAACTCTTAAAATTTAGCGAATTCTAAATAAAATTAACGATTATCACTTTTAAATAGTTCACAAAAAAAACAAATAGATGGCAGCACGTCAAGAACCATTGGTTCAAATGGTTTCTGAATATTTTAATAACGAAACGACTTTGGAAATCGATTCAAATTGTTTTTTGAAGCAAATTTTAACTGTTTTCTTTTAAATAAATTCATGATTAGTTAAAAACAAGAATTCTTGTTAAATTAAGTACTCCTTGACAATAGCGACAATTACTCTTAAAACGACTGTCGAGAGCATTAGACACGCCCACAGACAGTTGAAGGCGGAGGAAAGCGTCATTATGACGTCAAAATAATCCTTTTCCCCGCCTTCCATCAGCAAGAGCGAGTACCAGCACACCTTTTATATATAGTCTCCACTATCCTTGGGAGTAGGCGGCCTTTAATGTAGTAGTCAGGGCCACGGAGTAAAGAAAAAGGTGGAGATGATTTGGCGAGATTTCATGAGACGTAAGTTAGCAACCCCAAACTAGGAACAAACAAACCTAGTTTGCAGTAGTTTTCCTACGAGGGATGCATTATTTTCAAATTAAGTTATCGCCAAGTACTGGTACAAAGTAGTGCTTTGTAATAGCGCCAAACACTTCGCCAGTTCCTACTTTTTAAGCGATTGCTTACTTCACATTGCAAACCGGTTTTAGACTTGTTCGCACCTCCACCTTCTTATTTACTCCGTGGTCAGGGCGCAAGCGAATTTTCGTAAAAAGGAAAATAAGTTAATATTTTATAGAAATAATTGATTTATATAAGTTTAATTAAATAACAATAATTAATTAAACTTATTAGTTTAATTAAAATATTAATAATTATTAAAAAATATTATTTATGTAGCCGTGATACTTTTAAACTGTAAATTACTTTATATGATTACACATGACAATTTCTTTAATTTAATAAATGAGGCATCTAGTTTCATAACCAGATATATCCATTTTTATAAATATTACAAGAGACGTCGGAATGATTGACAACCACGCACTTTTGGATATAAACCCCTGACTTTGAATGCATATTTAGTCTGGATTCAGATACTTTTGGTCAATAGAGATTTGCAATGTGATGTAAGTGCATTGAGAACTTGTGAAAAAAAATATTTTTCGATAAGCCTTCAGCCTGTTGTTGGTCGTCAATATTTGTATTTATTTGTAAATGTGGATCTCTCTGGTTTTTTGAAACTAGACGTTTCAAATATATTTTTTTTAACTCAGAGAAGTAACGAACGAAAATAAAAGTAAACGGGAAAAAATTACTCTGTTAATTTTAAAGAGATCAAAATAACACTCAACAGTCAATGGTAAGATATTGTAGTGGTAAAAGAGATCGAAAATGAAATAATTTTTGAATTAAACATAATTTATAAAAATTCAAATTATTATTATTGATAAAATGTTGATGAAGAGCAAAAATATAAATAAATAATAGAAACGCACGGGAAAATGTGCTAGATAGTCGAAGAGGTCTGAATCGTGAGGAGCGAATTTCTCATTACTAGAGCCTCATCCTAGTACATCTAGGGCACTAGTGGTCATATAGTATAAAATTGCAGCAGTGACTCTTTCACAGTCCCTATTCAATGGTTTAGTTATTTATGTATGCCTAAATTAAATATTTTTTTAAAATATTTATTTTATAAAACTTACTTGAGTCATACAATTATAGCTGCACTTCAATGATGCACGTACATTGCTCTTCCGAAAAGACGTAAGGCTTGCCTTGTGTATAGGGTTTTTCTTTCTTGGGCTAAGACGGTTGGTACTATTACCATAAAGTTAAAAAAATTCCGAGTTGGCACAAAAAACCCACAATAAATAAAAATAAATAATTAAAAAATATTCTAACTGTATTATTTTTTATGAGATTTTTAACATTTTTATGCCTTTCTGGAAGGGATTATCCAGTAATTTCTAACATTAAATAATAAACTGACATATTCAAGATAAAACAATTTCTTGAAATGTAGAATGCATATTGTTTCTCGGTGTTTAGTAGTAAGATTTGTAAATTGATTCGATAAACATGTTTATATTACATTCTATAAAAATTATATAGAAATTGATTTAACATATTATTTTTTATTTCAGTGGTTCAAATGCCATACGCTGTTCTGCAAATATTCATATTCTACGAAGTCAAATATTGCAATGCAAAATCTGAACTTTTGGCCAAGAGTTTTGTTGAGTCCAAACTAAAAGGAAACATTTGTTTGAAGGGAGAATGTAGAATAAACCTAATTCGTGGTGTCTGCCATTTAGATGATGTAAGTACAGTTGTTCTTTCTTTTTTTTGGTGTTTTTTTAAAAAAAAACAGTTCAGAACAAAATTAGTTTAGATTGAGTAAAACAATGTTTAAAAGTTGATTGTTAACTTTATATGTGATGTACAGTATTGAACGATAAACTTAGCATATCGTAGGCTTTGTTGATAACGTATAGACATTCAGCACTAAAAGTAAAATGTCAGATTGATAACTGCTTTGTTTCAAGATTGATTCCATACTTCTCGTTTCCATTGCAGGTCCCGTCTCTGCAGGTGAAAGTTTTGATTACGTTTCCAGAAGTTCCAGACGGCAGCTGTGACGTCACTTGCACTCGAGAAAGATACAGGGACCTACCTTTGCAGGTAAAATTCTTCAAAGTTCGATCACTCAAAAGACGTTCGAAGAATTCTTTCGAACGTGTTATTAAATTTTGGATATGGTTTGAAGGGCTGAGTTGAAACCTTACTTCGAATATTTATTTTGAATTGTCAATCAAGAATGTGGCATTTTGTTAACTGGTGGGAAATTGGAGTTGTTTTGGAGATCTTACGAATGCTTTCTTCCTGTCTTTTGTTCCAGGTTTCAAGAAACGTGGCAAATATTATGGAAAAGAATAAGTTGGAGCTGTTGGACGAAAAAGAACTTTCGACATCGAATTATTTTGTCAAAAATGACAGGATTTGCGATCTTGGGTTTGAAAAGAAGGAATCGGGTGCTAATTCATTATGTGGTAACCTTCAATTTTCAAGAATTACTATAGACATTTTAATCATATATCATAAACATTACAGGTTAAAGTTAAAATAATCTCAATGTTTAATTTGAGAGTTTGCAGTAAATTTTTACTTTAAAAGAAATAATATATATATTTAATAATTCCACAGGATGATTATAAAAATATCACAACTTATAAAGACTGTATCTCTACAACCATTTAATTTAAAGAATTATTCTACATATGATTGTGAAGTGGACATTCTGAAATTTATTTGATTAGCAAGAAATCTCTCTTTTTCATTGTACACTGTAAAAAAAAGGTACTTAAATATGAATACCTGAAGCTACTTGTTTTTTTTAGTACAATTGCATCGTAAATGAGCGATGATGTACTAGATTTTAAGTAACTGTACTTTCTCAAAAATGAGCAGTATGATTTAATATTGCTAATCTCAGCTTCTGTTCAAGCCATCTTTCAAACACGTTAAAGATAGCACTTAGATACGCAAGTTTTTAATTCTGACCCCCAAACCCCTCTATTTATGTTCTGCACATGCTTTACATTTTCAAGGCTTTACACTAATCGGTGTCTAAAATCCTATCAAAGAAAACCAAATTTATGTCAACCGTGCTATTTGTTGCGATTTATAGGATTTGAAAGGATAATCCTAATAGCGTGACATAATGGCTTTTATCCAAATGCACCATTCAGATTGTTTTAAAGACTTTAGTAGTAGTGATTAGATCAACAAAAGTATTTACTTAAATCGAACAAGTTAAGGTAATGCACGTTGTATGTTTATTTTTTTAAAAAACAAACTGAAACGGTTACAGGAACAAAACAAAAATATTCAAAATTATTTTAATTTCTTAATGAATATTCTTTAGTGATCATTAAACTACCACTTAACTGTTGATCTTAAATATTAATAAAGCGCGTCACCTATCTCAGTAGCGGTATGTATTTTGTATTTATCGAAATTCAAGGATTTTTACAATAACACTAATTTTATTGTTTTTATTTGTCCGTTTATATAAGCACGTAGCCTTCACTCTGTGGGTCTGGTTTAGAATCCCAAACCAGGCATGGATATTGGGTGCGACGGTGGCTCGGTAAATATGCGCTCTCTCACAATAAGTCGCTAATTACCCAGCAAAAAAAGTCAGCATAAAACCTTTATCAACATTTTGAAATTGAAGGTTTTATGCAGGAAAACTGCAGTTTTTTTTAAAGATTTATAAAATGAAAGGTTTTTGATTCAATATCCTTCATAAAAACTGTAAAAAACCTTCGTAAAAACCTGCAAAAAACCTTCAATTTTTAATCATGAAGGGAAAATGCAGATATTTTAAAGGTTTTATGCAGGAAAATTAAAAACTTAAAAAAAACTGCAGTTTTTTGTTTCAATATCCTTTACAATACCTTCAAAAAAACCTACAATTTGACAATTTTGATGAAGGTTTCGTGGTAACTTTTTTGGCTGGGTATAAGGCAACATATTTTCCTTTGGATTATTATATTCATTCGAATTCTGCCTATTTGGCGTAATACGGACAAATGTCATCGATTAGGGTAAAAAAAATCTTTTATATGAAGCCATGAGGGACAGCTTGTTTATTTTAACGCGGTCACAGCAATGTGAATACTTATAAAATATTGCTAATATTTTGTGTTTTCTGTTTAGTGCCTTGTAAACCAGGATATTTCTTCGACAAAGGTTACTGTATACCATGCCCCTATAACCATTATACTGAACAGTATGGTGCTAAGGAATGTAGACGCTGTGGCAAATCGCTTGAGACTTCAGCAAGAGGAGCCAATAGCAAGCAGTCATGTCAAAGTGAATATATAAGATTTTGATTGCAGAGTCTTGAGTTTTGTTAGCTTATTTATATATAGATATATTTGATAATTTATTTCTGATTTGTTTTATGAAAACTTTGAAGTTTTTGTATAATCTTGTGTTGTTTACGTTACCAAGGGCATATTTTCCAATAGAATAGCTCAGATGCAAAAGTAGTTATCCAAAAATTCGAAACATTTATGATTAGCCTTGTTACTTTATCACTTAGGTTTCAATTTCTAAATTAATATTTAAAATCCGGTAGTTTGGTTTTAACATGGGTTTTTGGTTGAAATATCAACCACCCGTCCTGCATAGGTTAAAATAAAGGAAAAAACAATTTCCCACAGAACTTAAACTAGTTATATATATCGTGGGGTGGTATTACGTGATTTTCCTAAAATAATTAAGTGCATATAGCTGCTTTCGCATCTAAGCTGCTCAACTGATAATGTATACACTGTTGAAAATACAAATAACAGAAACGACAGAAAATATTACAGTGTTTTTTTTTGGAAAACCGTTGCCTTGACGACTTTTCTAAAATTAGACAATTTGATAACAAAATATTTTTTTTTAAATACAGAAATTTCTTTAATAGTTTTTTTATCATTGTTTCTTTAAACTTATTCTTTGAAAGATGAAAATAAAATTGTGTCGAGATTTTTACTATTTCAATAATAAAAAAGGGACATTTTCAACAATGTATGATGTTTAATTCCGGACTCTATGCGTTTTTCGGAAATACTAAATTTAGCCAGATAATTTTAAATTATATGTATTTTTATTATATTTTAAAAAAATACAGGTATATAAACATAATTTTTTTGCAAATAAATGTGATTTTTTTTTGGAAATCAGTTATTTATTGTTTTAACAAAAAGGAAAAAATAGTATTCGCCGATAACTTTATAAAATATTTTTTTGGTTTCCTAGTTATTTTAAACTCTAATAAAAGTTCTCTATACTATCCATAGATGGCGTTACATACCTGCAGACATACGATTTCCCTTTTCTTTCAAATTGCCAATAATTTATTGCGACAAAAACGCATTTCCCGACTGTTGGTAGACGCGGCTTTATTTTGTGTTTTAATCTGGTTGCCTCTCATTACGTTAGGAAGCTGTATAAAATATTCCAGTAAACATAAAAAAATATTTGTGTTTTACTGTGGGAAAAAGCACGGTAGAACGGATAAAAAGGGAAGGAAAAATTCCCAAACTGCGTAGAAATTTTTCTTTCCTGTACCACGATTATGAATAATAAAGAAATGGCCTTGCCCTTGCTATTTATTTTCTGGGACCGCATTTATGTATTTTTTAGCCCTTTGTTTGCTCCCATTTCGTTTCTTGTTATTGTGTTTCCTGTATGTGGTAATTGTAACAACATTTTCCACTAGCTTTTTTCTCGTATTCTCGAAGCATGCATAAAAATTTGCCATTAGTTTTTTCTGCAGAAAACTTTCGAGGAAAAAAAATCACGGGGAAACATTTTCCTGTTTTACATAATAAAACGGTTTTTAATTAAATGCAAATTATTATATACACAGTTTTTGTTTTATTTTTTTCTGCTTAATCTCGTTGCGGGCTTTCATTCTTTTGTTATTCACACACAGCGTTAGTTATTAATATGTAGCCGAATCGCAAATGTCTGACTTGGAATTTGCATGAAAAATGAGTGTATTTAATGTTCATAAAACAACTAAGTCTTTTATAGCATACATATAACAATTAAATTTTTTTAAACATTTATTTATTTTATAGGAATTTTAGTTTTAACTTGACAATAATAAGGTGGGGAAAAAATGGTTATTAAACTAAATTTTTTACGTTCTAAATTCAATTTCTGTTTGGAAAAAAAATTAACATTACAATTGTTCTTTAAAAATGTTTACGTTCTCATTGAGAACTCAATCCTTTATTTTTATTAAATTCTGAGGTTTATAAATATTTGTAATAATTATTTTTCTTTTTCGATTCAAAGGTGGGGTAAAATGGGTATTTATTGAAATTAATAAGATTTTTTGTGTAAAAGGCATTATTAAAACAAGTTGTTTAGTCCAATTAATACATTGAATAAAATAGAATAAATAACAATCATCAACTGTTAAAAACTAAGCATATTTGATTATTAAGGAACTGGTATTATCATAGTCTTAAAACAAAGTCATAAAAACAAAGTATAGTTCGCCATTATAAAAATCTTTGTCTTATATTTTGATACAGGAACCTATACTGTATTAACGTTAATTTACTAATTTGCTCCACAAATCTTTTTCTTTCATTTAAAATATTCGGTTTATCTTCTAATGAATTAAGCAATAGGCGTCCATTTTGTCATTAACATATTTTCTACTTCTTGAAAATTTGTTTGAAAAACAAATATATAACTTAATAATATTAACCTATAAACAGTGTTAAATATATTATTGTTAGTCTTGTCATTTATAAAAGTCTAGACTTATGACAAGTAGGGAGATATTTAGATCTGACCAAAGACGCAAGTAAGAGCAAACACGCGTATAAAGCGTTAATGAACCAAATCTTATGGTACAGTGGTATTCAAATTTTTTTTTTCACCTGGCACACACATATTTTTGTGTCACTAAATCTGCTACAAGACTTATGTACATAATTGACGAAATGTCGATTTTGAATTAACCGAATTATCATTTATTGTTTATTGATAACATATTTCATATATATATATATATATATATATATATATATATATATATATATATATATATATATATATATATATATATATATATATATATATATATATATATATATATATATATATATATATATATATATATATATATATATATATATATATATATATATATATATATATATATATATATATATACTAGCAATATTGCCCGGCGTTGCTCGTGGTCACTTTGCGCAATGAGAGCTGCGCGATTTTGTCTTGTTAGCGTAGCCATCGCATATCACTCTCTGTGCACTGTGAAAAATAAATTTTATCCAAATACAGATTTATTAAATTACTTTGAGTATTTTTTGAGATACTTAAATCTATTTCTATGTTCACGACTTTACATGCTATTGCGACTACTATTTAAACTGATTTTTTTGTAAAATGTTTCTTTTTGTGAAATAAATGTTCCTGAATTTTTTTCATTGCATATTTTTTGTATAAAAATTAACCATTTAGTGACAATAAACCCATGTAGTAAACTGCACATTCATTAGTTTTAATATTGGCGACGCAATAATATATCAAAGTAAAAATATTGCATTCTTCCAAATCGAAACAATGTATCGTATTTGGTGAATTTTTTTTTCTTCTTTTGTGCCAATTGGCGACCTGAGTCTATATAGACGTCTTTCAACATAACTTCATACGGGTCAATATTTACGGATAATATTTCTTATAAAAAATTAATTATCAAATATTCATTTTTGAATACTAATAATATGTTTTTGAGGTGATAATTTAAAAATAAGATACATGGAGGTATAAATATAGAAAACCTTAAATTAAACTTTTAGGGTGGACCATTTCAACATCATAGTAATATTCCACTCCGTAACAAATAGCACTATTGTCATAAAGTTAAGTTGTTTGGAACATGAATACACATGGCGTCAGTCGAAAGGGCTGGTTTATCTTCCTCCTTCAGTTGGCGAGGTTTTTATTAACGACATTAATTTTGTTATTTATACCATAATTTCGCCATTGTGATGATAGTTTTAAATATAGGACCTCTATTTTAGCTCATTTGGCAACATTTTTATTCAATTGGAGAACATTTGTATTCATTTGGCGACATTTTTAATTTATTTGGCAACATTTTTAATTCATTTGGCAATATTTGGCGATATTTTTAATTCATTTGGCAATATTTTTAATTCATTTGGCGATATTTGGCGACATTTTAAATTTATTTGGTGATATTTTTAATTCATCAGGCGACATTTTTAATTCATTTGGCAACATTTTTAATTTATTTGGCAATATTTGGCGAATTTTTAATTCTTTTGGTGATATTTTTAATTCATCTGGCGACATTTTGAATTCATTTCGCAACATTTTTAATTCATTTGGCAATATTTGGCATCATTTTTAATTTATTTGGCGATATTTTTAATTCATCTGGCGACATTTTTAATTCATTTCGCAATATTTTTAATTCATTTGGCGATATTTTTAATTCATCTGGCGACATTTTAAATTCATTTCGCAACATTTTTAATTCATTTAGCAATATTTGGCGTCATTTTTAATTTATTTGGCGATATTTTTAATTCATCTGGCGACATTTTTAATTAATTTCGCAACATTTTTAATTCATTTGGCAATATTTTTAATTCATTTGGCGATATTTTTAATTTATCTGGCGACATTTTTAATTGATTTGGCAATATTTGGCAACATTTTTAATTCATTTGGCGATATTTTTAATTCATCTAGCGACATTTTTAATTCATCTGGCGACATTTTTTATTCATTTCGCAACATTTTTAATTCATTTGGCAATATTTGGCGACATTTTTAATTCATTTCGCAATATTTTTAATTCATTTGGAAATATTTTTAATTCATTTGGCAATATTTGGCGATATTTTTAATTCATTTGGCAATATTTTAATTAATTTGGCAATATTTGGCGACATTTTTTGGTGATATTTTTAATTCATCTGGCGACATTTTTAATTCATTTAACAACATATTTAATTCATTTGGCAATATTTGGCGACATTTTTAATTCATTTGGCGATATTTTTAATTCATCTGGTGACATTTTTTATTCATCTGGCGACATTTACTCATCAGCCAATCAAAATGAATCGTTTATCCCAGTATTGTCTAAAAATATTTTTGGTCGCCCCAAGGTGATTTTTAACAATAATGTTATGAAGGGAAGATCGAGATGTAAATTTCCCATAGGCGTAATGTTAGAGAAAATGGAAAAAGTTCTATAACTTTTGAATGGTTACAGATATCCACATGAAACAAAGTGCAGATTTTAAACTAAGAAAAGTTTGTTCACATGGTGCAAGTTTCAGAAAAATCCGTGCAGTAGTTTTTGAGTTAAATCCGGACAAACAGACAGACAGACAGACAGACTGACAGACAAAAAAATTTTAAATGTGATTTTCGGAATCAGCGTATTCTAATTCGTGGAGAAAACTCAAAATGAGGGGTTTTGTTCGATTCCACTGACAGACACTCCATTCTTATATATAAGTATTGATATTGATGATATATATTGCAATTAAAAACTGTGTAAATATTATTTTTATTTATTTATTTAAAATATTTAAAAATATTATTAATATTTTGATTATTTTCTTTATTTCAGTTACCGAATCGAAATTTCTTTTGCTGATATTTGTCGTTCTACTACCAATTTTATTGATCATGGTATTCTGCTACAGGTAAGAATATTAACTTATCTTTTTTTAGATTTGATAGAAAGGATGTCAGTATTAAAATATGGAGATAAATCAGTTTATTAAATTAATGAGTATTTTCTTTAAATAATACAAATTTTAAATATAAATATAATCTTTATAGATTTAATATATTTTTACATATTCGATGCGTAAAAACATATTTACTATACTGTTTAGTACATTAGTATAGTATTTACAATTTTAAATTCATACTTATTTTTTTTATCCTTTTGAGGAATTCGTAATTTTGGAATGATTTAAATAAATTATCACCATTATCTGCCAAACATTAAAAAAATATTTTTTAAAAATGCTTATGAGTCTTCAATTAAACGTGAAATATTTATGATACATCTTAAAACAGGCTAGCATATTTAATTATGCATAGGATATTTTCATATTTTTTACATACGTTTACATAAAAAAAACTAATTTGATCCTTTAGTTTTAAACTTGTAAACTGTACTTCTTCCACACTGATGTCACATTTGAATTCGTTTTTCCAGATTGCTTATAAATAAGGTGCTTTGAAATCGAGTTCAATAATTTGACTTCACAGGGTATTAGTTAAATATTCACTTTTATTCATTAGATTGGTAACATCTTAGTTGTAATTTATTTGCAGGTGTATAAGATGTTGCACCAAAAGAACAGCTGCAACTTCCAAAAACTGTTCCACCAGCCACAAGAGAAAGTCAAAGCATCTTTCTAAGCACCTCGATGTCCAATCCAGTTCCGAATCCGAGGCAGAAAGGAAATCGCGTTCGATCCCGATCGTCAACAAATCCAAAAATCATCCGAAGTCATCCAAGAAAGACTCGAACTATCATCACGTGGAAATGGTTGGCGAAAAAGAAAAGAGGGCGCCAAAGACGCGAGGGAATATCCCGCCACCGCCGCCAATGCCCACGGATTCGGCCATGAAACGCGTGGCACGGAATAACAAAGGACGTTAAACAACGGAAATTTAACAAAGAATTAGGGTGAATTATGAGCTTTAACTAAAGGAAATATTATTTTTTCTATTCATTTAATAATATAATAGAATTGAAGACTTCTTAATTTCATTTTTATTGGTAGTTAAATAATCGAAACTTTAATCTATGGGATTTCACTAGAGTTTTTTAATAAACCTTTTTCAGCATAAGATGATGTTTTGTTTTATGAGTTTATTTTATAAATATTGAAATAGAAGTAGTCAATACATTGTATTTGTCATAATCGAAACAACGGCAAGACCGAACAGAGGATACAGTTTATATTTACTACTACTAGCTGTTACCCGCGGTTTCACACGATAATTATTTTTTAACCTATTGGTCTAATTTTTTCGTTTATTACTTCTTTTTATTTTCTCGAAGACAAAATGACTGGTCCATTATTCAGACATCTCCACGTGTACATCTCCGAATGTTAGCTTTTCTGTTAGATTCCCCGTTGAAGCATAACTGCCAGAAAGAGGTATTTCGCCAAAGCAATTTTTGATCGCCAACTTTCAATTGCTTGAAACGATAATTATATTTAATTTATTTTGAAGTATTTCAGTGTTGTCAAAGATCTTATGATTTTATAACAATGTAGATGCTATTTTTTTAAACGGTCCTTTAAAAACATATCTTCTTAAAAAAATACATAGTCGAATCTATAACCTCTCAACTTGGCGTGAGTTGGCGGTTTTAATTTAAAATTTCTGGCGGTTTCATTTTGAACTTTTGGTTGGCGCGCTGTTCAGTCGGTTAAAAACCGTTACAAACGGAAAGCTAGATAGAATTAAAAAATTTCAAGTCACAGGTTATTTGAAGAATTATAAGTTGAATGGCATCTATATATATAAATTGTCAGACATGCCCGAAAAGTGGAAGATTGTGTATTGCGTGCCACAGACACACAAGTTTAGTTTAATTTATAACATTATTGGTAGTTTGCTTTGGCATAATTGACGTTAAGCTTACAATTACAGCTCTTGCCTACCGGAAGTGTGTACGTTACTCAGTTAATTCGTCATAAAAATGAAGTTCATAGAAATCTAGTTTTCAAAATTGCCAACAGATAGCGCCACCTCAATATTCCGCTCATGTAAAGTTTGGAAAAGCTTTTTTTAAAACTTCTATTTTTAATGTAATTAGGGCTTATATTCTTCCTAATTTAAGCTGACATCAACAAAATAATTATTTACTAATGAATTGAAGGGGCTAATCGTCAAAATGGCTTACATAATGGCAAAATAAAAATGCGGGCGCAACAGAATTTTGTAAACAAACTAACTGTTGCCATTCCGCGTACAGAAAAACAGCGTTTTTCAATCACAGCGTGCGAGAATTATATATAAAGATTATTATAGATTACTTTGACAACGTATTTTTTTTTGATTGAGATAAGTGAAATCTTCAACTTTTCGAAAAAGCTATGTAAAAGCATTGCTTGCCTTTTAATTTTGGGTGGTTCTAGAATCGAAAACAAGTGAAATGTTTCTTAGAAAGGGCATATCGATTTAAGGACAACAAAAAGTCCTTTAAGGTTAAACAATAGATTTTGTTTTTAAATGGGACTTTCTCTATTACCTCAATGGTTTTAAAATATCAATCGCGAAGGAATATTTTCCTAAATCGAAGAAATTATATCTGCATTCTGGTAAAGAAAAAAAAAGCAATTCCAAAATAACGACTTCGTTATAATAGTTACGGTTAGCGTTGTTTTTCAAACGGATCGCTAAAAAAGTTCGCTGAAACAGCTTAGCGGCTCCTGATACGCCTAGTTTTAAAACACATTTAGTTTGGTGATAAATGTTTGGCGTTCTTTTCAGATTGGGAAATGGCGTTTGGAGAAGAAATAATGGTTTACCCCCTTTTTTTCCCCCCCGAGCAAAATAAAGAAGTTTCGTCTCTGTTTATTTCAGACCCGAAGTTCCACGGGCCACTGAAAGATTCGCATTGTCAAGAAATGCGGCATTGATGGCCGCCATGTTAGGCCTATCTCTATTACGATAAGGCAGTTGCCGCTTAAGAAATAGGTCCCAAAGCTGGAGAAAATTGAAGTGCTTTTCTCCCTTCTTTTTCAAACAGGCAGTGAAATTCGTCTTCCAGAGCTCCGGCAGAGACTCTAAAAAGCACGTGGCTTATGAGTCAATTTCGCTGCTCAAATTGCGATTTGGGGAGGGAGACGATTTTTTTCTATTCTCTTCTACTAGAAATAAAAAAAGAATATTTCAAAATATATGTAGAAACTTTAACTAGGTACTGGGTTATATCCACAATACCAGGATAGTTAAAATTAGTTTATGTTAATATGAAATTTTTTGATACACAGGTTGTTGGGCGATCACACATCACGTTTAGCTGCGGTGACAGAATTAAATATTACTTTTTATTCAACTGCTTTGCCTACATATTAAATAAGTAGCTTAGTTTTAAAAGAAATCAACAAACAAAGTAGTTAAAGCATTGTATAAAGAATGCTTTATTCATTGTAAAAAAAAGCTGCTTAAAAATGAGTATTTGAACATACTCGTTTTTTTTAAGTACAAATTCATCATAAATGAGCGATGACGTACTCAAATTTAAATAATCGCACTTTCGCAAAAATAAGCAGTGTGATTTAATATTTCTGATCTCAGTCCTTGTTTAAGCCATCTTAACAAAGCCACTTGGCACACTTAAAATATTTGTTCAGAAGATGGTTTTCCACATTATTTGATGTCGATTGCTTAAATGGAAACTGAGTTATTGCAACTGAATTATATTATTTCCAATTCTTTTGGCACACCTTTTAAACATTACTTCTGTTTATAACTTCTTCACGTCGCCCTGGTAGCTTAACGGATAAGACTCTGGACAGCGGTTCCTGCAGATCGGGGTTCGATTCCCTGTATGTCTTGGTTGTCATTGTCGTTATTTATTGAAAGTGATCTATGGAGGCTAGCATCTGATCTTTTTATTCATTTTTACACATTGTACTCATTTTTAATTGACTTTCAAAATTGTATGTCTTTTTCAAAATTGAAGCTGCGGAACCATGATAATCATCGAATGTATTCAAAAATGGGTATATTTTATTTATTTTGAATACCTATTTTTAACTGTGTTATGTGTAGTTAAACAGCCAAACAAGAATCATCTCCCAACAATGTATGGCCACACTGCATAGGGGACATTGTTAGGTATAGTGGACCTATGATCGTGGTGAACCCAGAGAATTGTAATATTAAATAGAGAGCGCCTTCAATACCAGACTCTCGTACGGCCGCGGTGTCAACATTGAAAAGAAAAACCAACATATAGCGCTGCCACATTTGGCGTTCAGACATCTGCATGAGTTCCAAGTTTGGCGCACTTTCTTCTCTTTTGGTGATAAGGAGTTCTGTCCGTATTCAACTTAATAACATATATGTACGTATTTACTTATTTTCAAACAATATGCGCTAAATATTTCCTCTTCATTAACGAAACGAAAATATTTTATTTGTGTTCAATACTCGAAGAAGCGAAGCTCTTTATATTTCTCAGGTTTTAGTGTTCATATTTTCTTATTGAAGTATACAAAATAACAATTGAAAGAACTTCGCTTATGGTAAATTTTTTACATAAAAACGTAATGCAATTATTTCAAAACTACAAAGTAAGAAAAATCTCCTTAATATATCTGTCAAACTCCCTTAAATTGTGCCACTCGTTAAAAAAAACGATATTTAAAAACAATTATTTATTACAATTATTAATACGATATTTAAATACACAACCATACTACAATACTTCTATCTCGTTTAGTTCTTAAAGTCGCCAAGGCCTTCCAAGTAATATTGGCGCATGAATGAATTGGCATTTCCACATATCACGTGGTTTCAATGATGCACACACGGAAATCAGCATTTTTATTCCTCTATTTGTATCATTACTCTATGGGTGAACCACTCTCATTTAACCCATTTGTTATTTTTAAAATTTATTAAATAGTACATTAATAGCATTAGCAAATGTGCTGTAAGTTTAACAGTTTGTTATTTTAAGCTACTTAGTCAAATCTTGGTTGTGTTTATAGAATTGGTTTTTCTTCTGGTTAATCCCGAACTGTTATCTGTAGCCTAATTATATGCTGTAGTACGACGTAATTTCAACCAACCAATTGCAAGATCAAACATTCACAATGTGAAGGAATATGAACAGACAGTTGAATTTCTTGGTGAATAATATCAGCGGACTTCGTTCCCTGTTAAATTAAAAACTAAAAAAGGAAAAATAAAATAATCTTTATAAAAAAAAAAGGAAAACCGATTGAAGAAAAATGCGCTAAAAAGTAAAGAATAATATTTAATTTTAAGAACGAGTTGAAAGAAATGAATTATTTAATATCCATTTTATACTTATTACAACTCTTTGAAATTGGTGCAAAATTTATGTATGATTTTTGTAAATTGGCCCCAACTTTAAAAAGTTGTATAAAATAAGTATAAAATTGATATTAAATAATTCAACACGTTCGTAAAATTAAATATATTTCTTTACTTTTTAACGCATTTTTATTCAAGTCGGTTTTCTGTTTTTTAAAAAAGATTATTAATTTTTCCCTTTTTAGTTTTTAATTTAGTAGGGAGCGAAGGTATCTGATATAATTCACCAAAAAATTCAACTTGTTGCTGATATTCCTTCACGTCCCGGATCTGGTGTAATAAATGCTAAGCAAACAAAACTTTATTGTCTGAATAATGCATATTGTAAAACAATCCCTGTCCATGCCAACTAATGCTGGGTAAATAACTAACGAACAATGTCTGTCAAACAAATCGATATATCCGATTATATAAGTAGGATAATCGATTTTTTTCAGTTTTTGCAAAAATTGATTTTTCTCTATCCAACAAAAAAAGAAATTTCGAAATCGGACATTTTTTTTTCAAATGATCCGGTTAAATAATAATTACGGATATTTAAATGCCGGATAACCGGATATTATTTTCAAAAGATGCCCAAGTGAAACATTCCGTATCCAACAAAAAAAAATTGTCGAAATATCTAAATTACAACGGAAATGCTATTCGAGCATGCATAAAAAAATACATAACAGTCGATTTGATAACCTTTCTCTCTTTGGCGCGCTTAATACGTTTTAAATGTTTTTTTCTTTAATATTATTATATTATCTATTGCGACTCTCTTATTATTTGAAATATTTCGCTGTCCTAAAATTTTTCTTCTCTCATAAATTTTTTGTTGCAATTTTACAAAGATCACATGTGTATTTATTTTTTGAACAACATTTTAAAATTCACAAATAGAATGACTACACACACATATTTTCACAAACTGCAGAGTTCTATACTAAGATTTGATCTTCCGAGCATTCTTGGCAAATTAATCATTTGAAGCGAACCCGGACATTTTTACTTTTAAATCCAAACAACCCATACATCCATTGGGGAAATATTCCAATACTCCTTAATCACCAAAGAGCTCAAATTGGTACTCAAGCGCATGTACATGTAGATTTGCCTTTCGAACGCCGTTATAATTAACTTGATAGAAGCTTCTTAATTTCATTAGGGTCTCCAAGAATCGAGTTCTGTGCAATCGCAGAAACACTCGATTCTTAATGCAATTATTCATGTGATTAAGGAAATTTTGATGGATTGAAAACAAAAGGATTCGATTCTAGCGCATCATCAATTAGCGTTTGCCCAGCGTGTTTCCAGCAATTCCCACTGGAAGTTTTTGGAAGACGCAGTTCCGAAATTTGAAAATAACTTCGAGATTTTTGCTATTACTTAAAGATACTCTCCACCCTTATGTGGGTGTGTTGGATTTGAAGTTCGTAATCCCTTGTGACTTTGGGAAAATGGAACTAAAAGAGATACCGAGAAAAGGAATTGTTTGTTCCCGCTGTAAGTTACTTAGGGAATGGGAAGCTTTTGCTTTGGAAGCTTATTGGTCGATGAGAAAACACTTAAATAATTAAGAAACTGGTGATTTTAAAGTGGAGTTCTGTAATTATCAGGGAAGTCCGGGAGAATCAAAGGGAAGTATTGAAGCTTTCGTAAATAACTGAATAGTCTGAAATAAAAGCACTCTTCTTATTTGCTCAACTTTGTTTCTGGTTAGTATAATGCACTTATACTGGTTTTAAGTTTGTAATAAAGCTGTTTAAATACTTATTTGTTTCAGAACTACATTAAATTGGATAATATTTAGCATTAATAAATCCTTTCTTTTATAATTCCCATTTTGAATGAAGATGTTTAAATGATTTAAATATATTGATTCCAATAGTTGTTTAGAAGACTATCTTTTTTGAAAAAAAGTAATCCCTATGGGGAATTTTCGATTCCGTCGCTTTTATTTAGATCGTTTCTTAAAAAGGAAACCTTTTAAAATTATGAAATTAAGTCAGTTTGTTTAAAAATGTATGGGAAATAAGCCGAATATAATTTTGTTCCAATACATTATTAGTTTAGAAGTTATTTAATATTAAATTCGTCGCTGCATAAAATTTCGCTTACAAGTGATTTTGTCTGACACGTGATTTTGTTTGTTGAATTCGATTTGGTTCAGAATTTTCAAAGGAGAACACCAATTTTTTTTTACTTTCACTTGATTTGGAAATAGGTCTGAATCAGAAAATAAAGTAACCATTTTTTAAAATTCGAATTAGTTATGAGTTTATAAATTTTTTGAACATTTAAACACGTCTCACACATTTGAAGCTTTTTCCGCCTCATTTTTGCAACGGGATTTCGAAACTGCTATATGTAATTTAAAAATGCACATTTACTTAATAATAAAATATTAATATTTGTTAAGACTTCGTCATAAAGATTATATTTTTATCTTCAAATTTAAATTAGATATCGTGAATTAAATTAGGTATTAAAAACATCGAAGAAAGCGGATATTTGGTTCATATTTAAATTTTAAATTTTTTTGCTCATTATTCCGCTTGCATATAAAAAAGTAAATGTCTTAAAATTATGAAATTAAGTCAGTTTGTTAAAAAACATTTGAGAAATAAAGTGAATATATTTTTGTTTTAATAGAATCAGTATTTTGAACGTTATTTAATGTTATAGTCACAATTTTATAAAATTTCATAAACAATTGATCTATTTTTGTAATCTCATCCTAAAATTGGTCTCGGAAAACTCGTCTTTGAAATTTCGATTTAGTTTGTAGTTTTACTTTTTTTCCGGGGGTTGGATAATTAAAGCCCCTAGATAATTAAAATAATAACTATAAAATTGTTATTAAAGCAACTGTATATTTAAAATATTAATGTATGTATTTTTATTTGCATAATTAATGCTTTTTTTATCAAAAATATTAATGCTTTTTTTTATCAAAAATATTTATAAAGAGATAGGTTTATTGTTATTCCATAGACCATCATATTTGATACATAGCGTACAATTGAGTCTTTTTATGAATTTAAATATTGAGTGCTTACAGCTGTCTGGTTTTTGCACCAATCAGCAGATGATTTGTTTTCTTTATAGGAATAAGTAAAATAGTGTAAATCAGTAAAATTGTATCTGTCTTGTTCTTTCATCCACGTCTTCAATTATGATTTATGCGTTACTTATTTTTTTTAATTAAGTCAAACGGCTTTGTTAATGAAACGGAAGGAATTTTTTTGCACTAATCGTTCCTTGTTTCTACATCATGAAAGTTAAAAACAAAAATATGCTCATTAGAAACTAAAAGTCATACATTTAATTGTTAATATATAAAACAATACAGCTTACACAAGTACTACAATAATATTCTTTATCTACTGCAACAAAAAAAAAAGGCGAATCTTTGCATGCAAAAATAGTTCTTACACCACAAACAAAACAAAAAGAGTTACCACATCTCCAAAACTAAACTTTATTCCTACATCATAAAAATTAAAAACAAATTACTCATTAGAGTTTAAAAGTCATACATTTAATTGTTAATATATAAAACCATACAGCTTACACAAGTACTACAATAATATTCTTTATATACTTCAACAAAAAAATAGGCGTATATTTACATACTAAAATAGTTTCTATACCATAAAAAAACAAAAAGAGTTACTACTAAACCTTGTTCCCACATCATGAAAGTTAAAAACAAAAATATACTCATTAGAAATTAAAAGTCATGAATTTAATAGTTAATATTTAAAATCATACAGCTTACACATGTACTACACTAATATTCTTTATCTACTGTAAACAAAAAATAAAAATAAAATAGGCGTATTTCTCTTTACATGCAAAAATAGTTTTTACACCACAAACAAAAACAGTCACTACAGCCCAGAAACTAAACCTTGTTCTTACATCATGAAAGTTAACAAAAATTTACTCATTAGAAATTAAAAGTCATGCATTTAATAGTTAATATATAAAACCATACAGCTTACACAAGTACTACAATAATAATCTTTATATACGGTAATAAAAATAAAATAGGCGTATTTTTACATACAAAAATAGTTTCTATACCACAAACAAAACAAAAAGAGTTACCACTAAACCTTGTTCCTACATCATGAAAGTTAAAAACAAAAAGTTACTCATTAGAATTTAAAAGTTATGCATTTAATAGTTAATATATAAAACCATACAGCTTACACAAGTACTATAATAATATTTTTTATCTACTGTAACAAAAAAACAAAAATAAAATATGCGTATCTCTTTTTACATGCAAAAATAGTTTTTACACCACAAACAAAAAGAGTCACTACAGCCCAGACACTAAATCTTGTTCTTACATCATGAAAGTTAACGAAAATGTACTCATTAGAAATTAAAAGTCATGAATATTTAATAGTTAATATATAAAATCATACAGCTTACACAAGTACTATAATAATATTCTTTATCTACTGTAACAAAAAAATAAAATATGCGTATCTCTTTTTACATGCAAAAATAGCTTTTACACCACAAACAAAAAGAGTCACTACAGCCCAGACACTAAACCTTGTTCTTACATCATGAAAGTTAACGAAAATGTACTCATTAGAAATTAAAAGTCATGAATATTTAATAGTTAATATATAAAATGATACAGCTTACACAAGTACTATAATAATATTCTTTATCTACTGTAACAAAAAAAATAAAAATAAAATATGCGTATCTTTACACACAAAACTAGTTTTTACACCCCAAACAAAACAAAAAGAGTCACCACAGCCCAGAAACTAAAACCATTCACCTATAGATGGCAGTAAGCCATGTGGGACACAGTATTGTGCCGAAGAAAAATTGTTCCCAAAGTATTTATCATGATCACATGCGATAAATCGACAGTCGTGTAGCATTTTCCCTTGATGTATATTATTTCTTTTTTGGACGTGGATTCGAAAGCTTCTATTCTTTCACTTATTATCTGACAGTGTTGAAGCTTATTTGTCCTCTAGCCATGGTTTTCTGATGGTCTATATATTTTATTGATATAAATAAAATAAAACTTTCTCAAGTTTGGTTTGCATTTTATGTTTTATTTTCCCATTTTAAATGTTCTCATATATTTGTGAGATAATGCGAATTATGAGGATGATGATAATGTTTATTTTATGGCTAAGAAATGTATCGTTACGCAATGTCAGGAATCATAAGATAATATATTCATATTTGTTATTGTCTATTTTTCTAATTTTAAATTAAAAATCTTTATAGAATTTTACAATAGTGATTAAACGCTTGTTAGGTTATAACTTTTGTGGATTATTGAAAAAAAATGAAATAATTATTAATGGAAAATGAAATTAAGAAAGACTCAGATTTAAAATGAAATTATGGTGTTTAAGA
This sequence comes from Troglohyphantes excavatus, assembly GCA_963932185.1. Lineage (NCBI taxonomy): Eukaryota > Metazoa > Arthropoda > Arachnida > Araneae > Linyphiidae > Troglohyphantes > Troglohyphantes excavatus. Next base: position 42,539,593 of record OZ010677.1, read on the forward strand.
TCAAATTTAGTTTAAAAGCAAAAAAATTGATTTAATTTTAAATATCTCAGTGCCAAGTAGAATTAATATATGTTCCCTTAATTATACTTAATTCTGCGTTTACTTTAGAGTAAAAAGTATTTTCACTCTTATATGAATTAATTCACAAATTATTTTAATTGAATATTTGAAAAGTAGGTTACAGTGGCCGGTGTAAGTGAATAGGCCGCGCTATTGTTGACTCCATTTAGTTTAGATTCAGACGGTTAGATAATAAATAAGTTGAGGAATGCCCGAGTGTTTAGAAAGCAAAAAAAATTTAATAATGAAAGTATAACAGTTAAAGTTTTACATTTAAAAGTAAATTAAAGGCAGTATAATTATGATAAGGAACACTCGAGAAACGCGCGTGGTTTTGTTTCCTGCCAGTCTAGGAATGTTTCTGTTGAATCAGTGTGTTCGGAATCGGCTGCTCCTTTCAGGGGGCATCAATGTTGATGATCTCACATTGGCTCTGGAGTATAAACACTGAACAAGTCGACAACGGTAATTAGTAATTTTTTAACAATGTAGTTACAGAATACCTCAATTGTAAGGGATATGTGTATGACAATGACAATAATGAGACAATTTCAATTTTAATCTTGGTTGGTTTGTTAAACTATCGGCACTCTAAATCTGCATATTGGGGTATTGATTACGTCTCAAAATCAATCTCAAAGGAAAAAATGGAACACCATCTCATATTTTTGAACCATGGTCAGATGACAAGGACAACATCTGAACTGGCACCCGTCGCAACCTCTATTGGCGCCAGGACACAATTTTAACCATATTTCTTTTGTTTAATTAAAATTATTTTAAATATATCCAAGGTATTTTGATGGCCAATCCATGACAACTGATCAACTAAAAAAGATTGTATCAAACTTGGTGATTTATTATAAATACCCCAATTTATGTCAGCATAGCGCCTCTAAAACTTTCCCTTCGATTAGCAATGTTTGTATAAAAACCCACCAAACAAAGAAAGCAACGGACAATATCCCACCAGACATGTTTTGGCGCCGTTTGATGGCGGCGACTTTGGCCATATGTCGCCAGACCCAACTATCCCTTTAATGACCAAGCGCGCCTAGCACATATTGGATTGATTTATTTTTAGACACCCCCTCCTTTTTTTACGTCTTTCTTTCACTCTACTGTTTCAGTGACGAAGCTCTTCGGGGGCTGTAAATCTTTACCTAACGTTCCTGCCAAAGGAGCTATTAAGCCCACTTTTGGTAATATAGGCCACGAGTAAGATTTCGAGCTGTGATTTACAGGGAAGGTTTCCAAGCCGTTGAAGGTGGCTGGTTATTAGTTGGGACATGGAGGCTGCATTAAGTAGAGACTTTGGATGCTGCTTTTACTTTGGGGAATTTGGTCTTTTTTTTATGAATCCTGTTGCCCGATATTAGTTTGAAATAATATTTTTCCCGAAGCGTATATACATAAGCAGTAAATTATCCAATAAGGATATTTGTGCCAGGGAACCAGATGCGATATTTTGCTTTTTAATGCCGTTTTTTGCGTAAGTGTGGCAGATCTTGCTCAGAATATTTTCCAATATGGTAGCTTCTTTCTGATGGCGATATATCAATGATTCCATTTCTGTACAAATTATATTTCTTCGATATTGACATAGCCTAAATTTTTGGTCTACAATAATCAAGAAAGATTGGATTTTATTAATAAGATAAATTGTTAGAATTTTTGATGTTGATACCATTTACTTTGAAGATCTTGCTTAGAATATTTTCCAATATGGTATCTTCTTTCTGATGCCAATATATCATTGATTCCATTTTTGTACAAATTATACTTCTTTGATATTAATATAGTCTTAATTTTTTGCCTATAATAATTAAGAAAGATTGCTTTTTATTAATAAGATAGTTTGTTAGAATTATTGATGAGTGATACCATTTACTTTGAAGATCTTGCTCTGAATATTTCCCAATATGGTAGATTATTTCAGATGCCATTATATATCATTGATTTCATTTCTGTAAAAATTATACATGTTTGGTATTGAGATAGTCTTCATTTTTGAGCTATAATAATTAAGAAAGATTGATTTTTATTATTAAGATAGTTTGTTACAATTATTGATGGTTGATGCCATCTACTTTGAAATTCTTGCTCAGAATATTTTCCAATATGGTAGCTTCTTTCTGATGCCAATATGTCATTGATTCCATTTTTGTACAAATTATACGTCTTTGATATTAATATTGTCTTAATTTTTGGTCTATAATTATTAAGAAATATTGCTTTTATAGTAAGATAGTTTGTTAGAATTATTGATGGTTGATACCATTTACTTCGAAGATCTTGCTCAGAATATTTCCCAATATGGTAGATTCTTTCTGATGCCATTATATATCATTGATTTCATTTCTGTACAAATTATACATGTTTGGTATTGAGATAGTCTTCATTTTTGAGCTATAATAATTAAGAAAGATTGCTTTTTATAGTAAGATAGTTTGCTTTTATAGTAAGAGAAAAGATTGCTTTTTATAGTAAGATAGTTTGTTAGAATTATTGATGGTTGATACCATTTACTTTGAAGATCTTGCTAAGAATATTTTCCAATATGGTAGCTTCTTTCTGATGACTATATATCATTGATTTAATTTCTGTACAAATTATACTTGTTTGGAATTGAGATAGTCTTCATTTTTGAGCTATAATAATTAAGAAAGATTGATTTTTATTATTAAGATAGTTTGTTAGAATTACTGATGGTTGATGCCATTTACTTCGAAGAAAGAAATTACAAAATGCGTTATTTTTCGCTAGTAACTTTAAAAATGTGATTGACAATTTTCTTAATCGACATTTTACATTTTTAACCGACTGAACAGCAATTAACCGGACTTTCAATTAACCGGACCGTTTGAAAAACAAATGTTGTCCGATTTCGAAAATTCTTTTTTTGTTGGATAGAGAAAAATCTACTTAAGCATTTTCTTTAAGTCGGTTTTCCTTTTTTTAAAAAAGATTATTTTATTAATAAAAAGGAAAACCGCCTTTAAGAAAAATGCTCTAAAAAGTAAAAAATAATTTTTAATTTTACGAACAAGTTGAAAAATATTAATTATTTAATACCAGTTTTATACTTATGTAATTAATTTTTGTAATTTTGCTAGTATAGATATTAAAACAGAAGTGTAACAATTTATTCAAATAAATACTAAGGCAACAGTTTGTTGTCAATTACTATAAATTAATTAATGTTCAGATACAATTTTCTTTAAATAATTACCAATAACGCTGTTAAAAATAGGTACTCAAAAATAAGTGAAATGTACTCAATTTTGAGAACATTCGATGCTTATCATGGCTCCGAATAGAGAAGTTTCAATTTTGAAAAAGATATGTACTCAAAAAGGAGTACAATGAGTGAAAATGAATGAAAAGAACAGATGTTAGTCTATATAGGGGCTGCTTTCCTAAATTACTTTAAATAAATATCGACAATTATAACCAACATTTACCGGGAATCGAACACAGATCTTCAAGCACCGTTAATAAATACTTAAAATGCAAAAGAAAAAAAATACTTAGAATTACCAGCTTAAAAGAAAGTTTATAGGGATATAAATATTAATTAAGTATAACAATATATAATTAGAAAAACGCTATTCAAATACTCGAAAACACTTAAAAAATATTTTAAGTACTCTGCTTTCAAAAATTTAACAAAAGATTGTCGTATTCCATTCTTTTCTAACTCGTTTCACATTGCTAACTCTAAAAATGGTGTCGTCGCAGCAACCTATCTGCGATAAAAACGCAATAAAACAATAATTCCTTTAGTGCATGGGAGAATATGAAGAGAGGAGGCCACCTCTTTTAGGATTTGTTGTTGGTGCTAAAATACTACGCAAGTGGTAATAAAATTTATTGGCGAGTGTTTGTTCCGGTTTAATGGCTGTATTCTGTATCAACTGCTTCGCAAGCGTGCTATGGGCATAAAACTATGGCCTCGGTTGTTAATCCGGAACTGTATTTCCTCTTCGGTACGTATTTATGTTTATGGTGTTTATTGGTGAAAAGTGCTATAAAAAATGCCGTAAACTTCTGAATTGACTTAATAGAAGTTTAATTGTTTTGTTTCAGACATTGTTGTTTGTTTATTGTTTAGAAGTTGAGTTGTGTATTGAAAAAAATATTTAAAAATAAATTGTTTTATAATATAATATATATGAGTAGAGCTTATTCAAAACCAAAAATGTAAAAAAAAAGATAAGCTTTGAATCTCAAAAAAATATGGTCTCAATTCGTTTCCTCAAAAAATATTAATAATTTTCAAAAATACCAATTTTGTATTAAAACTTAAAAAACTGTTGGTCCATAGTAATTTATACATTTATCAAATGGTTTTGCTGTAAATTGTTTACTGAAAAACGTATTTAAAAATAAATCTGTTTGGAATATAATATATGAATAGAGCTCAGTCAAATCAAAAATGTAAAAAAAAGATAAGCATTGAATCTCATAAAAAATATGGTCTCCATTCGTTTTCTCAAAAAATATTAATAATTTTCAAAAATATCAATTTTGTATTAAAACTTAAAAAAACTGTTGGTCCATAGTACATTATACATTTATCAAATGGTTTTGCTGTGAATTGTTTACTGAAAAACGTATTTAAAAATAAATCCGTTTGGAATATAATATATGAATGGAGCTCAGACAAATCAAAAATGTAAAAAAAAGATAAGCATTGAATCTCATAAAAAAATATATGGTCTCCATTCGTTTTCTCAAAAAATATTAATAATTTTCAAAAATATTAATTTTGTATTAAAACTTAAAAAAACTGTTGGTCCATAGTAATTTATACATTTATCAAATGGTTTTGCTGCGAATTGTTTACTGAAAAACGTATTTAAAAATAAATCCGTTTGGAATATAATATATGAATAGAGCTCAGTCAAATCAAAAATGTAAAAAAAAGATAAGCATTGAATCTCATAAAAAAATATGGTCTCCATTCGTTTTCTCAAAAAATATTAATAATTTTCAAAAATATCAATTTTGTATTAAAACTTAAAAAAACTGTTGGTCCATAGTAATTTATACATTTATCAAATGGTTTTGCTGTGAATTGTTTACTGAAAAACGTATTTAAAAATAAATCCGTTTGGAATATAATATATGAATGGAGCTCAGACAAATCAAAAATGTAAAAAAAAGATAAGCATTGAATCTCATAAAAAAATATATGGTCTCCATTCGTTTTCTCAAAAAATATTAATAATTTTCAAAAATATTAATTTTGTATTAAAACTTAAAAAAACTGTTGGTCCATAGTAATTTATACATTTATCAAATGGTTTTGCTGCGAATTGTTTACTGAAAAACGTATTTAAAAATAAATCCGTTTGGAATATAATATATGAATAGAGCTCAGTCAAATCAAAAATGTAAAAAAAAGATAAGCATTGAATCTCATAAAAAAATATGGTCTCCATTCGTTTTCTCAAAAAATATTAATAATTTTCAAAAATATCAATTTTGTATTAAAACTTAAAAAAACTGTTGGTCCATAGTAATTTATACATTTATCAAATGGTTTTGCTGTGAATTGTTTACTGAAAAACGTATTTAAAAATAAATCCGTTTGGAATATAATATATGAATAGAGCTCAGACAAATCAAAAATGTAAAAAAAAGATAAGCATTGAATCTCATAAAAAAATATATGGTCTCCATTCGTTTTCTAAAAAAATATTAATAATTTTCAAAAATATTAATTTTGTATTAAAACTTAAAAAAACTGTTGGTCCATAGTAATTTATACATTTATCAAATGGTTTTGCTGCGAATTGTTTACTGAAAAACGTATTTAAAAGTAAATCCGTTTGGAATATAATATATGAATAGAGCTCAGTCAAATCAAAAATGTAAAAAAAAGATAAGCATTGAATCTCATAAAAAAATATGGTCTCCATTCGTTTTCTCAAAAAATATTAATAATTTTCAAAAATATTAATTTTGTATTAAAACTTAAAAAAACTGTTGGTCCATAGTAATTTATACATTTATCAAATGGTTTTGCTGCGAATTGTTTACTGAAAAACGTATTTAAAAATAAATCCGTTTGGAATATAATATATGAATAGAGCTCAGTCAAATCAAAAATGTAAAAAAAAGATAAACATTGAATCTCATAAAAAAAATATGGTCTCCATTCGTTTTCTCAAAAAATATTAATAATTTTCAAAAATACCAATTTTGTATTAAAACATAAAAAACTTTCTGTCCATAGTAATTTATACATTTATCAAATGGTTTTGCAGTTTTCTGTGATTTGCAATCTGACAGACACGTTTGGCCTTGCTTTGGCGTTATTCATATAGTCAAGAATGTTTTTATTAAGGACGTGCCCCTAACACATGCTTTAATATAATTTCAAAGACTTTTTTATCAAACTGAGGGTCAAGTATTTTAAATGCGGATACATAATGGCTATTACTATATCACATTTAACACTTACTGATAAATATCCATATAAGCCGGTCATTGGCTATTGTGCATAGGAAAGTTATTCTGTATAAACATATATCAAGCAAAATTTCCATGCTATCCATATGTAAAATGTTTGTCTATTTGGTTTTAATACTAATCCATTATTATGCATTTATAGATCCAAACTAGTATTCATAATAACTATATGCATGTTATATATAGATAATTTTCTATAATTAAAAATGAAGTAATTAATGAGAAAAATTTATGTAGTGATCTATAATTAGGGTGAAGTTGCCATGGTTTCTAGTGGGTCAGTCGCAAAAATTACAGCAATAAGGGCCAATAAGTTAAGTTCAAAACCAAAAACGTTTCGTTACAGTTTTAGGGTTACATTAAGAACGAGAGAGTGTGTCCGCTCGTAGGGCTTTTCATGCTTAAGGACAGGGATTTTTAGGGAATTTATTTTATTATATTGAGTCAGGAACGTCAGTCATTGGTACGAAATGGTTCGGCAAAGGGACTTTTCTTGTGGATACTCACAAAGCAGTTCGTTATGACTATATTGAGCCTTGAATTGTAGGCTTCAGCGGAAAACTTATGATAACTCTATTTCGCTATAAAAAAAAACGTAAATCTGACAGATAATTTATGTGGATTGGTAAAAAGAGTTTTATAAACACGAGAAAAGATTATTGCGACGAAATAAAATTATAGAAGGGGTGGTAGTTATGGTAGTTTTAAAATATAGTGATTTAAAGAAAATGTATTACATATATATATATATATATATATATATATATATATATATATATATATATATATATATATATATATATTGACAATTATTGCATTTCTTTTTAATGATTGTTGTAACTTCTTTTTTCAATTATGACGAAAATATTCTAATTCTGTTTAAACTTCAAATTGAAAAATAAGGAATGATTGAAAATAATGTAAATCTATAATATGAAATGTTTTAATATGCTAAAAAATGTTACTTCTAGGTGGTTGAAAAGTTGATCAAATCGATCAAAAATCGATAATATATTTGGAAAAACATTAGAGTCAAGAAAACACTTTAAAATTCTGTCTTTTTTATCTTGCGCAATAGGATGTGAAATAGTAGTTGGGTTTAAAAATTATATGAACCGTCAAAGTTATAATGTACCTATTGATACAAAAATAATTGTTTCGAATTTTTGGATATAACTTGTTTTGCATCTGGGCTATTTAACTAAAGTATTCTATTCATGAGTGTACGAAACACTTCGTGTCTTATTCACCATCAAGAAAAATAAGGATGCCAGTGATGATACACCATATTAAGCATTCTAGAAACCAAAAACACTTTGCATATACACGTATAAAAGTTTTCAAGCAGACATAACTTAAGAAAACTGAATAAATTAACCAGATGAATATCTTACGAATTTGTCAGCACCGTTGATGAAAGAAGAACAGCGCGTATTGTTATTTTTTCTTCGCGTTTTTCGCTTTCTGCACATACATTGACGTGACCCTCTGAAACGAAATTACATTTTTGGGTTTATATTTTTCGCCTGTCTGGTTAAGGTTCTTTGTACACGGACGAGAGAAACGCGCGCGAGATTTTGTATGTGACTCGGTGATTCGATAATACAAACCACGTGGGTTGTATTGTCGAATCACAGAGCATCTGTGAAAGTTCTCGCGCGTTTTTCTCGTCCGCTGTAGAATGGGCCTTTAGTGTAAATGCCGCAGTGTTTGTTTGTCCTCGTAGGAATTTAAAGTACAAGTTTCTTTTGCGCATTTGTGGAATATTTATAGGTTTTTTTATGTATTGAAATACATTAAATATTCTAGTCTTGAGATTATTCTGTTCAAGTAAAAATTTTGTCGCTGTAAGTAAGGTATGAATATTTAACCTTTTGGCATTAAACGAGTTTCTTTAAATTTTTAGAATGGCTTCCTGTTAAGCTTCTTTTATAATTATTGCTAAATGTTCTGGTACGAAGGCGATTAATTTGCACATAATTATACTTTTAAATTATAGTATTGTTATGCTAGTAGATATAGGTGTCGGGGCACGAATGATTAGTAATGGAAATATACGGTGCTTAGCCAATTTTCAAAAATTTTCCAATATGCACCAAATCGAACATTTTAACTATTTTATTTGTTCGTTTTAACCAAACCACACTCTATATAATATTTAAAAGCAGAAATTTTGTAAAAGTGAAATAATAGATTAGGAATAAAATAATCATAATGTGTACATATATATTTTGTACTTGTATATATTTTATAACTATATTTTGATATTAAAAATTAAATTTGCAATTAATTAGTTTTATTTGTAATTCAAATCTACTGAGATTTTGTATTATTTATTGAAGAGTATTCCACTTTACAAAAGTTTTTTAATAAAACATAATAAAAAAAACTTGTACTGAAATAAAATATTTGAGTTTACTCTGTATATATTAAGGGTAGCCGCTCCTTGGCAACTATCGAACTTGCAACTAAACTGTTTAGTTGCACGCAATTGAAAACCTTAAACTGAATCCGCAACTCTGAGCAACTTTTCATTTTCACAAAATATTCTTTTCCTATCGCGTTAACAGGTTTGGAGAAAAACAGATTTTGACAATTTTGTATGGATTGTGGTAATACGAGTTTGGCAAATGTTCACCTTGATTTTGACGACTGTGAAATATCTGATCTGACAACCTTGTGTTGGATGCAATTAAATAATCGCTCTTAGTTAGCGTGTAACTGTTTAGTTGCTCAGTTTATTAAAAGTCGCAATGCAATTGTTGCTAGTGAGCGGTTAGGCTAATAGTATGAAACTGAACGAAGGGTAGAAATAAAAAAAAACTGTATAACTTTCATAAATATTTAAAAGAATAAATATTTAAGATAAGTGATATGTTTTAAATGGAATTAAATAAACATTTTAAATACATTCAAAAAGGATATCAATAAAAATTTTAATATCATGTAAATCATTTAAATTATTAAATTATGTAAATTATTCATTATTCCTCATTTAAAATGTCCTGCCATATGGAACCATTTAAAATATATATATTTTTTAAATTTAAATTAGATTTTTTAAACATACTTTTCCCATATGAAAGTGTAACAAAGTAAATAGTATTTGTTAAGGTATTTTACTATGACAGGTAGGCAGATCTTCAGCTTTCATATATTTAAATAATTCCTTTTTTAACATGAAATGTTTTCAAAATCCCCTACAAAGGGGTATCAAGTTTAAAATATTCGAAATACATGCATTGATTAAAAGTTCTTAGTTATTTTTAATTTATTTTATTGTCTAGTATAAAACTTTCAAGAAAATCTTCATTTTGCGTTCAATATTTTCAATGCTTCCAAATTGAAGGTTTTTTGCATGGTCATAAAGGAATTTAGAAAATATAAATGTCATTAACTGCAGTTTTCCTGCATGAAACCTTCAATTTCACAACTTTGATGAAGTTTGTGTATTGTTGTTTTTGCTGGGTTTGCTTTATTTCCAATTTTCATTGCCATTATGAAAAAAAAAGCAATGAAGATTGCATGTTTTTCTGTTAGGGTCGTCCAAATTATTTTACATATTGAAAAACACTAGTTTCTAATCTTCATAGCCATTACGGAAAAAATAAAAGCAGTAAAGTTTGTTATGTTGATTGTTTTCTGCTGGGATAGTTCAAATTATTTTACAACTAGAAAAAACAATAGTTTCTAATTTTAATACCCATCATGGAAAAATAAAAGGAATAAAACTCGATACAAAAATAGGTTAAGGATTTTTATTTGTACCAACATACAACATCCATTGAGAAATGATCGCAATTGCCAAAAAGCATAAGACACTCCTATCACAACACAGTGCTAATGCCCGGACTGTATATCAATCCTGTAAAAAAGGGGATCTTGACGTAGAAATTAAAAGGGAAAGGAAATATACCCCATTTTCGTAGAAGTTCATTTTAATTTATCATTCTTCCTAATAACGTAGGCAGACGGAAGCTTTTTTTCTTGGGCCAGTTCTGGACGGGGAAAAGCTCAGGGGAGCGTAAAATTAGTTTTTGGCGCGGAAAATAAATAATGGAATTGTAATAAGAGCAAAAAGTAGGCGGCTTATAAAATGGTTTTATATCTCTCATCTACAATTTGATATTTTTTTTTGTCTCTTCCTTTGGTTTCTGGAAGAGAATGGGAATAAAAAGTTTTTTTTTAACAACAATGGGTAAGTGCTGTGTTTTCTTTAGATTTTGAATGACTTGAAGAAATGGGCAGAGAAATATACGGATCATAATGTAGTTTATATCCGAAATGTAATTTAATTCAGATAAGAATGTTTTTATTAAACAGTTTAATTTTATCATGGAGGAGATCATTTCCCTTTTAAGGATCCAGAAAGTTTTAGGCAATATCCAATTTAAGATTGATTATAAAGATAATAGATAAAAATTTAAATATTGTACAAAAATTACATACATTAATTTTGTTACCTAAGGTTTTATTGTGACTTTTAAATTCTTGTATAAGTCATGAATTAAAAAAATAATTCCCAAAAACCTATAAATATGCATGGCGATGCCAAAGTTTTATTACAAAAACAGTGTCCATTTATCCCTTAAAAGCAAGATTTTTAATGCTTTAATTTGTTTAAAGTTTAAAATAGGTTTAAATTAAATTACTGACTTAAGATCTACGATTAAACTCCAGATCCTGAAATGCATGTTGTACTAGTTAAGTAACGTAAATTGTAGGAAACGAACGTTTTAAATCAATTTTACTATGTTACCCTATGCATTGGAGGGTCAAAGTGAAGTGCATAATTCGTTTATTAAACAATTAGATTAGCAATGTTATAGAAAAAAGGCATGCGGTAAGCTTTGAATAACAAAAATGCATGCAGTAAACTTTGAATAAACGTATCTCAAAATGATCCAATTTAATTAATTTGAAGTCCAATATTGATTAAAATTATTTAATACCAATTTTTTTAATAATAAAATAAACAATTTCCTGAAAATGCAACAAATAAAATCATTGTAAAATTCACACGGGTGTTAAATTTTTTTATAATTTTTGTTTTGATTGAAATAACTTCATGAAAAAATCAAAGAAAAAGCATCCCACTGCAAAGTGTATTGCGTATTAACAACTTAAAATTTCATAGAGCAAAAGCACTTGTCCATCAACATGTTAGGAATCCTTTTGAATGCATCCCTAAAATCCTTTCTCAAAATGGCGTAGATGAACGGATTGGTCGCAGATGCCACGAATATGAAAATGGTGGCCAAATAATTCAGCCACGGAGGCATTTCCACTTTGAGAAGCACCTTGATCAGCTTCGACAAGGCATACGGTGAAAAGCAGATGTAATACGTCACCACGACCACAATCATACTCTTGATGGTCTTCTTCATGTGGGAATCGCTTTGCTTCCTGCGCACGAACAAGGGCTGGGCATTCTTCTTCCCCGATCTGTTTGCAGCGCTGATTATCATGAAATTGCAAACGCTGATGATTCCAACTGGCACGAAATAACAAGCTGAGCAGGAGCTCGTGAATATGTAAAAAACAGCCTCGGTGTCGTTTGCCGTGTAGTCGATGGCACACACTCCTTCGGTGTAGTCATAGCTGGAATACTTCAGAGCCCCACAGATCGCACCGATAATGCTTCCCTGAGTGAACAGCCACCCCATGAAGCCGAACATGACCTTTTCTGTGATTATGCTCTGGTACTTCAGGGGATAGGTCACGGCGACGGCACGGTCCACGCTGATAAGTGCGATGCAGACGGACGAGGAACAGGCGAACATGTAGTTGAAGAACGAGTTCATCTTGCAGCCCACGAAGCCTAGTGGCCAGTAGTCCATGGCCACGGCCAGTGCCGAGGGCAGCATGACGAAGATGGCCGTGAGGATGTCTGTGCATGAGAGGTAGACGATGAGTCTGTTGCCCGTCTGCACTCGCAGGGCCTCGTCCCATAAGGAAGCGATGACCACGGCGACGTTTCCCAAGATGGACGCCACGGCTATAAAGATGGTGGCCAGGCACCCAATGGCATTGAAGAAGGGACTTCTGTGGTAGTTGAAGTCTGTAGTCGAGTTATTGAAAAGTTTCAAGGTGTCGTTGGCAACAGATTCCATTTCGCTGTAAAGTGTAAAAATTGTATAATGTGCTTAACGTACACAGGGTTTTGGCGATGGTCATTGTTTGAATATTTAACTACACGTAATAAACCATTCTTTTTATAATATTTTAATAGCCTTCTTTGTTGCTTCTAGAGCTAAACGACTTGTTTAAAATTTCTGCGAAGTAGTTTATTTATTTTACCAATTAAGCTAAATGTGATAAAGACAATGGCAATCGCCCAACAATTTGTGATCTCTTGTGTATTTGTTTCACTGAACTATAACTGTAACTTCTGGAACGCTCATAACCAATTACTTCTATGGGCTCGGTTGAAGCCACAGTGTAAGTAGCCGTACTGTGTCCCAACTAATTTGTAAAAGGTTTTTTTTTCTTCTCAAACCATTATAGAAATGTTAAATATATTTAGATACTATATTTTTCTACATATAGAATTAATTTGTATATCGCCAAAAATATAGTTTATCTTTTTCAGCTTACCCATTTATTTATAATTAAAATGGATTTCAAAGAATAGACTTTAAAAATGTGTTTTTATGGAAAATTTAATAAAAAAAGTCAAGAGCACTATAATATGACATGTTTTAGCATGAACAATATACGAAATATTGAAGTAGAAATGGTAATGGGGTATAGTTTTTTAATCTTCAATTGGATTCAAGTCAACTAACTGCCTTGCTCAATCCGGATGTTACAGTTAGAGATCAGTGATTTGCTTGCCTTCTTTCTTTTTGAATATTTCGACCTCGTCTATTAAAAATTGTATATGCTCAAGTTTTAAGTATTGCGTATTTATGTATGCGTCAATGTTGTCACAACAAAACTGTTTTGTCATTAATCATTATTTTTAAGGAGTTAATTCATTATTCATAACTTTTTAAGGAGTTAATTCATTATTCATAACTTTTAAACATGAGTGTAAAAAAATTATTTTAAATATTGAATTTTTAAAACCTTTATGTTCATGCTAATACGATTGTTTAATTGTTTTTATATATATTCTAGAAATATTTCCGGAATTTTTAATAAATTTATGTGTCAATTAAAATATTACTTTCCACAAAAACAGGTTTTCTCACAAATTATATTTTTTTAAAACTATTCTTCCGAATATCTTAAAACTCGCAAAGTTAAGAATAAGATATTATTACAAATTGCGTCTCATGTATTTCTAAGTAAAATATTATTTATAAAATGTATTAATATAAAACGTAAAAAATTATTATTATTTTAAAACATAAAATAAAATGCAAAATTTCAGGTAACAATATGCAAAATTTACTTATCTGTACTTTTATAATACATTTTAAGATATGTGAATAACTTATTTTTATATAATATTTCTTTTTTTATGATAAAAAGATAAAATAATAAAATTTATGAATTTAGAATATATTTACGCAAAATTATACAGCTGTAACATGTTATAATTAAAAAATCTATTACCATTATTTTTTAATGTTATTAGCGGCATTAAAGTCTATATAAGTTTTTTGTTCAAGTAGATCGCACCTAATCATTTACATAAAATATTTATTTTATAGTTAAATTTGGTTTAAACCATGTTTTTTCGTCCTTACAATAACTTGCACACTCCTCTTAAATTAAATAAAAGTCTCATATTCTCATATGTTAATTTTGAAGAAATAAAACACATATCAAAATCAAACCCCAGTATGCATATTAATAAACTGTTATTGGTATTAATAAACGCAATCATGTTCACGAAAACGTTAATATTGTGTTTTATGCGAATTATTGTAAATTTCCTTGATTGCGTTTTATGAGAATTATACAAAATTTTAATAAAAATAGTATAAGACCCCACCTTTCAAAAGTTATTAAAAAATAATAATTGTGGAATTTAGAACATCGATCCAATAATCCACAATCCTACCACATAAGTTATCTGAAATATTAAGCTTAACATTTATTTTGTTATCGATTTTATAATCAAATCTTTTAAATTTGTTTTCTAGTTTAAATTTCACTTAACATCTGTTACGTTAAATAAAAAACGGTATAATACGAAATATTATAATTATGTTCATTTCAAGGAAGAAACTAATAATTTTATACAAAATCTACATCTTGTTATTGACTTAATTAGTTTGAAATTAGTGCTAATTAAGGTAATATGTGCACTTTGTTGCCCACAATGTATATGTGTGTCCAAATTGTATAATTTTCTTAAGACTATACTATATAAAAAACTACTTACCTTTAAAGAAGACGATACTCGCTATTATTTGGTAGAGAATGGTTACAATTGTAAGTAGTTACGGCTTTTGAAGCTTAGTCTCAACTAGACGTAATTAAACTTTCATGAAAAAACTAGATTGCAAATTGCGGAAATCGGAATTCGATATAACTTGATGAGCAGGTGAATTTTAGAGTCCTGTCCCAAGAAATATAGGAACTAAATATTCTCAATTATTGGATTCTTATCCAATTTCCGGTTACTTGTTTTAATTTAAAAAAGATACTTTGTAACTACACTAATCATTCAGAACCTTGTAAAGGTTACTTGAGGTAATATTGGAAATTAAGGAAATTTAGTTTGCATACGATTATTTTATTTTCAAAAACTAATTCTAGTTTGGAAATTCGCAAAAGAAACAATTTCAAATTCTTCAAATAACACAATAATTAATTATTTGAAATGGGGTCGTCTAATACTTCTTAATATTTATATTTTTTGTCTGTTTCGTTGGTTTCTGAAAGAAAATTGGAATAAAAAAAATTAAATTATTTTTAATAACATGGGTCAGATATATTTTTCTTTAGGTTTCTAATCCAGCCATGGTAAAAATGTGCTTTGATATGTAGGATATTAATATAATTTTATATATTATTGATATCAATGTACAATTTGATTCAAATAAAAATGTTTTTACTACAGTTGGATTCAAATAAAGATGTTTTTATTAAAATTTGATTAAAATATTTTTTTTTCATTACAGTTTGATTCAAATAAAAATGTTTTTATTAAAATTTTATTCAAACATAATTTTATTAAATAGTATAATATTATCGTAGATTTTTTACCCGAAAGTTTTAAGCTGTATACAATTTAAGATTGAATATCTAAGATTGAAGATTGAATATCTAAGATTGAATATCTATATGAATTTTAAGTAATATATGAGCACTTCACAAATCGGTAATTTACAGATGTTTTATTGTAAATATCAGATTCTTGGAGTGATCTTGTATTAAAAATATATTTTATTAACTCTTATCGATATGTATAACGATGCTGTGAAATTTTACTATTAGAAACCTTATAAGAGATGCCTGTTCAACCTTTAAATACAGGAGTTTCAGTGTTTCATTAAAAAACTTCTATTTTGTAAGAATTAAGGGAAATTAGTAATATTTTACTATTACATATTTTAAAAATAATTTGGAATTTAAATTTATTTTAGAGCCTCAAACGCATATTGTCCTAGCAAAACAGAACACTTATTTAAAATATGAATCAATTTAATGCAATAAGATGGTGAATATCCATAAGAGCATTTACGAAACTTTTGAATAACATTACGCTTTTAAATGTTAAAGTGAAAACATAAACGTTCTATCCAAAGACGGATGGTCCTTGTTATAAAAAACGAAATTTAAACTCAGCTATAAAAATTCCGGGGTGTAGTTATTCTTCCAATTAGAATATTTTAAAATACTTTTAGAATTCCAAGATTAATCATTGCAATTAGTGTTTTTTAATGGGGTTTTGAAAATGACACATCAATGTTTTATAGCAAGGAAGAAGGCGAAAAAAATGTTGGGATTTAGTAAAGGGAATGTTTTATCTAATTGTAAAGATATAATACTGCCATTGTAGGAGGGTTGGTTAGGCCGCATCTTGAGTTTTCAGTAAAATGTTAGTTACATTATCTTAAAAAAAGACATTGATTTGTTAGAATTGGCTCAACATATTGCTACAAAATTGGTTCATGTTACTTCGAGAATGGACTATAGAGACAGATTTCGAACTTTAAACATGTATACTCTTAAGATAGGGGGATTAGAGGGCCCTTGCCAACTATATAAATTGATCAAATTAGGTGATTTTAAATATACAATTTAATACAGTGAATGGAACTAGAGGTCAAAGGTACATTTTTTACAAATCACAACTTAATCGGGAAGAGAGAAATCATTATTTTTATGACAAAGTAATATATAAGTTTGCATGGAGAGGCGGTAAGTTCGTCATGAGTAGTTAGTTTTAAAAAGCAAATATATAGGAATTGAGGACTGTTAGAATGGGTTAAACTGGACCAACCTTACTGGGGTTAGAACAAGTTGATCGTCATTATTTAAATTTGAATATGTATTAAGAAGGAAACAAAAAATACTATGTTGAACAACAAGCTAAATTTTAGCATAGTAAACCTTTTAATTAATACCATCTTAGAGAGCATTCAATATGAGGCTACGAAATGCGGCTATATGGGCAGACGAATTCTAAATATGATTATATTCGAGAATATGAGGACAAGAGGGAACCTAGTTCAACTATTTAAATTTATCAAATTGGGTGACGTTGATAGCACAGAATTTAATGCGCCAATTGAAAAACAAATAATGGGTACAAGTTATAAAAATTACCACATACTCGGAAATGTAGAAAGCATTTCTTTTGTAATAGAGAAATAAATGGAAAAGTTTGCCTGAAGAAATGGTTCATTTGCCTGGAGTAGATACTTTTAAAAGACTTATACGATGCGTTACACTGATCAAATCGTGCTGGACTTGGAGCCTGTAAGTTGGCGTCATTATTTGTATATTGCATTTGTAAGTACTTGTTAAAACATTTTCTACACTAACAACTTCAGCAAAAAACATAACTTAAAGTTTCAGGGTTTTTTCACCACTTTTGATGAAAGTGTCGTAAAGATTGATAATGTTTATTTCAAAAGCTCAAATAAAAAGATAGCGTTTAATGCGTATTACAGCAGATCATATTTATGAAGACCCTTCTATATAGCGACCCCTTTGTTATAACGTCAGCCACTTACAGTTCCTATTGGTTGATTAGTTTCTAATACATAAGCTTTTCTACTCATTATAACTACCAAACACTAAAACGTTAAAATCAAATATCAATGCAGCGTGAATTACGTTTTAGCATTTTAAAATTTCATAGAGCAAAAACACTTGTCCATCAACATCTTCGGGATTCTTTTGAATGCATCTCTAAAATCCTTTCTCAAAATAGCGTAGATGAAAGGATTGGTCGCAGACGCGACGAAGATGGAAATCGTGGCCACATAATTTAGCCACGGAGGCATTTCCACTTTGAGAAGCACCTTGATCAGCTTCGACAGGGCATACGGTGAAAAGCAGATGTAATACGTCACCACGACCACAATCATACTCTTGATGGTCTTCTTCATGTGGGAATCGCTTTGCTTCCTGCGCACGAACAAAGGCTGGGCATTCTTCTTCCCCGATCTGTTTGCAGCGCTGATTATCATGAAATTGCAAACGCTGATGATTCCAACTGGCACGAAATAACAGACTGAGCATCCGATGGTGAATATGTAAAAGACAGCCTCGGTGTCGTTTGCCGTGTAATCGATGGCACACACTCCTTCAGTGTAGTCATAGCTGGACCACTTCAAAGCCCCACAGACTGCACCGATAACGCTTCCCTGAATAAACAGCCACCCCATGAAGGCGAACATGACCTTGTCGGTGATTATTCTCTGGTACTTCAGGGGATAGGTCACAGCGACGGCACGATCCACGCTGATCAGTGCGATGCAGACGGACGAGGAGCAGGCGAACATGTAGTTGAAGAACGAGTTCATCTTGCAGCCCACGAAGCCTAGTGGCCAGTAGTCCATGGCCACGGCCAGTGCCGAGGGCAGCATGACGAAGATGGCCGTGAGGATGTCGGTGCATGAGAGGTAGACGATGAGTCTGTTGCCCGTCTGAACGCGCAGGGCCTCGTCCCAATAGGAAGCGATGACCACTGCGAAGTTGCCTGAGATGGATGCCAGGGCTATGAGGATGGTGGCCAGGCACCCGAGACCGTTAAAGAAGGGACTTCTGTGATGGATGAAGTCTTCTGTAGTTGAATTGCTGAGGAACTTCATGGTGTCGTTGGCGGCAGATTCCATTTAGCTGAAAGCGTAAAACTAAATAATGTGCTAAAAATAAATATTTCGTAAATATATATAGAAAGTCATTACAATCCAAAAACAGTCTTCCTTTTATTTTATACTAGCTATAGGGACCGGATCTGCCTGAACATAGAGTTGTCCATTTTCTGTACCATGGCGTCATCTAGTGGTTTAAGTAAGAAGTCATTTCTGATTTAAAGTTTGGGAAAGAGAAATGGGTTGGCTTTTTGAAATCTCATGTATACAATGACCTTTCTCTTGTTTTGAAGTACAGTTGTGTAAAATTTAATCAAGCTTGGGATAAAACTGTAGATTTGTATTAAAAATAAATTAAGAAGTTTTATCGGGGACGAGTGAAGTATGTGAAACGTCGTATGCGTGCCGCAGAGGGTGTATGTGGGGGCTGAGATGTCGGGTTTGGGGCGTATTTCTCGCTATGGCGATTAATTTCTAAATGTGGCATTCCATAGCTTTGTTTATATTTTTCCGTGAACGGTTTCGTGCCCATCTACTAAACTCCCGCGTTTGCTTTCTAGGCGAAATGTCGCCGTATTGCTTTTTGTTTTGTCGATTTGTAAGAATATGCAAGTGTTTAACGAACTCTGATTAGTTGTACGATTTCGCAAAAGATTCAATTAATTTTTTTAGGGAAAATTATCTGATTAATTCAATCGATTTTAAACTTTGCTTGATAAATAGTTTTTATAATTTTGGCAACATGCTACAATAACTAGTTAAATACAGCGAAATTCAAAAATAATTTTTTTACAACATTTAGATATTGGTTTCTGGTTGTTTTATGCGCTTTAAATATTATTTAATGGACTACCATTTTAGAATTTTGGAAGATTGTTTCCACGCCCAGACCCGGATCCACTTTGCCCCCGCCACGGCCGAGAGCCGCGGAGGGAGCTCAGGCAACTGAGCCCATGAGTGTTTAAATAATCCGGGCCGGGAGTAATGCCCCCCAGCACGTCGGCCGCCCAACCGATCCCGGCCCCGCCGGACAAGGAAGGCACCCGGCGGCTCCGCAACGCAGCACGCCTGCGTACCCAGACATCATTTATTAAAAATAAAAATTCACTTTGATAATTATAGGCCTTTCGGGGGTTTAACTTTACCCCCGGGAACATACATTGAATAAACACTAAGACAAAACGACGACAAGCAGAACATACATACAAGTGCCCGGACTCTGGTCTATAAAGACGACATAGCTTTTAGGAATGAAATTCACTTTGAACAGGTTGAAGTCAATACAGTTTAAAAATTTTATTAGAGATTTCAATGTAAAGTATGAAGCCCAACAGCCAGGGTTCTCACAAATGGAATTCCTATAAGTCTTCAGGTTCATTACGAAATGGCTTTTCTCCTACCCAATATTTTCTTTGTACTCAGGTTAGGAACAATAGAAGGCAAGCAAACTGACAAAACCCACGGGGCTGAGATTGAACTTGAACTTAAACCCGCCTAAGACGGTCACAAGTCCGTTTGAAAAAGGGTGAGTGGGCAGGAGTCACCGACCCAACCTGCCCGGAGACGTTGGAAGATTGTTTAATTGTGTCGCTTATTTCATAAACCCCATAAGTGTAATGTTAACTTACGCAATTGAATTTTAATTAACTTACGCAATTTTTTTAAACAATTGAAGTGTCTTTTATTAAAAAAAAACCTATTAGTTTTTTTTAAAAGCTCATTTTAGTAAATTAACAAGTGTCTTTAGTTTACACAAATATTTTTGTGTGCCTGTACCAATAGCACATTCTAAGAAAAGGTAAATCGAAAAATGGCAATTTAACATTGGCGGCATATTAGGTTCCTACTCCCTTAAGATTAAATAAAAATAATATAATACTAAATACTAGGATTGCCTTCATTTCTAGAAAAAAATTTAACATTTTATATCAAAATCCCACTTCGTTATAAAGATAATGAGTATTAATGAAGGTCATAAGGTACACTTTGATCTATATTATGTATGTGTGTGTCCATATTGTATACTTTTTATTAAATAACTAAGTTGTAGAAAATACTTCTTACCTTTAACGAAGACAGACGATGTCTGCTTTAGCCGGTAGAGAATGGACGAAATTGTAAGTAGCTTTGGCTCTTGAAGTTTTGTCTAGACCATAGAAGTACTTAAACGATTGAGAAAAAAGTAAATTGTAAATTGAGGAAATCGGGATTCGATATAACTTGATGAGCAGATGAATTTTATTGGCATGTCTCAAGGAATATATGAACTATATCTTCTACATTATTGGCATATTTTCTAATTTCCGGTTCATTTGGTGTTATAACTATTTTTTTAAAAAAACTTTGAAAAAAATATAATCAAACTGAAAATATGAAAACACCTGGAAAAAGACATGAAATCCTATTTAATATACCATCAGTCCACTTTTGATTTTCACAATTGCATACAGTCACCATGGGATGGATAATAAAGCTCATTTATAGTTTTGAGGGGGGGGATCTTATACTATTATACCTATAAAATATTTCCAAGTTCCGTGCATGATGATGAAGGTGAATACGCACTTTAACATTTATCTTTAACACTGACCACAAGAGCTTAAATGGGGATGGGACGATTGTGAAGGTCATGGAAGATGTGAAATTTTATCTTGGTCTACAGAGAACTCGTCCTTGTCCTGGTCAATGGCAGGTATGTGAAAATGTTTTTTTTATCTTGATAAACACCATCATCATCACGGAACAAACTTTTCACCATAGAATGAACCTGGTAACTCACAATGGTCAGGTAGATGTAGTCCTTCAAGGCTAATAATGTATCCTGCAGACTAACAAGATAGGGCGGCACGTATCATGACTGGAACCCCATCCAGTTTTAATCGTGATAGCAAACAGTCTGGTTTGTACTCTTGGATTAGCGTTCTCCAGGCATGAATTCTGCCTGAAGTCGGGAACTGTGTTATACATTTATTCATCTGACTAAATGACCCTTTTCCACAATGCTTTATAGTCCAGGTTAGATGACTTTACCACTAATATCTTCTCTTAGTAGCATTTTCATTAGTGATGAGTGGTACAGCAATAACAGCTAATCCATAAAAAATATTCTTGAGAAATTTCAGCCACACTTTTTTGTGCTCTTAGGGTTTGTGAGCACGGTCTTCAGCTCAGCATTTCGTTTAGCTGTTGGAGTTTTATTTTTTTCATGAGAATTATGCGCAGTGTTCGTTTGTCTCTGTCAAGTAACACACAGTTTCGTCCATTCTGGTGTCTGTTAGATACAATTTATGCATTTTAACTGTATGTACTAATAATCTTGAATACGGCGGCTTCTGACCCACAATTCGGATATCTTGTTCACAGAAGCACTCATCATGCGACACTCATAAACTACGTAATATTATAAGTTTGGGTGCAACGTTTCACCACTAAATGGTATCCGTGGTAGCCATAGAGTAATGATATAAATAGAGGAATAAAAATGCTGATTTCCGTGTGTCCAACATTGAAACCACGTGATAGGTGGAAATGCCAATTCATTCATGCGCCAATATTACTTGGCAGGCCTTGGCGACTTTAAGAACTAAACGAGATCGAAGTATTGTAATTAGGTTTTGTGTTTAATTTTGTATTTAAATATCGTTTTTTTGAACGAGTGTCACAATTTAAGGGAGTTTAACAGATATATTAAGGATATTTTTCTTATTTTGTAGTTTTGAAATAATTGCGTTACGTTTTTATGTAAACAATTTACCATAAGCGAAGTTCTTTCAATAGTTATTTTGTATACTTCAATAAGAAAATATAAACAATAAAACCTGAGAAATATAAAGAGTTTCGCTTCTTCGAGTATTGAACACAAATAAAATATTTTCGTTTCGTTAATGAAGAGGAAATATTTAGCGCATATTGTTTGAAAATAAGTAAATACGTACATATATGTTAAAAAGTTGAATACGGGCAGAACTCCTTATCATCAAAAAAGAAGAAAGTGCGCCAAATTTGAAACTCCTGCAGATGTCTGACCGCCAAATGTGGCTGCGCTATAACCATGTGATTAGGTTTTTCTTTTCAATGTTGACACCACGGCCTTACGAGAGTCTGGGCATTGAAGGCGCTCTCTATTTAATATTACAACTCTCTGGTGGTAGCACCGTAAAAAGGTGAAACTAAGCACCAAATGTTGGTTGCAGCTAAATGGCTAACAAATTTTGGTGCAGGGTCATAATAAATTTTAACAGTGTATAAACTGCACAGAACACTATCTGATGACAAATGAAGCTTGCAATGTATAAACGAGGTTATATAGATAGTTAAAACAAAACACAAAAAGACAGTAAAACCTACAAATTTTACTCTAATAAACCTGTAAATAAAGGCAAATATTTTTCTAGTTATTTCTATATTTTTGTCGACATCTTGTAATACTTCCGTTAATTTTATCATAATCATGATGTTTATACTGCTTTTAATTCAACACATAACTAAAACTGTTTATTATGTCTAAAGATTGGTCGTTTGTACTTGAAACAGAGCATATATATATATATATATATATATATATATATATATATATATATATATATATATATATATATATATATATATATATATATATATATATATATATATATATATATATATATATATATATATATATATATATATATATATATATATATATATATATATATATATATATATATATATATATATATATATATATATATATATATATATATATATATATATATATATATATATATATATATATATATATATATATATATATATATATATATATATATATATATATATATATATATATATATATATATATATATATATATATATATATATATATATATATATAATTTTTTTTTAGTATCCCGAAGAAGCATAAAACCTATGATACTTTGAATTATCGCACTTAATCTGTTTAATTATATTTAATATTCTGTAATGAGACTTTGTGTAAACGAATTTCCGTTCGAAATTACGTAAAATATTTCTTACCTTTTTAAGAAGAGATAGCTGTATTGACCTGATAAGAACCACAATGATTGTGGGTGGGCTACATTTTTTAAAGATCTGTTACAGAAAAAAAGGAGTACTTATAAATTAAGATTTATAATGACGATAATCGGGAATCGATAGTCAGTTGATTGGCAGGTGCTTTTTAGTCCTGTTCCGGGAAAAATAGATAACATAATGTTTCAATATTTGATGCTTTATCCGGTTTCTGGTCATTCAGATTAGAGATTTATTATTTAAGATATATCAACTATTCTTTTATGTTGAGAAAAGTGGCCACTGAATTTTAGGAGGAATAATATAATCTTTCTAAAAAAAGAAGAAAACGTACTTTAAGAAAATGCGGTTAAAAAGTAAAAAAATGATTTTTAATTTTACGAACGAGTTAAAAAAATTGAATGAATTAATATAAATTTTGTACATATTAAAACTTTTTGAAATAGCGTCATAATGAGTTTTGTAAATTGGCACCAACTTCAAAAAGTTGTAATAAGTATAAAATTGATATTAAATCATTCAATTTTTTCAACTTGTTCGTAAAATAAAACTTTTTTTTTTACATTTTAGCTCATTTTTCTTAAAGTTGGTTTTCCTTCTTTTTAGAAAGAATATTTTATTTTTCCCTTTTTAGCTTTTAATTTAGCAGGCAGCTTCGTCCCCTACTATTATTCACTAAGTAATTGAAGTTGTTGATCACATTTCTTCCACATCTCAGATCCGGTTTAATAAATGACGGGTAAACAAAACTGTATTGTCTTAACATTGTATACTGTAAAACAATCTCTATGCATGCCAATCCCTATCCCCTCAAACTGTCCGGTTAATTGAGAATTCCGGATAGTTAAATGTCGGATAACCGAATATTTTTTCAATTAGCTCCCACGTGAAAAATCCCCTATCCAACAACAACAAAAAACTTGTCCAAATATCTGAATTAGAACAGAAATTTTGCGTGAACATACATAAAAATTACATAACATTCGAATTAATAAATTCTCTCCTTGGCACGCGATTTGGCGGTTTTAATTTAAAATTTCTGAGAATTTTATTTTAAAGTTTTCGTTGGTGCGATTTTCAGTCGGTTAAAAAGGGCTGTATTGTTTTGTAAAGTTATTTGTAATTTTTAACCAACTGCGGGCACCCTCAGCTGCATAGGGGAGGTTTCAATTCTACTTTTATATTTTTTTTTATACGTTAACACGTAACTCCTGTATTTATTCTGTGAACCAGGAAGACAGAGATGAACTTTAAGTGTTATGGTATTTATTCACAAGTTACAACTGTCGATTTGAAGTTAAATTCATCTACCAATGAGAACCAAAAATATACTTAAATTCTATTAAGAGAAATCTATAATAGTGTTTTAGTTTTGTTTTTATAAAGTTTACAGGGTTTAATCGTTTACTTGCCAGAAAAGCAAATTAATAAAAAACAGCAGCAATTTTATTCCCACTTATGTACATTACGATATTTTATAATAATTGCCATCTGTTATACAAAGTTGAAGTCTGAAAGCTTAAAATGGAAATATGGTGACTAATTACGCAAAGAAGACATTTCAAGAATTTAGAAAAAAAAATACAAATCGAATGATATACTTTAAAGATTTAAAAGCGGAAAAAGTAAGTTTTTAAAATAAGTTTCTTAGATGTATAAAAATTTCGCCAAACTAAAACTTTATTTAGTGCTTATTAAAAATCAGCTTTGTGTTTTCTTCCGTAAGATATCCTTCACTAAACATTTGTTTTCGAAACTTTATAATTACTTTTAAGTTAGTATAAAAAAAAATAAAAGCATGTAACAATCGTCGTTCAATATAGTTTAACTCCGAGATTATATGCTATTTTCTAATTTATATAAGTTATTTTTAAATGCTTTGAAAGCGGAATTTAAAATAAATAAAAATATACTTTGCATAAATGTAATTTTTTGTATTCTTTCAGACGGATAATTTCTAAATTCAGTAACAAATAAATAAAAAACTTTATTGATAATTGTTATTAACTATAATGGCTCCCAGAAGTAAATGTATAAACTTGTTACATTATGGCCTTGGACATTTTGTGCAGACGCCATCTTTTTTTAGTGAGATAAATGTGCTTGGAAAATATATCCTTTGAGTTGAAACATAGAGAAATATACAAGATGTTCCCAAATTTTTGGTCTTTGGTCATAGTTTGGCATTATCACATTTAGTTGTATTGTCATAATAGTATGTATTGTCATTTTTGCCCTACTACTTCGCTTGTATTTTAAACAAATCGCTTAAATTTAATAGTAATAAACGAAGTAGTTAGAAAATGGAAAAAAATGGTTTATTATGTATAGTTAAACAGCAAAACATACCGAAACAATTTGTGACACCACCCTGTTTATTTCTATTATATTTTACAAATATTGTATTGAATAAAATGAGTATACGTTATTAAATTTTAATATATTTAAGTTTAAAAATTCTTCCATTGATAACCTAAAATGACAATACATATTTGTTTTATTAAATGAAATATGCGTAGCTTTATAAATTTAAAGGTAACAATGCTTCTCTGATAAAACATTTAAATTTCGTGTAATTTTCTAATAATAGATTCTATATTTGCATGATTTAATAAACCGTTTATAGTGATAGCAAATTGAGTACACCAAAAGAACATTTATTAACTTCGTTTATAATCTATTAACTTCTTAGACGTTTTCTTTTACTGTAAGAGCCAACATTGATCAACATAAAAAAATCGGTTCGAACAACCCAACTTTTGTTTCCACACATTCGCAGCGCCTCCCGCAATACAAATTAATTAATTAAGTAAAGACAAACGGTGACAGAAAAGTCAATATTTGAGAGCACTCCTCTTGAATGCAGTTAACTCGATGTAAAAATGCCCTCGCCGACAATTCCTGTTCGAAACAGGATCCTCTATGCAAATACTGGTCCTTCATTAAAATGTTAATACGTTATTTGAACAGACTCGAATGGCGTTAAAATCTCTTTCATGCACTTTTGAACGAGTTCTTTTTGGAACTGTTTTTCTTCTTCCAGAAGCCTGTTTCCATTCAGTATAATACTGAAAATCGCGAAACTGAAATAGTTAATTGACTCGGCAATCAATCAGGACGTGTAAAAATACACAGAAAGCAAGATTTAGGGTTCGTACAAGGAATACTAATAGAGAGGGAGAGTGTTTTGATTTTTTTGTTTGGTATTTTAAAATGGTTCCGAATTCAATGAATTGGCGCTTTTGAAATTATTTATTTCGAAGTTCTTTAAGTTTATAATTTTTTTTTACCCGAAAAGTTTCTTTTATTTCTAGTTAATAAGGAATGAAGCACTCGTTTTAAAGCCGTAGAATGTGTTGAAGAAAGGGAAAACGAGTCAAATCGCAAGTTCGGTAGTACATCTATTATATTGACCTTTTTACGTGGGCAAAGTTAAAGAAAATTTGCATTGGGGCTAATTCCTAAACGGGTTAAGAAAATGTCGCTTTGGGAGGCAGGGCATTGAGTTTTCAAAGGATTGTGGATGGAAAACTTGCCTAGGAGGCGTGTAATTGTCTGACCGGAGGGATAACTAACAATTCTTCCTCAAAGCGGGTATATACGCAGATGGGGGTAGGATCACTTGAGGTGTTGAAAAACTGAAAAGCTAAGCTGAAGACGATCTGTAGAAACCACTAGTCAAACGTCACATGTCCGAAACAATGTAAATACCTGTTCTGCTGCAAACAGCATACTTCATATCTCACATGTGTTAAACATTCCTCCTCCTCCGTGATCAAAATCGTCCCAAGCCCATCAGTGGACATATAATATTTATGGGACAAATGCTGTCCCAACCCACAAGTACAGGTTCAATAAATTCAAGTTAAGAGATGTACAATTTAATCCACTCTGTACAGAGGCTTAAAAATATTTTGGGGATATAATAATTTTTTTTTATTTTTATTCTTTCTTCATTTTTTCTAATCTTCATTACATTCATTTTCTAGAATAACAAAAAGCCTTTTTGTATGTTCTATCTTGCTAATCCTCCGCCTGTTTTATATCTTAGATATTAGACATTGAATTTTTTTCGAATCTAAAGCGTTGGGGTGTTTCTTGGAAGCTTAATGTATTAAAAGATTAAAAATAAAAAACAATATAACATACATGCATTGGAAATATAAAGTAAGCTATTTTAAAGTCATGTTTTGCCATTATATTTCAGAAACTTTACAATTTTGTCTTTTTTCAAACTGCTCAGAGGTTTAAAAACTTGAACATGTTTTGGAAACAAACCAAACATTTATATAAATTTAAACATTGAATTCAAATCCACATCAAAGGTAACACCAGCGATTGTTTTAAAAATTTCAGAAGCATCCAACCCCATTGAATTATTCAAAACCAAACCAAAAACCAAGGATACGTTTCTATAGTTTCCCAAAACAGAACTATCTTCCTTTCAACAACACTCAAAATTCACCTGATGTTGTTTATCTTCTGGTCATGCTATCTAGAGCGTTATTCGATCTATCCAGCTATCAAGATGCTATCGTTACCGGCATTATATCCAGGGCCACAGAGAAATCTTTAGCAAAGCCGATGACAGTTATGTTGACAAATGATTGCGTATCATATAACTTGGCGAATGATTGTTCTTTCTGCTTCTGTATTGGAGGGCAGGACATGTTTTTTATCACTTGGGTGCTGCAACCAGGAATTACTATTGGCGAGATTATGTTTACCTAACGGGGGAAATTGAATTGGATTTGGCAGACTAAGGAAACAATGCTCTGAAACAACGGTTTTCAAGTATTTTTTTTTATTACGGAACAAGTTATTTATTTTTATAGGGAACTAAAAGAAACGTTATCAAAGAAATTGGAACTTTTTTTTATCTTTGAAATATTTCTTAAAGATTTCTAATTATTTTATTATAACGAAATAGGTT
Organism: Troglohyphantes excavatus; assembly: GCA_963932185.1. Classification (NCBI taxonomy): domain Eukaryota; kingdom Metazoa; phylum Arthropoda; class Arachnida; order Araneae; family Linyphiidae; genus Troglohyphantes; species Troglohyphantes excavatus. The sequence continues at coordinate 42,568,324 of OZ010677.1, forward strand.
ATATGAAGTTGTTCATCGATTTTTAAAAAAATTGTATATTAATTTACGTGATATAAAAATATGACATGGTATTTAACAAAACAAACATCATAATCAGCTAAAATAAGGTCAATGAAAAGGTCTTGTTATCAAGGTTCTGTTGATCAACATCTTGTAACGCAAGATTTATAAAGAGTTATGTCGAAAGTATGTTCTTTATTATAGGATTGCCAGAAGCATTAATTTTAGGGTAAAAATATTTTTAAGTTCGACAAACAATGTTTTTAGTCTTTTTTTTTATTATGGAACAAGTTATTTCTTTTTATAGAGAATTGGAAGATAATCTATAAAAATAGTTTTGATTTTTTTTATATTTGAAATATTTCTGAAAGGTTTCTAATTATTTTGTTATAACGAAATAGGTTATATGAAGTTGTTCATAGATTTGTTTCAAGAATTGTATATTAATTATCGTGACATAAAAATATGACATGATATTTAACAAAACAAACATCATAATCAGCTAAAATAAGGTCAATGAACAGATCTTGTTACCAAGGTTCTGTAGATCAACTTTTTGTAACGCAAGATTTATAAAAAGTTATGTCAAACGTATGTTCTTTATTATGGGATTGCCAGAAGAATTAATTTTAATGTAAAAATATTTTTAAGTCCGTGAAACAATATTTTTAGTCTTTTTTTATTATGGGAATAAGTTTTTTCTTTTTTATAGGGGTTTAGAAGAAACGTTATAAAATAATTTGGATTTTTTTTTTTACTTTTTAAAATATTTCTTACAGATTTCAAAGTGTTTTTCATATTACCATTGCATTTATTCATTAATTTTATTATAACGAAATAGGTTATTGTTTGAAGTTGCTTATAGATTTTTTTACAAGTATTGTATATTAAAAATATAACATCATTTAACAAAACAAAAATCAAAATTATCTGAAATAAGGACAATGAAAAGGTCTTGTAACCTAGATTCTGTAGATCAAAACTTTGTAACCAAAAGATATATAAAAAGTTATGTCAATATTTTTTTATTTATTATGGGGTAGCAAGTTTCCTTAATTAGCAAGAAGCATTAATTTTAAAGTAGGAATATTGTTAAGTTTGGCAACAAACAATAATATTAAAACCATAGCAAAGCAATTACAATTGAATTGTATACTTTTAGGTAAGTTTAGTACATAGTTATCATTAGAGAAGCAATTTAAAAAATAAAATCTTAATAGTTCTCATACGAAGCTACTTATGGCATCAAAAGTTTGTTTCCTACATTATTATTTTGTTTGTTTTTCCCTCTTTACTCTAGAAGGATCAATTTTTATCTTCTGTCTTTTACTAACTAATATTGTTTGAAAACATCTGTTAGTAATAGACTGCTAAATTATTTACAGTAAGTGCTATATTTTTGATCGTTGAAAATCTATAATTGATCTTACACATTTTTAATTTTGATCGAACTATATAAAATTGAAGATAAATTATTTTTGGGGTTACAAACTATTTCCTTGAAGTGTTTACGTTTTGTTAACAGTTATGAGTTCTCCCGATTCCAAACAAACGGTTGTAAAAATATGACATTTTTTGAGTCAAGAAAGTATAAAGCTACAGTAACCATTTTGGTAAAATAGTCAGTGGAATTTAAGTGAGGGCAAGAGTAGCCATACACCCATTAAAATGTATTGGCTTGCAAAAGAAATTTATGATTTACCACTTTAATTCTACTAAAATTTATAACTAAACATGCGTTTTTTTTCTCAGTATAAATCAATACTTTTGGATACTTTTAACCAGGAGAACTTGTATTTTATAATCACTTTTTAAACACGCTTATTAAATACATTTATTATTGATTGCTTTACTTTTCATAATGAAATATACGTTTATCAATGAAAACATCAGCATAATCATGGAACTATAAAATCCATTTAAAACGACGCGGATCATTTCAATTAAAATGCAATTAAGTATAAATCACCCTGTTTTATTTTACTCGTTCATAATCAATGCCCAACGATATTCTTACGCTTGTGATTGATGCCAACAATCAGCCACTTTGACGTCGAGCATAATTCAATTTTACAGAAGGATATAATCAACCAAAGCCTGACCGAATCCGAACCGGCAATACATCTCGATTTGTGAATACATCCGCAGAGCCCAGCTGAAAGAAACGAAACTTCAAAAGCTCAGTGTCAATAATCGTATTTCAAACCGAGAATTAATATTCATAAGTCAATCCAATTACGGCGAGTTAGGCTTAGGGAATATTTTCAATTCTTGACACTAATTTATCTGTCAGTGGACAATTCAATTACCGCAGTGATGTATTGGAAGGCAGGTTTATTTTATGCGAAATTATAGATTTGTCGCTGTCGTTCGCTGGAATCCATCATGCTAAGTGCTGCAATTATTTACTCTTCTTGGCGCGCGGTTTTTGGTGTTCTTTTGGCGCTCGGCTATGAAACCGAGTAAAGTGTGTTTGTGTTGGCGAATTTAATGCACTTTTGGAGATGGACAGCCGTGATGGATTGGCGTGAATTCCCATTACTTTAGCTGATTGCTCGCCTTTTGTGGGGGAATCACGTGATTTTAAAAAACATACGTGAGTTGTTTGAGGAGCGAATGTTCTGGGTTGATTGAATTCACTCAAACGCATACTTATGAAAGTGTTAAAAGTTTTCTCACTGAAATTGTTTTGTTAAAGTACGCAGGCCAGTAATTATTTAAATAGGATAAAGGGCGGTTTTAATTCTACAGAAGCACGTTATTAAGTTTTATTAATTTTAAATACATTGATAACTCGACAACTTCCATAGCAAATAAAAATACACTCTAATAGTTATTCAAAAATAAGTAAACTGTACTCATTTTTGAGTACATTCGATGCTTATCATAGCTCCGAATACATAAGTTTCGTTTTTGAAATATTCATATCCTCACAAATGACTACAATGAGTAAAAAGAGCAGTTGCTTGCCTAGATAGGTTGCCTTCATAAATCCCTTCCAATAAATATCAACAATCAACCAGGACTTACTGGGAAGCGAACCCAGATCCTCAGGCATTGCAGTGCAGTGCCTTATTCGTTGTAATACTAGGGCGACGCGAAAAAGTTATAAACAGAAGAAATGATGAAAAGGTGGAGAGCTAAAAGAATGGGAAGTATGATAACTGATAACTCAGTTTCCATTTAAGCAATCGACATCAAATAATGTGGAAAACCATCTTCTGAAAATCTACTTTTAGTTTGGCAGGTCTCTTTGAAAAGATGGCTTGAACGGAAGCTGAGATTAGCAGTATTAAATAACACTGCTTATGTTTGAGAAAGTACGGTTACTTAAATTTGAGTACGTCATAGCTTATATTTACGATGCAATTGTACTCAAAGAAAAATTAGTATGTTCAGGTACTCATTTTTAAGTATTTTTTTACAGGGTATAATTTAAACTTTTAAGTGGGTTGCCTGCCAAAAGGTATAAGTCGATAACAAAAGGTATAACTAGATTTAATTTTTTCCAAATTTCCAAGGTTATCCAATAATGGTTGGTTTGGTTTATAAATAGTTGGAACATAAATAGTTCCGGCTGCCTATTTCTGTTCTCGCGTATTTAGACTTACCACAGCCATATACCACATTCACCTAGTTATTTTAGAACCATGGTCAGATGGCGAAGAAACACCTGAACTGGCACCCAACGCCTTCAATAGACGTCGGGACATTGAACTCCGATCATATGTATCGCGCACCAGTCCCTCATACACGCCGATAATTATTTGTAGATGTTCTGGACGCCTTTTCTAGTATTTTGTAGCGAAGCTGGCAACCTTCCTGTAATAATGAGCCTTTATGCAATAATGAGCTGAATCCACTGATCTCTAACTGTAACTTCTGGATAGGGCAAGCCATTTTGTTGACTTGAAGCCGATGTAGAGGCAGCCATGATGTGACCCACTTTCTTTTCTACCACAATATTTCGTATATTTTTCATGTTAAAATAAGCCGACGTGTATTGTTTTTGGCTGAATTTTTTTCTATTTTCTTTTTAACCCCGTTTTAAATTGCATCTGCTATTAAAATAGAAAGTTATTTGCAAGTCAAAGTCGAATTAGATAAAAAGCAAGAGCAAAAACTGTTTGTTTGGCAATATAAAAATTAATTCTATCAGAAGAAAATATAATATTTATATACATTTAATATTTCTACAATGCTATGGTAACAAAAAACACTACTAAATCACTTAAAAATAATATTGGGGCACATCATGGCTGCTTCCAATTGGCTTCAACGCGCCCATAGAGGAAACAAGGTTTGAGCCTTCTAGCAGTTACAGTTTGAGTTCAGTGGTTGAATCGCATTTAACATTACAGCCAGTGAGAGTTTCAAACTTTAAACGCTTTTATCCCGTATCTCTGTTTTGGGAGTTACACCACTTAAGAACTTACCGACTTATTTGTTTCATGAATTTATACGAATTGTTTTACCTTCTAAAATAAAATAAACTTTTTTCTATTCCTTTTGATATTTTATTTTGTTTGTTTGGAGCAGTTATTTATTCCCTATAGAAATTTAAAATGTGTATGTAGGGGTGAAAAACCCGCCAGTAATATTTAGAAACAAAGAATACTTTCAAGCTGTTTTGAAATTGAAACGATTTTGTGTTAGAGAAAACTAACCAGTTTGAGTTAAATCTTTGCTTAAAATATATAAATATAATAAATAGTTGTTCAAATTCCAGTAGTTTTCAAAAAGAATAATTCAAAACATTGCCCAATTGTAAATTATTTTTCTGTTTTATAACTTACACACAATATCTTCGACCATGAATGGACTGTAGTAGAGCGAATATGACGTCACCATCGTGATGCAAACATCTCAGACCTGATGGCACCAGACACAAGACTTCCTTTCAAAATTTATGAGTGAAATAACGTTCGCGATTGACTTGTGATTTGGAAATAACAGTAAACGTGTTATTTTATGAAGTACAGGATATTTTTATGAATGTATGACGTAGTAAACCATGTGTCTGAGGCCATACCTTCGAGCATGAATGGACTGTAGTAGAGCGAATATGACGTCATAATCGTGAAACCAACATCTCCGACAATAAGGCCTCAGACACGTGACTTCTTTTCAAAATTATGAATTAAAAAATATTCGCGATCGGCTGATGAATTGGGAAATGTGTAACAGCAAAAATTTATAAATGGAATGACGTCATTTACCACGTGTCTGAGGACATACATGCTGGCTTCACTTTGATGTTAGCAAGATTATAACATTATGATTTCTCTACTATGAAGGATCCATGCTCGAAGGGTTACATATATGTTGGCCCCACTTTGATGTTAAAGAGAAAATAAACTAGTTATGGTATTTAGACTTAGCAATTTCTTTGATAAGTGATATGTTTAGACAGCCTGTCCCGGCTTTTGCAAATGGCATACATACCACAGTAATACCACAAAACCCCAACTCAATTTCATGTATACGTACGTTAAAAGTGAAATTTCTGATTTTTTTCAAACTGTTTGCCTTACATGAAAAGATGGCAAACATTTCATTTATACTTTAGAAATTGATATGTTCTATTCGGATTTTGTATTGAAATTTCATAAACAAATTTAATGTAAAAAACACAATTTGTTTCAAAGCCTGTTTTGATAAATAATTTCATCTTAGAAATTGGAAAAACTTCGATACAATAAAAACTGTTTAAGACATATGCTGCTGTTATATTTTAAAATAATTTATGAGTTTAATATCGTTGATAATATTAAAGGTAAATTCAATTTCTGCTCAAACTGTAGGTTATAAATTGTTGTTATACATTTTTCCTAGATATGAATTATGTGTAAGAACATATTTTGATATATAAATATAACTGAAAGAACGATGATATAAATACATTCAAAATAAATTAAAAAACAGCTCCTTTTTATTCCTATTGAAATACCTTTCCAACTTTTCGTTTTGTAAATTATTTGAAATATATAGATTTTTTTTGCAAATTTTATAATTTAAAATTTGTATAGTTACATTTATTACATTGGTTCTTAACTTCCCTGTCATATATTTTTGCTTCTTAAATATAGATATAAATTTATTATGCAACATTTTACTAAATTTGCATAGGTCATAAGTTCAGCACACTGCAAAAAAGGTATTTAAAATGAGGAACTATATCTACTAGCTTTTCTTCGAGTACAATTGCGTCAGCGATGCCGTACTCAAATTTAAGGAACCGGACTTTCTCAAAAATGAGCAGTGTGATTTAATATTGCTAATATCAGCTTCCGTTCAAGCCATCTTTTCAAAACGACCTGCTAAACTAAAAGTAGTTTTTCAGAAGATGGGTTTCCACGTTATTTGATGTCGATTGCTTAAATGGAAACTGAGTTATTTCAATTCAATTATCTTACTTCCTATTCTTTTGACACACCTTTTTAACACATCTTCTATCTATAACTTCTTCGAGTCGCCCTGGTAATATAACGGATAAGTCTATTGACAACGGTGCCTGCAGATGTGTGTTCAATTCCCTGAAAGTCGTCGTTGTAATTGTCGTTATTTATTGAAAGTGATTTATGAAGATATGCCTATGTAGGCTAGCATCTGCTCTTTTTATTGCTGGTGCTCATTTTTGAGTACATATCTTTTTTTAAATTGAAGCGTATGTATTCGGAGTTATGATAAGCGTCGAATGTATTAAATGAGCACATTTGACCTAAACTTGAGTACCTATTTTTAACAGTGCAACTGCCTGCATTCCTGAAATTTTTTCCATACAGTTTGATAAACCACCGCTATGATATCGGAAAATGTTAAACTCGCAATTTTTATCAGCGATGAATGTGACCCGTAACGGACCCAAATGGTTCATATAACACTAACTCTCATAAATAAACCAAAAATGCCTTTTATCACCAGCTTTTACTTTTAAGATCGTTAATTACTTCAGCCGAGCGACTCAGTAACAGACCCATCCAAAGAGATTAAGTCTCCTCCTCCTAAGAATCGAATCCCGATATAATGCCATTAAAAGACAGGAGAGGGTCTGATCTTGTTATCGGGGCGTGCCACGCCACTGCACGACCCTGATCACGCCGCAGGTGTGCCTACGCCCCTTCAGAGGAAACCGACGCCATTATCTCCTACACCTCTTAAGATCAGTGGAGGGACAATAACGCCTCTCCATGGCGGATCCCCCTATTGAGGTGAATCTTCAACGAGAAAAGAGTCTAAAGTCGCGCAAGACCCTTAATAGAATCAAGAAACGGTGGAAGAAGAAGAACGTTCGAGAACAGGGGCGGTGTTCGATACTTGGAACGAAGGAACCCTTTTGAATGGAACGAAGTAAATTGGATACCCCAAGGGATGGGGAAGGGAGGTTGGAGGAACGCAAGGAGGCGTTAAAAATCTGGTTAAAATGCAAGCTCCAGTCATATCTTACCGTAAGATAAAAATAGTCTGAAAGGTAAGTTTTGGGGGTGCTTCAGGAGGGTTCCGGATTGAAGAGGGTGGGGTTGAGGGAGAGGGTGGGGGGGGGGTATAAATGATGATCATTATCGAATCACGTTTTCTTGATACAGTTGTTGACCTCTTCATTGGGAATTTTATCGTTTAATTAGGTTTGGTTGAGAATGAAATCATGGAAAGGTGAAATAAGTCGTCTTCGATGGAGAAGAGTGTGGGTTTCTGGAAGATATAATTTTTTAGTTGAACTTTTTTCGATGTGAATGTCTCTTATGCATTTTGGTAATTATTAATATATGACTGAATCAGGAATTGAAGTAAAATAACCTTACTACTACACTGCTATCTCTCCATAACGAAATAACCGTCTGTTCGCTGTTAAACATACGTACTCAAAAATAAGTAAAATGTACTCATTTTTCAGATATCGAAATAAGTAAAATTTACTCATTTTTCAGATATCAAAATAAGTAAAATTTACTCATTTTTCACATATCAAAATAAGTAAAATGTACTCATTTTTCACATATCAAAATAAGTAAAATGTACTCATTTTTCAGATATCAAAATAAGTAAAATCTACTCATTTTTCACATATCAAAGTAAGTAAAATTTACTAATTTTTCACATATCAACTAAGTAAAATGTACTAATGTTTTATTACATTCAATGTTTACCATGTATTTGAATACAGGAGTTCCAAGTTTGAAAAAGATATGTACTCAAAAATAAGCACAATGAATAAAAGGGGCAGATGCTAGCCTATATAGACTGCCTTCATTCATCCTTTTCAATAAATATCAACAATTACAACCAAGAATTACCTGGAATCGAACCCATATCTTAAGGCACAAAAGTCTAGTTCCTTATCCGTTGTGCCACCAGGGAGTCGTGAAGAAGTTATAAACAGAAGACTTGTTTAAAGGGTGTGACAAAAGAATGAAAAGTAAGAAAATTGAGTTGTAATAACGCAGTTTAAATTTAAGCAATTGGCATCAAATAATGTGGAAAACCATCTTCCGAACTATTAAGTTTGTCAGGTCGATTTGTTAAAATGGCTTGAACAGAAGCTTATATTATCAATATTAAAACCACAATGCTCATTTTTCAAAAGTACGGTTGCTTAAATTTGAGTATGTCGTCGCTTATTTACGATGCAATTGTACTAAAAAAAATGAGTAAGTTCAGGTACTTATTTTTAAGTACCTCTTTCTTGACAGTGTTCTTTTGTTCATTGTCTTTAAAAATAAACGAGAACAGCGTGATTTTTAATTTAGCAAGCGCGGTTTGTTACTAGCTTGCTAAGTATAGCATAATTACTTTAGTCTACTAGGGTAGTTAGAACTTTCAGGAAAAAGAACGTTAACGAAAATATATGTTTCTAAGAAACGGATGTTTTGATTCTTGCAGTGCAAAGGAAGAATGAAAAAGTATTGGAATGACTATACAGGAAAAAGAACGGAAAAAGAACGTTAACGAAAATATATGTTTCTAAGAAAGGATGTTGTTGCAGTGCAAAGGAAGAATGAAAAAGTATTGGAATGACTATACAGGAAAAAGAACGGAAAAAGAACGTTAACGAAAATATATGTTTCTAAGAAAGGATGTTTCGATTGTTGCAGTGCAAAGGAAGAATGAAAAAGTATTGGAATGACTATACAGGAAAAAGAACGGAAAAAGAACGTTAACGAAAATATATGTTTCTAAGAAAGGATGTTTCAATTGTTGCAGTGCAAAGGAAGAATGAAAAAGTATTGGAATGACTATAAAAGTGGATTTGATAAACATATGTGCATGCAAGTACATATTTTTTTTTTCATGAAATAGGACGTAAAATTATTATTTTTTAATCAATAGAGTCAACTTGTTTCTCTTCTTTTCTCTGTAACTATTATTTAATCTTTGTTTAATGAGTACTGCTAAATAATTTTAATATATTATCTGTTCTTTTCATAAAAAATATATTTACTTATTAAAGAGGTATTAACAGAATGATTTTGACTTTTAAACTAATGTTAACATATATTTTTGGATATTTTTGTGCATGCAATGACTATACAGGAAAAAGAACGGAAAAAGAACGTTAACGAAAATATATGTTTCTAAGAAAGGATGTTTCGATTGTTGCAGTGCAAAGGAAGAATGAAAAAGTATTGGAATGACTATAAAAGTTGATTTGATAAACATATGTGCATGCAAGTACATATTTGCATGCAAGTACATTTTTTTTTCATGAAATAGGATGTAAAATTATTATTTTTTAATCAATAGAGTCAACTTGTTTCTTTTTTTTTCTCTGTAACTGTTATTTAATCTTTGTTTTATGAGTACTGCTAAATAATTTTAATATCTTATCTGTTCTTTTCATAAAAAATATATTTACTTATTAAAGAGGTATTAACAGAATGTTTTTGACTTTTAAACTAATGTTAACATATCTTTTTGAATTGGGATTTTTAAATTAAATTATTATAGGAAACGAAGCAATATATTGCTATTGTCTGGAAAGTTTAGTTATGACTTTACGCTGGACTTGTTACATGACAATTATGAAATCCAGGGATTCTATAGGATTCCTAGAAATTCTATAGAATGCTTGGCGTCTTCAGGAAAACTATTTAATAAAATAATTCTTTTAATCTATTATATTGTCTAATATATTATACTTTTAATAGGGATTACATAGATTTATCTAGGAAGTATGAAATGTTTACCTTGAAAAGGCTTTGAATGAAGGTATGTATATGAAAATGAAAGAAATACAAAATAATAAAATATAAAACTTTCCTAATGAAGTACATCAAGAGAAAATAAAATAATAAATAATAATTTAGTCCTTGAATTATAAATTAAAAAAATTATTGAACTAGTTTTTTTTTAATCTTGAAAGACATGAAACGGTTTTTATTAAAATACATTCTTGAAAAAAGAAAAAATATCAAATGAAATATAAGAGAAAAAACATTTTAACCAAAATATTTTACAAAAAAATACAGACGAATTCATTTTGGTTAGTTTAAATTATAATATTTTTTTTGTATAAATTTCTTTTCAAAATTATAATTTTTTAAAAATACCTTTCAAGTATTAGCTAATTTTATAAAAACCTTTATAATTTTTTTTTAATATTTAAGAAAACACTTTCACTTCCAAATTTTAATATATGATCGATTCAACATATAAGATTCATAATTAAGTTCACTATTAACTTTTTGTGTGTATACTTATTATATTCAATTTAAGTACTATTCGTTTGAAATAATTTCAATATTTTTATAATTACTGAAAATTCCTTTTAAAATTGTTTATTTTTATTTTTTCAGTAAGAAAGTTCTATAATTTATTTGATAGTTTCGTTTTTAATATATGTATCTCAATGAAATCCCTTTCACGATTTAATTGTTTGAGAGGAAGACAATTAAGTTCAATTTAAAATAAAATGCTTTCCTTAATTGTTGCAAGAAGTAGGTTCATATTTAATTTCCTCTGGTTCCCTCAACAAGAAAGTCCTATATTTTATTATTTTGTATATATTTTGTATACGTCTTTTTAATAAAAGCCTGCTCATGACTCACATTTTATACTTGACTAAATAGCATTAGGTTTCAATAAAATAAACACATTTAAAAATGGATCATATCTAGATAATAAAATTAGTTTTACAGTTACGTTTAAAAAAATAAATATGAATTAAAATATAAGAGAAAAAAATATTATTAAGCAAAATTCATTACAAAAAATACAAATTAATTCATTTTGGTTAGTTTACTTCTAATAATTTATTTTGGTTGGTTTAATTTCTATAATTTTATAATTGCTGAAAATTGTAGACTGTATTTTATTATTATTTATTAAAAATTGAAGTAAAAATATAATGAAAAAACAATATTTCCTGCAACAACAAGTAGGTTTATATTTTATTTTCTCTTATTTTCCCCAATAAGAAAGTCATTTTATATTTATTTAATTCAAAATATATTTAATGCCTACGCAGAGTATATAATAAATTAGAATAGTTCGTTTATACATACTTCATTAATTTCAAAAACTTCATGCTTTCATACTTCATGCTTTCATACGTCATGCTTCCATTCTTCATAGTAATAAAAGTTCAAAGTATGAAATCTAACATTCTTTAGAATGTCTGGATTTCATACTCTGCTTGTAACAGACAAATATGTTAGAAAACATTTGGCTTACAAAATAGTTGGGGTTTTCTTATTTAATGACTGACTGTGTTTTCTTACTTTAATAAAAAGAGAAGAAAGTTTTTGTGAATATTTTAATGATAGTTTAACTGAATTTAATATTTTTTTTTATTAATTCAAAGTGTCAGTTTGAAATGAACAAAATATAACTCTTTACTACATACTTATAATATATTAGATGAGTTAAAACCAACTTCACTAAAACGTTTCAAATTTAATTTTATCTGATGGAATTATTATTTTACCATATCATTAATTCCTTTTAACTCTCCTATTTAAATTACATTACATTTTGATTACAATTCTAATAAATTTAATAAAAAAAATAACTATTTGTAGAATATAAATATTTAATTTATATTTTTGAATACAAAATGAACGGACAATAAAATGAAATTACCTTGTTCACGTTTAATTCTAAAGATTTAGTTTGCTTCAAGAAAACTAAAGAAACGTAATTATGCTGTGGATGGCTTTTGAATGAGTTTACATTTAAGGTTTTCAAGAACAAAAACGCTGTAACTGCACTTCTGAAAGCAAGGCAAATTACATTTAAGAAATCATCATTTTACCAATGCGAGTTTCTTTAGAAAATATTTCTTACATGCTTCACTACAAAATGCTTTTCATTCACTTCCAACCCAGTGTTTACTTTACGAAATGTTATTATTTACCTAAGGAATTTGAAGATACGCGAAATAAACAATGAGCGCATTCAATAAACACCTTAAAATACTTTTCAGTCTTGAAAGAAGTAATCTAATTCCATCCGCAGCGAATCCATAATGAAATGCCGCCTCACGAATTTTCCCCAAATAAATATGCATTCACGTTCAGTTACCAATTCAACTTCAAATGAATAGAAAGCTCAAGACGAAAGACCACCATATTTCCACGCCATTGTTATTGAAGTGTACCCTGTGGCAATTCTGAAAAAGGAACCCTTATTCACTACCCAAGGAGGGACACCTGGCACACTTTTACCTTGCATACTTCAACAGATTTATGAGAAGATGCGATATGCTTGAATAAACCCATTCACAAGATTAAAAAAAAGAAGTTAAAAAAACTAAATGAGAGAGACATAAAAAAATTCCAACCCAGAAATTAACGATTGGACTTTTTTTTCCCTCTCCTTCCATTTTATTTTTTACGCTTTCTTTGAATTCACGAAAAAATGAATGCATAAAAAAGCGAGAATGTATCTAGCGAGCTCATTAGTCTGGAGTGACACATCTCTAATGTGTTCTGAAGCCAGAAACCTCCCAAAATGCTGCTAATTAGGTAATTTGACCTTACCTTGATAAGAAAAGAGCACTAATGAAAAAGAAAGTAGCAATATGGATGTAGATAAAGAAAAATGACAGTTATTGAGTTTTTTTTTGTTAATATGGATAATGAGAATAAGGGAGTCCGTATTTGAGTTTGTGACTTTTAATACTTTAAAATTTCATAATGTTTTGAAGTATCATAAAAAGCTGAAAATCTTATAAGAAAGCCATTGATCGGACAAATGAACAAAAGAAAGCGAATATCATCATTTATATGACATAACTAGTTTTATTTGAGCGTATATGAACTTGAGATGCCCAAATATACTAATTAGTTTTGAAAAATAATCATACTATTATTAAAGTATGAAAGAGAGTAGGAGATTTTTAAAACTATTGTTGTGCATTTCATAAATGTCTTAATGAGTTGTTAAAGTTTAAAAATAATTTTAAGCCCTAAATCTGAACGTATTTTGTTGGAGATTTATTTTTGCTTTAGACTAGCAAAATATAGTTCTTTGTGTAATGTTAATTAAGACGACGTACCGTATAAATGAACTAGACTAAGCCCTTAAACAATCCCACATACCTAATAATAGCGTTTAAAGCATATTTTATTTTTAATTTTTACCCCAGAAGAACTGTGGAAGAACTACAACGACTTTCAAATCGACTTCTATTATTAAAAATGCTAAAAAAGGTGCAAAGTATAAATTTTATGTTCAGACATAAAATATATGTGCAAAATAGTGGTAAGTCATAAATATAAGTTGTGAATTTGTTTCTTTTAAAAAGGTTTTGTTCCAGATAAAATAAATACGGCTACTGTAAACACTGGAGTGGTCGCTGAGAAAAGTGGCATCATTTTGCAAGTATCCCAACTGCAATGTCATCAAGTTCAATGCGAAACCCTCAAGCAGCAGTGTCTTCGTCATTTCTCCAGAATAATTATTACCACTTCGGAATGCACCAGCTAGAAAACTATCAAACAAGGAACGAAAGAAAAAGAACATTTTAAATCATGTCAGACAGTCCAATAAGAAATATACTAAGGGAAGAAAACAAAATCATAGGAACAAAAAACTACAAAGAGGTAGCAAACCAAAGGTGACGAAGCGACAGCACAACCGAAAATTAACTTCAGAAGAAGTGAAGAAGAAGATGAGGGAGATATATTTTGATGACAGTCTCGATGTGGAAAGGATCCCTGGGTTAAATGATGAGGACGATGGACTTATTCCGTTTCATTCCAACCTCAGCGACTGTGAGATTTCAGCTGACGAAGATCCTGCTGAGTTGAGGGAAACCTGATCCACATACATTAAATTTTAATGGAGGAAATTCTAAGCAAGTATCCCGTGCCATACAAACACTCATGGGCCATTTGGCCTGAGCTCTACGGAGCATAGTGGGCACGGGTCTGGGTCTGTAAGCAAGTGGAACTAAAAGGGCTGTCACCAGGAGATTGATTACATTGTTGTCTTATACTATGTAAAATTAGGCATTGTGTTTTATGAAAAGTGTATTGTGATTACTACGATGGAAAAGTGGGAAGTACTGGAGCTTACCTAAAATTAGAATGATGTTTGATATAAATTATAGAATGTAGTCAATAAAATTGCTTCGCCTAAGTTCTTATGTTCATCTAAAGGTGAGAAGAACGAATACTTATTGGACGTGACATGTCATTAACTTTTTCACCTACTCGTTAAAATGCTATAATTAATAGAAGGTAAGTAATAGTTATCTTGCTCTTCTTGGTTACTTATTCAATGTAATTTCTTCATAACTTAACTATTAATGACTATATATTGAGCTAAGTTTTTTGTTGTTTTTGAATGAAATATTTACGTGTGGAGGTTTAAGATTAAAAAAAAATATGTTATTTTATTTAAAAATATTCAAAATGGCGTCGGAATGCTTTTCTGTTGAAGCAAAACCGGCTTAGTGCGCATAACTTTTCGCGCATTCATTTGACGTAATTTTCTTTGGTCATGGGTTCAAATCTTGCCCTGCTAAGATTTTTCGATTTCAAAGAAATTTATTATTAATTAGAATTAATTAATAATTAACAATTTTATGACTCTAATTATTGTATTGTCACCGGGATTACGTATGTATGCCAAGTTTCAAATTGCTATGACATTTGGAAGTGGGTTTAAACTGAGTTACAAGATTTGAGGACGCATCACACCAGATAGTGTTAGTTAAACAAAAGCATGTAATGTAATAAAAAAGGAACAAGCAGTATATTTTAAAGGGGAAAAAATTATGATTGATTTAAAGACTAATTTTACAACGACTGAGACTGCTTTAATGCCCGATTTGATGTCAAATTTGTTCTATTACGTTTAAAAATATTATTTTAAATAAAAATTGAAAATATGTTGCTTTAGCATTGGTTTATTACTTCTTTCTCATAAAGAGAAATAGTGTGCTAACCTACCCAAAGGACCCTATTAGTGGGGCTGTTTGGTCAAACTTACTTGATTACTCTCCAGCACTCTCAACGTTTGAGTGTTAGGTATTTATGAATGAAAAATAATGCATTGTTGCCTCATAGATGTAGTTTTCGTAGACACAATCAAAATTGTCAAAACTTAACTACATTTGCTCTGAAAAAAATCAGTATAGATAATTTTTGCTAATAAACCCGGTTTCCCCTACTTTTTTTTATTAAAATATTTAAAAGAAAATTCACATTCAAATCTTATTCAGAAGGAAAATTATAATTTCATCAAGTCTCATCAAAATTGAATCAGTCGTTTTCGAGACAATCGTTTTAATGGTTGCTTATTGAAAGGAATTTGTTCCCCTAAAAATAGGAGGATGTCTTTGTTGCCGAAGAAACTGAATATTTATGACACATTCATTTTCTTTAATATTATGTCAAAAAATATATATAATTTGTAAACAATATTCAGTTCTGACAAATTTCCATTTAACGAGGGCATATTCATAACAAATATCGACTTTGAGAGTACAATGAGATAGTGATCGGAGTGTTGCCAGTTTCGTTCCCAATCGACCACAAAGAACGACGTCTGCCGATTACTCAATCCTAGTGATATATAAGAGTGAATGGAGCCTAAAAAAGGGTGTATGAGGGATAAATGGTGTATTTATTGTGACAGTGTGCTGTCACACGTTGCAATTTTTACATAGGGATCTGACCTATTTTGTACTTTGTGCAATTTGGTCAGATGGCTAGACTGACGGTCGCCGGTTTTTATTACTGTGTTACATTGTGGGAGAGTTTCGTCACTGAGCCATTTTTTACAACCACGCCAGGATTGGCCAGGAGGGGTGACCAGGAGGGGCGGAGCGAATTCCAAGTGGTGGGTTTAATAATTTATGTGGGATTGCAACCCCCCACCCCAAGACACCACCGTGGGAAATTCAAGGTTTCCCACATGACTTACAACTCTGCCTTTGCCCAAGAGATACGGGTAAATTTTTGCTCCATCGTCTCCCGTCCTCATGTCCATCTCCGGAAAAGTCCCGAATTTCATGAGACCAGACGGCAGCGCTCCCATTTCGTACCAACGCCACTGAGCTACGGAACCAGACGAGCCCCTGGAGAAGGAAAGGTCCTGATACCAGGACGCCAGACGTCAGCATCCACATTTCATGGTAACGCCCCTGGTAGCCGGTCATCTACACCCCAAACAACCAGCTAATCGCCTCGGACGGAACTCTCCCCAACCGGTACACGTGAGTCAGTATCACATTATTGCACATAACCCCCCAACCATAAGTTTTCTCCTATATAATTTAATGTGTCAATAAAGCACCGTTTTAAAAGTAAATTATTGGTATGTATGTATTTTTTCCAAGACGACATTATTCATAAAGATACAAAAAAATAACACAACGCAATACAAAAAATGTACTAGCCAATTTACACCACGACATTTATACATATAAATGGTGTATGGAAAAATAATACGCGTTAAATCTGTCGTTATTCAAACGTCCTACGGCATACGTAGATGTCCTGGGCTCTCAGGCATTGTCTTGGTCATCTGACCGTGTTTTAAATTACGAAGAAAAGACACACAGGATAGATTCCGAACCATCAAAATAGCCCATTTTTCAGCTCTAGTTCTGCTTTAATTCAACCAACCATCAATATATTTTATTCTCTTATCTATAATCTTATATGTCCTTATGCCAATTCTATTGAGGTTGCGTCGGGTGCCAGCTCAGATGTTGACCTCGTCATCTGACCATAGTTCAAAAATACGAGGCATCGTTCCCGGGTCTTTCCTTCGAGATAGGCCCCGAACTGTCGCCAATAGCCCACTGTGCAGCTCTAGTGCGACGTTTTTTAAACAAATCACACCAAACTTATGCCAATTCATGCTGTGTGTAGTGCCAGTTTTAATGTTGTCTTAGTCACCTGATTATAGTTCCAAACTACGAGGCAGTGTGTCCAGGTTTTTCTTTCGTGGTTTGATTTGGTTAATTAACGTCACACTATAGCTGCACAGTGGGCTATTGGCGACGGTTCGGGGTAAATCTCAAAGGAAAGACCCGGGAACACATACACACTCACACATACACATTCATACAACATTCATACATGCACCTCGTTATTTTAGAACTATCTCGAAGGAAAGACCCGGGAACACATACACATTACCACACACATTCATACATGCACCTCGTTATTTTAGAACCATGGTCAGGTGACGAGGAAATACCTGAACTGGCACTCAACGCCTTCAATAGACGTCGGGACTTTGGACCTCGATCAGATTTATCGTGCACCTGCCCGTATACACGCCGTTAATTTTCGCGGATGTTCTGGACGACTTTTCCAGTATTTTATAGCGAAGCTGGCCACCCATCGATTACATGATCACTACTTTTTTACTTTTCTTTGTCAAATCCATCGCCTAGGATCGAACCAGGAATCTTCGCATTCCCAGCTGACGCCTTTAACCGCTTGGCCACGGATGCCTACTTTCTTTCGTGATAGATCCTGAACCGTCGGCGCTGTCAATAGCCTACTCTCCAGCTCAAGTGCAAAGTTTATTCAATAAACCAAACAGAAATATCGCCAATAGTCCATTGCGTAGCTCTAGTGCTATATTAACTGAACCAATAATACGATACTAATATTATTATGATTCTAACATCATTATGTATCTGTTTAAAGTAAACAAAAATGTTTTCAACTAGGCACATAAATTGTAAAAAATAAATTAAAGGTTTATATTAGGTTCAATTTGTCCTCAAAATTCATGGTCATAAGTGGATTCAAAAGACTTCATTCAAATATAATCCGTTAAGGAATGTAAGGTTAATTATAAAAATCATTCATATGTTAATTTAATAGCACTTGATATTCAGAGTGAGGGGATAATATATAGTTGGTCCTTGTCCTGAATCAATTAGAGAGCCTTGTAAATAAATTAGCAGCTCATTTTCAGCTCTAATGGACTCCCGACAACAGAACAAAGTGAACAAAAGTGAAAATGTGAATGGATTTCTCATCATCTTCATCTAAGATGGCGTCTTTTGCTTGAGAATATATAATTTTATAATATTATACTTTACACAATACGTAATCAACCGTGATTGGTTTTAATAATACTATTGAGAAATTAGACTTTCAAGCTTAGTTCTGATATTTGTTGCATAGATTTTCATTTTAAGAATGTAATATTTGTTTCCAAATTCCTTTGTCTTGTGATAAAATTGAAAATACTTCACATGAATTCAAATTTATCCGATTTACGGTTCATTAGGCCCATTCTACACTGACGTTAATACGCGCGTTATCTTTTGGAGATGGCTCGTCGATTGGTGAATACAAGTCCTGTTTTTAGTTTTCCCTAATAACAAAATCATCTGCGAAAGCTAACGTGCGTAAATGACGTACGTGTATAATGGGCTTTTAGAATTCAAATATTAATTGTAATAAATTTCAGATCAGTATAATTCTGTTCATTGAGCTCTAATGTTTACTGAAATGTACATATCTTTTCTATTCATATTTTTTTTTAAGTTATGTTAATTTTTCAGTACCACAGAATGGAAATTAAAATTGATAGGTTATCTTTATGAACATATATATCTAATCTAATACTATTAAACGGGCAATGTTTCTGTTTTTGTTTGTTTGCACGATCGCGAAATCCTTTCAAATGA
This sequence comes from Troglohyphantes excavatus, assembly GCA_963932185.1. Lineage (NCBI taxonomy): Eukaryota > Metazoa > Arthropoda > Arachnida > Araneae > Linyphiidae > Troglohyphantes > Troglohyphantes excavatus. The sequence goes on from OZ010677.1 coordinate 42,587,432, forward strand.
TTTTCACGAACATTGATGTATTATTAATTTTGAGGGTAAAAATTTGATTGGGATAAGTTTCATCTTCGAAAAATGTCATTTAGAAGGTAAAATAAGCAGATTAATAGTTCGATGTCATTCTTTTCCGTTGCAAATTATTCATCGCGTATAAGTTAATAGGTTATACGGCAATAACAATTAAACGTTATTTAATTCATCGTATGTTACTTTAATTCAAAACGTGTAAAATATTTTGATGATATATTTTTATTATAATTTTTATTCTTAAATAAAGTACTTTTTTTGTCCTAAATAACCGAAGGAAAATTCAGTTAATTAAAATTAAAATTCAAAAATCGTTTGCGTTTTCAAATAAATAACAAACATATTCTAATAACGTTTTCGTGTACTAAATACTAAAATTATTTTAATAAATATTTAAAAAAAGAACTTGAACAAAAATAGTTTGCATTTAAAATAATCAAAGCTTAATTAAATTTAATTCTGTGACATTTTACTGTGTGTATGCACGTGGAGTCATAAGTGGAATACACAAAAGAAAAGGTTTAAAATTCTATACAAGAAATAAGTAAAAGAAATGTCGTTTGGAAAATCACTTAATTTTTTTTTTATTCCATGTTAAATTAATTATTTATTTCGCTACAGTTAATTTCGACACCAAGTCATGCATGGAGGACATTGATATGTAATTACACAAATAGAAAAAACAAATAGAAATTTCAAAACAAAATACTTTTGCTTAGAAGGAATAATTTAGTTTGTTTTGTTAAGCATCTATATTTTAATGAAATCAATTGAACAATATTGTTATTCGGTAAGTTTTATTTTAAAAATTGTTTATAAATACATATTTCAACTTCTATTTTAAAATTAAATTAATTAAAAGAGGTTTTATTAATATGCAATATTTTTAAAGTTAAAAAAATAAATTTCAGTGCATTTAAAACATTTTTGTTCTACGCCATTATTAGTTTACAAACTGTTTATAATGAGACCTAATTCTAATGGTATTAAACAAGAAACAGGGTAAATATGTGAGTTTTTTAAGTTTTGAAGATATGTTCTAGAAATCGTTAAAAAAGGAAGTGTTTCTAAAAATTCGAATTTGTTTACCATGGACACTTTGCACTGCTGTTGCGAAATTTACTTGACGTCATTTCAAGATATAAGCGACTTCACACGCATTTGTTATTGGTTCATGGAGACCACGCGGTTTGTTATGTACCAATCACAGAGGCTAATCAACCATGCTTTTTTTAATCCGTCAACATTTTAATCTCGAGACCATATTTTTGGTGTAGACCATATTTAATGGTTTGTTATATATTCCGCATTCTAATTATGAGTAAATAATTACTGGAAAAGTTAAATAGTTTCAAATGCTAATTTTTTTTTCTGGAAATATGATACCAGTAAATGTGTCACATTCTTAATATAAAACCCACATTTATATTACGCTGAAATACAATGCAGCATTTATTTTTAAATTTCAAGCAGTAGATAATCGTTCAAAATACGTTTGTGATGTTTTCATAATGAATGTAACATTGTACAAAAGTTGTGCGATTTCTATTCTTGCACGTACCTAATTCAAAATGAAATAATTCTCGATATTAAATTGTATTAGTTAGTAATAATTTAATACTGATCTGTTTCACAGGATACATAAATAAGTTTAGTTTCAAACAGAGAGGAATTCAAAATGAGTAATGAGGTTTTACAATAGAACAATGGGAAAACCGTTTCAAATTTTTCATTCACCAAATTTAAAACCCGTTTACAATATAAATTTAACATTTACTATACATGTGTTTTTAATTTTTTTACCTTGTTACTTTAAACAAGTATTCTTCTTTATTGAAAGATTTGTTCGGAATAAACTTGCAACTGCCTAATGCAAAATGATATTACTTTCGATATTAAGTGATATTAGGTAATACTAACTAAATACTGAATTTTTATGGATTACTTAAGTATGTTTATTTTGAAATAGATATTTAAATGGGTAACGAGTTTTCAATTAAAGCGTACGAACACAAATTTAAGTAATCGTACTTTCTCAAACATGAGCAGTGTGATTTAATATTGCCAATATCTCAGTTTCAATTCAAGCCATCTTAACAAAGCGACCTGACAAATTTAGAATAGTTGTTCAGAAGATGGTTTTCCACTTTATTTGATGTTGATTGCTCAGTGGAAACTGAGTTATTACAACTAAATTATTTTGTTTTCCATTCTTTTGGCACATCTTTTTAACAAGTCTAATGTTTATAACTTCTTCAAATCGCCCTGGTAGCTTAACGGATAAGGCTCTGGATAATGGTGCCTGCAGATTGGGTTCGATTCCCATAAGTCGTGGTTATAATTGTCGATATTTATTGAAAGTGATTTATGAAGTCAGCCTCTGTAGGCAAGCAGCTGCTTTTTTATGCATTTTTACTCATTGTACTCATTTTTGAGTTCATGTCTTTTTCAAAATTGAAACTAATGATAAGATCTGGGGGTTGTCAAGTGACTTAAATTATACAAATATGAAAATGAACAAATACCATTTTCCATTTCTAGACAGCTAGACCATCTATCAATTTATCAAGTTATGTGGGTTTAGTTCAATAGGTTGCCTAATGATGAGTTGATTGTTATTTTTCCTAATATTATTTCCAAAGAACGTAAGTTGTAAATTTTAAACGGCTTTCATCTAGAAACTCTGTTTCTGAAATAAGAGCGTTGGCTTCCAACCCGCCCAATTTGTAATGTTTAAATATGTAATAAAATTTAAATAAATTAACTAAGACAAACCGCGCACTGTCAACTACCCGACAAGCAACTAAACTATGTAGTTGCACACGATTGGGAAACAAAAATTGGAACCGTTCACTTAGCAAATTTGTAGTTGCTAAAATATTCTATTGTTCGTTACAGGAAAAAAGCCAAATAACCAACAATTTGTAAATTTTGTATGGATTGGGTGGCGAATTTTCACCTACGTTTTGGCGATTGCAAAATCTGAGATATGACAGTCCTCAGTTGGATGCAAATAAATAATCGAAAGTTATTACTGGGTGTTTTCCATAGAGTAATGATACAAATAGAGGAATAAAAATGCTGATTTCCGTGTGTCCATCATTGGAACCACGTGATAGGTGGAAATGCCAATTCATTCATGCGCCAATATTACTTGGCAGGCCTTGGCGACTTTAAGAACTAAACGAGATCGAAGTATTGTAATATGGTTTTGTGTTTAATTTTGTAATTAAATATCGTTTTTTTGAACGAGTGGCACAATTTAAGGGAGTTTAACAGATATATTAAGGACATTTTTCGTACTTTGTAGTTTTGAAATAAGTGCATTACGTTTTTATGTAAAAAAATGACCTTAAGCGAAGTTCTTTCAATTGTTATTTCGTATACTTCAATAGGAAAACATGAGAAATATAAAGAGTTTCGCTTCTTCGAGTATTGAACACAAATAAAATATTTTCGTTTCGTTAATGAAGAGGAAATATTTAGCGCATATTGTTTGAAAATAAGTAAATACGTACATATATGTAAAAAGTTGAATACGGACAGAACTCCTTATCACCGAAAGAGAAGAAAGTGTGTCAAATTTGAAACTCCTTTCAGATGTCTGAACGCCAAATGTGGCAGCGCTATAACCACGTGATGTGGGTTTTTCTTTTTAACGTTGACACCGCGGCCTTACGAGAGTCTGGCATTGAAGGCGCTCTCTATTTAAAATTACAACTCTCTGGTGTTTTCTAGTTGCTCAGTGGATTAATAGTTTCAGAGTAATTGTTTGTAGAGAGCGACTAGCATAATACATAAGAAATGTTGTATTTACATTCTACAGGATATATTTAAGTTAACTCTCTGATGTTCATGAATGTTATATCATGTCAAAACGATCTTCACGTCGAAGGCATCAAATTTTTAAATTCATAAAAATACCCCATTTTACAATATTTTATTAATTTAAAGTATTTAGGTACAAGTTACAAGTTAACTCTTTACAATTAATTACAAATTAAAAAAAAAATAACGTAAAATATTGTACAAAGGAAAAATTAATTAAAATTCCAAAAATTATAAACAACTTTACAATTGCCGAAATCGTTTGCGCGTCAATGAACTAATTAAACTCCATAATTTGCAAGTTATTCTATTAGAAAATCGCGTCTTCCATTCTAGAGATTCTAGAAACTTCGATTTAATGAAACCTTCTTTTAACTATTCTAAAACTTATATTGGAAATAAAGGCGAAAGAAGGTGAATGTTGACACATTAGCTAATTAAACAACCAAAGTATTAGCGTGCGATTCGTGGCGAAAACCTTAACTTTTATTCTAAAGGACCTTAATTGATATCCTTAACGAATCAAACAAGACGAGGGTTGAATTCGAAGGAACTTTTAAAATTTCGCAAAGCAACCTAATTGAACGTTTCGTAAAATAATGACGTAGTTAAATTATTAAAGTGCCTGATATGTTTTGACATCTTTATTTCCAAAAAAACACGAAGTATCATCTTTAGAGTCAGTATTTGGGGAATGAAGTGATTTAAGAAGATAAACAAGGCCATCATTAGTGAAATTCTATTGGATTTGTTGATAGTTTTAACGTGTTTATCTGTACAGAAATAATATTTTTATGTGTTGTTAAGCTTTGAACTTCATTATTCTCCTTACACATTTACTGTGTAAACAACTCTTATTAGGTTTGGTAAGACTTTTAGAATATTCGACTGCATAATGGTATAGAATATTAAAATATATATGTTTTGCCTTTTGCGGTTCAGATATACTCCCAGGCACCATTTGTTTCGCTGTTCTAAACTCGAGAGTTGTATGTAAGGCACTAATGTAAGACATTTACCAAATATGCGGAAAAGTCTCGGGTTGCTGGTTCGCTCGAGCGGAAAAGGCTTCAACCACAAAATGTTAAAAATTACACTAAAAGAAAATTAGTTATAAAAAATGTTAATAATTTCTGTGCTATGTATAAGAGTATTTTAAATAGATGCATCGAAAGTTTTTTAACTGAAGTTCGGAGATTAGTGGAGTTAGCCTAGGCCTTCAGCTTCTAAAAGACGCATGTACCCATATGTAATTGAATTATTTAATAATATTATTATTAATATTATTAATTAGCACTGTTAATTAATATGGATAATTAATATTATTAATTAATTACTCATATTGAATAATGTAAATGAATTGAATTTAACACCGTTAATTGCTAATATATATATATATATATATATATATATATATATATATATATATATATATATATATATATATATATATATATATATATATATATCGGATAAAAACTCCACAAAGAATAACACGATAGCTTAATTTTACATGAGAAATAGTAATTAATTCATAAGAAAATAATAATTTCATAAGAAAATAGGCACCGATGTGTATAAAATCTTGAAATAAAGAAAAACACGTAACGGGACGGAATTGTGTGTGCTAATTTATTCTGAGGATGAATCACCTACCTTGGTGACGTTTTAATTGGAGACCATTTATATTTCTAAAATATGCTGAAATTACTTTCTTTTTTAATCCCCTTTGGCCATGCTGCGACACACATACACTCGATAATTTGTTCATATAATATTCTATAACCAATTTATTCATAACTGCATAGACGAGAAAGCGAAAAAGAAAATGAAAACACTAAAAATCGACTCTAACGAAACCCCCACCCTTACAAAAACACAAAGAAACTCCCCAAAAGACAATAGAAAATCCCCAACCGATTCCCTCCGAAATCGAGATTCCCGTCAGTCACAACCGATCGCGCCCCTTCACGCCACTTTAAGAAAGAATTAATCACAGCTCCGCCCCTGAGCCCTCCGGCTCGCCATTTCGGAAATCTATTGTCGAGTATTATATCTTCATTACGGGGCTCTCAATGAGTGGTCAGAACCCCCATCTTTGGGAATGGCCATCTTCTTCCTCTTCTTCTTCCATTTCGATGGGGGCTCCTTTCTATGGGAGCCTGGAATGGGAGTGCCCAATGATTCGGGCGGAAGAAACTTGTGAGCCGTGGGAATCGGGAGTAGTTCCCATTTGCTTGTAATGATGACGGTCTATTCGGTGGGACTCTCGTGTTGTTTGTGGCTTCATTGGTTTTTGTGAACTGCGATTTTTTGCTGAGGGCCATGAGGGTGTATTGAAATACACTCAAACATGTTTTTGTGCGGTCTTTTTTTGTGCGATTTTTTTGTGTGATTTTTTATTTGTGCGATTTTTTTTTGCAATTTTTTGTGCGATTTTTTTTGTGCGATTTTTTTTGTGCGATTTTTTTGTGCGGGCTTTTTTTGTGCGATTTTTGTGTGCGATTTGTCTTGTGCGATTTTTTTGTGCAATATTTTTGTGTGCGATTTTTTTGTGCGATTTTTTTTGTGCAATTTTTTGTGTGCGATTTTTTTGTGCGATTTTTTGTGCGATTTTTTGGTGCGATATTTTGTGTGCGATTTTTTTTGGTGCGATTTTTTTTGCGGTATATGAAAATTTCAATCAAATTGGAACATAATTGATTATCTGGCTACCGAGACATATACAAGCGTCAGTGAAACAACAGTTGTTGCAAAAACTGATCACCAAGTACATGACAACTGAAAAAAAGCCAACTCTAAACGAGTGCGAGGTAGTATATCTTCAAGTGAAGAAAGCGATTTAGAGCCAGTTTACCACAAGAAATTTCGCGTATTGTTAGACTACAAAGGATAATGGTTATACGTTTTGAAAAGTATTGTATATGTAAATAAAATATTTAAAAATGTTCGAATGTGTATTTTATAAATCAGATTACAAAAGGTTTGGCGAGATTCCAAGTAGCTGCCAAGCCTCGTGTTTTTCTTTTGTGCGGTATATCAAAATTTCAATCAAATTGGAACATAATTGATTATCTGGATACCGAGACATATACAAGCGTCTAATGAAACAACAGTCGTCGCAAAAACTGATCACTGACTACATGGTAACTGAAAAAAAGTCGACTCTAAACGAGTGCGAGGTAGTATATCTTCAAGTGACGAAAGCGATTTAGAACCAGTTTACCCCAAGAAAGTTCGCGTATTGTCAGACTACGAAGGATAATGGTTATTCGTTTTGAAAAGTTTTGTATATGTAAATAAAATATTAAAAAATGTTCGAATGTGTATTTTATAAATCAGATTCCAAAAGGTTTGGCGAGATTCCAAGTAGCTGCCAAGCCTCGTGTCTTGATTTCCGTTTAAAAATCAATTCCTAGTTATTTCGTAAGGTTTTGAGTTATTTTCCAAGATACTTTTTTTATGCGGTCCCTATTCACCTCGTAAAAAAATTACTTTTTAATTGTGTTGCGAAAACTATTTTTTATAGCTACTCGTGAAGTTTTGTGCGATTTTTGTTATGCGTTTTACTTTAAGCGGTTCCTATCCACCGCTCAAAAACAGTTTGAGTGTACACGAAAAATAAATTTGTAAAGGAATTTGTGTTGATAGGGTGAGTAAGGTGGAATAATTTGGGTTTTTTGAAACTATATATTAAATTACACATTGCTAAATTTATGTTTTGATTTTGTTCCCTTTTTTAAAAAAAATTACTTCGGATAATAGAGCACATTTTAGGAAAAAAATATTAAATTTCAGGGTGATTTAATTTAAATTTAACAGACTATTTGTTTGTGAAGGTAACTTCCGATCGTTCGATGAGTGAAAACTTCTATACAACAAATTTAAAAGTCGAATTGTTTAATATTATTCATAGGTTTTATATCGAAACCTTTTAATACATTACATGAGAAAAATTAGAAATAATTATAATTTACTTAGTTTTTTTTCAATGTTTCGCAGTGTGGTAAAATGATTGTTTCGAGTTATTAATGCTAAAGAACTTGGAATTCGTAAAATGTACCGATTTTCGGCAAAAGTGCAATTATTCTACAAAAATAAATGTGAATTTCGAAGGTTATAAATGACGAGTTAATTGTAAAATATTAAATACTGTTGTGAATATAATGTGTTACACATTTATTTAAAAAAAATAAAATGTCGACAAAAGAACATATTTCGAAAAACAAGTCGCCGTAATGTTTGCTTGTTTTATCAGAAGTTAAACATAATGTTTTATATGAAATAAGAAATCGTTTGAAGAAAAAAATAGTTCCATTAAGATTTTCCATGTACAGAAGACTATTACAGAGGTTTTTATATGTAAAATGAAGAAACTATGAAAATATTAATATGAAGACACGATTTGTTATAAAACTAATGATATTCATAAAAGTATATACCAACCGACCTCTTTTTTGTCGTAAGGAACATAAAAATTACAAATGACTTTTTGTTTCTCTCATTTTATATCCACATATCCACTTTTCATGCAAAAATAAACCTTATATTAATCGCTTAAAAACATTTTTGGGATTTTATAATTCCAAACCATTTAATCTTCGAATAAACTAAAAATAAACAAAGACCTCCTATGATTGAGAAATCAATAAGCAGTTAAAAATAATAACAAATAAAAACGGAACAAAGCTTTTACAAAATGGCGGCGATACGAGCCAAATGTCCATAAACAAAAAAAAGTCACTTCACTTCATATCAAAAGGGACATAGTTCAAAGTCGACTCGTTTGCAATGTCGTCGAATGCAAAAAAAAATCAATTTTTAGAACATAGGGGACATAAGGGACGCCGGGGAGGGTTTAGATGGATCTTAAATTTTCTTGGAACATTAACTTTTGGGGTGATTTGTTATCCGATGATTTTTTTCCCCTTCTACGCGCGATTTGTGCTTTGTTTTTTCGTCAATAGCATCGATCTGGTGTTCTATATATCGTCGCTTTCCCAATCTCTGTGTATGTTTGGTAAATGTGTTACTCAAAGTGTATGACATTTTTATGCTTAAAATGGCGTAATGTCGGAGTTAGAGGCGTATATTTTGTATCACTTTCATATTTCCCCTAAAACGCACCCTATATTTTTTGGCTTTCATCTCTAAAAGCCAATGTTTGTAGTATTATTAATGGGAGTTGTAGTCTAACATTGGTTTGTTGCAACATAGTAGTAAAATTAAAATAAAAGAATAACTGTTCTATATTATACATGAAATGAAAACGTTATTAATTAAAAAAAAATAGTATATGTAATCAGTGGAATTTATCCATAGATTGTGTAATTTCACTAATACTAATACTTGTTTATGCTAATACTTGTTAGATTGGATACAAGCATTAATCCACTGAAGCTATCGACGTATATATCCGTTCAGTTTACCGCAACTTGTTATTTTTTAATCTCAAACCTTTTTCAGTTTGAGTCCTGATCAACATTCAGTGACTAAAATCTATAGACAGATAACTATGAAGTACTAATTCTTGTATTAAAAATATAATTAAAAAAACCTCATTTAGTTAAAAAATAAAACCCGAAAATTTCCGTAAGTGTTCACTAATCCTAAGTCAGGAAGAATAGAAAGGTCTTCTTTTGTGCTTCTTTATATGTTAGAAGATAAAATGTTCCTTGCTGAAGATCAACCAGGAATTTGTATGGGTAGCTTAGTTAGTCAAATAGAAGTGCGATGTTTAACCTTTGAAGCTTTAGATCTTTTAAAACTTTTTATCTGTTTTTAAAATTTTTTAATTACTTATTAGTGACTACTATATTATTGATTGGACACGCGCGATTAGTGTTTCCCTTAGCTTTGAACGATGAGTGTTTTCCTTTAGCAATTTTTGACGTGTTCGAATTGTTCTGTACGTTTGATTCGTTTGATTAGTTTGATTTGTTCGTTTTGCTCGATTTGTTAGTTTTGTTCGATTAATACGTTTTGTTGTACTTACGTCTATAAATTAATACTTTAACTTGAATTTGTGTCACATACATTTGGTTGAAATATTTATAAATTTAATTTTCATCCGATTTCACTGTTGACTTTGGTTTTACACGTCTTGAACGCTGCGATCATCTCGATAGATATAATCTACTTTATGTTTTTTTCGCAATTTTGTTTGAAAACAAAAATGAACAAAAATGATAGTCGCCTCATGAAAAATAAAAAAGTTACTGAAGAATTTATTCGCTCGAATATACATTCATTATGCCTTATTTAGTATTATTTTAATACCTATATATTTGAATTTAAAATTATTTAGCAAAAACAAGCACTGACATTTTTCGTTTAACCTGCTACAGTTTCTTATCAATTACTACTTTTATGAGACATCTTTTCAACACCTACACTATACTCTTAGGAATAATACTACAATTTTTAAGCATGCTGCGATCTTCAAGGTTATTTTTGTTAATTTTGGCAATATGTTCTTCATTGAGTCAAGTGACTTTTAACAATACGAGAATCCTTCAAATTAAAAAAAAAATTACACCGATTCCTTTCCAACATCATCCTTATCCTATCCCGGCTCGATCGAGACTTTGTTCGAGTCTGGCTGTCGATATTTTAGTCGAAATACCTCATTTTTGATGAAAAGAATTTCATGAAAAACACGTTGATATAAATTTCTTTAGTTCGACGAAATATTTAATCGGTGCTTTTCGCGCACAACTGTCTCACTAAAAATGACGAAAAAATTTTCCCCAAAAATTGAGCTTTCATTTTTAACAGAATAACGAACCCGACCCCAAACAAAACAGACCATCTCCCAAATCTGAAACACACACTCAGTCCCTCCTCCCCCCAAAACAAAACCCCATCTTTTCAGACCCAGCAACAAAACGAAAACTTGACTTTCATTTGGACCATTCCCTGTACCATAAATTACCCCCTTTCTTCAAAAGGTGAGTGATCACGAACCCCCCTCCCCCCTAACGGCACCCATCACCCCCTATCCCCAACAGGAAGGCCATTCCAGGTTCATGCATCAAGATTAAAGCTCGCTCCAACTCTCGCAAGTCCCATATTGATCGCTATCTGTTGTGGGGCACCTTTTCATTTGTCTTCTGGCCATGAAAATCAGTGTCAGAAGACTCTTTTTGCTCATAGTTTCCCTCCCTTCTCGCCCTGCGCTCCTTCCCTCATTGCTTCCCGGGCTCTTTTCCGTTTGTTTGATGCATCTTTCCGCTAACTTCTTCCTTCTTCTGGATTCTTCCTTGAGGGATTGGCGAGATAAGATGGCCGAGTTGGTCATCCTTCACCTGGTGTTGTGTCTGGGTCCAAGGGATATCAGCATAGACAAGCGTAATGATAGGATGGCGAATGGCGGCTGATTAATTGAGTTTCGGGTTTGGTGCCGTTGCTTTTGATCAGATTCATTCTGTTTCCGGATGTTTTTGAGGGTCCGGCTATCTTTGGGTTGGTAAAATGTAACAGATAACAGATTCTTCTGTGTAATTGTATTTGATGTATTTGACCTTTCGAGATTCTTGGAGCCAAAGTGCCTAAGTTTCTCGTTACTTTTTTTCGTTATTTTTTTTCATTTTTGTTCACTTGACGAAAACACTGTAATTAAAAGAGGTTGATTAATTACATTTCTGGTTGGATGCCGGATATTTTTGTGATTCCTGCAATTTTTGGGTTGGTAAAGTTTAAGACCCATATTACACATATGTTAGTTATGCGCGTTGCTTTTAGCAGATGCATCCTGTGATTGGTCAATAGAAACCATGTGAGTTGTATTGATCAATCTTTGAGGTATCTACTAAACGCAACGCGCGTGAATAACGTCCACGTATATGAGCCAAACCGATAATAGTTAAACAGATAATAACGTAATATATTTGAGATATTCTTGTTGTCAAGCGTTTGTTTTCTTGCCACACGAAGTCATAGTTGTATGTCATGTTAATTTGTTGATGTTGTTTGTTTAAAAGCGATTGATTTAAAGTTTAATTATGTACATTTACCGATAGACAACCGATATGATTTGAATTTTTATGTTTTTATTCATTACTACGCACATCCTACTTAATTCTATATTAAAATAAAAGTTAGTTTGCACCAAAAGCATGAAGAATGGTTACATTTGTTAATATATTATTAATATATTTCATACTTAGTATTTTTAAAGAATTATATATTTTGTTTCCGTATTCGTGAACATGGTCTAGGGGATACAACAATCAGTTTCCATATGAAATGTCTGAGTTCGAATTTCGGACAATATGTTATTGTGTTGGTACTAGAAGCAACGGTGAGACGCTAACGAAGTACTCCATATAAAGAGGTCACCTTTTACTATGCAATACATATGATATAATGTTATTAGAAAGCGATATGCCGATATAAAGCTCGTTCATTAATAAAATGTGAAGTTTTATTTTCTGCACTTAACTTATAGTATTTCTTTGACATTATTCACATAGTCATGTGCATCAGATTGGAAAGTACAATTCATACTTTCCTAGGCGAATATGTTTGACTAAACTTTCTACCATGATAAATATGTAAATTGTATTAAAATAATAATAAAGTCATCAATTATTTAATTACCGTACATTTGTTGATATTTTATTGGCACCATATTATAGTTTCATCAATCCAAAAAATACTAAAATTTACGACTTAAAAGGATAAAGGTGCACTCCATCAAGGTGTCAAAATTAATGCAGCCAAATATGCTTTCAGTTCAAATTGCCCACCCAAACCAATACTTGCGTAAAAAGTTTTACACATATGCGCTAATAGTTGCGAAATATATTCTACAAACATTAGCAAATTCGAATCAAAATCGTAATTGCGTTAGTTTTCATATCGCCATTTTCTGAATAGTCATTACGATAGTTTTATCATTCGCTATTTCTTAATTACTTTATACTTCGCATATTTAGTAATAGTTTCTTATAAGTTAAAAACCATCGCAAAAATGCCGCCAGGTAAGTTTTTCATTTCGTGTATTTCATTACTTTAATCCAAATCTGGAAAGGGAATTATTATAGCTTTATTAATCCACTAAAAATACTAAAATTTACTTGTAAAATAAAGTAAATATTGAAATTAATTCTTCTATGGCGCTTAATGCATAACAGCTTCCTTTTACTCACACTTAAAATACTCTTCAAAGAAGCGTTTTAATCTATTTCGATTTCTTTGCCACACCCTTAGAATTTGTATGCCAGTAGTAATTTACAGAACTTTTTAATACTTTTTTCTTAAATTTGGTATAAATGTTCAAGCAAATGACCCTTTAAGGTGATATAGACTCCAAATTTGATATAAATTTGAAAAATTTGACTTACTATTCATAAACTGGAATTTTTATTAACTTTTGATAACTTTAGAAAATATTTAGTTAGATTTCCCGGATACCAATTTTTAAAAGATATTGTGTGGAATTTTTTTTGAGAAATACCAAAATGAAACACTTAGCAATTATAACGGTCTCCATTTATGAAAGATTTTATCAATTGTCAAAAAGTTTACAAGTCGTTTTCCATAGATGCTAGTAATATTCTTTAGAAAAATGGTTATCGTATCATATTCGGTCTTTAAGATATTTTCTTACACACAGATGACAATGCTTAAAACCGCCTTTTTCGGTCTGAGGGCACAACAAAGCGTCACACGAAAACATTTCTTTCAGTACCCTATATAAATAGAAATACTTTTGCTGATATATATTAGATGCATTTGAAACTTTATATTGTTCCACGAGTGTTAAAAGAGACGAAAAAAGGCTGCAATAGAAATGCTGCAATTTCAACTTTACGGTGCGAAAAGTAAAAGGTTTTAGGATGCTGGTGTTATATTTCAATATAAGAAATAGCATGATTTTGTATAGTGTAGATGTGTTTGAAATATTTGCTTACATCGGTTTTTAGTTTAACTTACGATATTCTAGCTTTAAGTTTGGATTTCAGTTGACATAGTTATGTCTGTAAGATTTGTTATTGGAGTTTTACCTTACTAAAAGTACTATTTTTAATACTGGAAAAATAACGTTTTTATCTATTATTTTATTGTAACTGCATTACAATTTAAGTATTACTCAAGTAATTGTTTGTATTAACATTTAAACATTGGGATATTGGTCCTTTTCCATAGATATTACTCCATACTTCCATGAATGCTAAAAAGAAAAAAGTAAATTTACATAATCGGTATTAGTAATAATAATTCATATTTTTCTAAATTTAGCAATAGGAAAAAGTGTGTTTGATATACCAAGTTTACAAATAAAAAAGTTGTATGCATTTTAAAATTAATCTATATGTCTAAAATATGAATTATATTGTTATTTTATTTATAAAAATATGTCAAAATAATTTATATTAATATACAAATGAATTCTGATTTTCAATCAGCATTTCGCGGTCTAATAAATGCTATTTAGAGCAGTTACACTATAAATATATACTTAAAAATTAGTACCTGAACATACTCGTTTTTCTTTAAGTACAATTGCATCGTAAATGAGCGATGATGTACTTAAATTTAAGTAACCGCATTTTCTCAAAATTAGCAATGCGATTTAATATTGCTAATCTCAGCTTTTGTTTAAGCCATCTTAACAAAGCGACCTGACAAACTTAAAATGGTTGTTCAGAAGATCGTTTTCCACATTTTTTGATATCGATTGCTTAAATGCAAACTGAGTAATTGCAATTCAATTTTTTTACTTTCCATTCTTTTGGCACACCTTTTTAACATTTCTTCTGTTTATAACTTCTTCAAGTCGCCCCGGTAGTTTAACAGAAAAGGCTCTGGATTGTGGTGCCGGAAGAACTGAGTTCGATTCCAGGTAAGTATTGGTTGTAATTGTCGATATTTATTGTGAAAACGATTTATGAATTTTGCCTATGTGAGCTAGCATCTGCTCTTTTTATTCATTGTACTTCTTTTTGAGTACATTTTTTTTTTCAAAATTGAAATTTCAGTAGTCGGAGTCATGATAAGCATCGAATGTACTCAAAAATGAGTAATTTTTCTTATTTTTGAGGGCTTATTTTTAACAGTGTATAAATCACTGAACTCTAACTGTAACTGCTGGAAGGCTCAAACTTTGTTTCCTCTACGGGCGCGTTGAAACCAATTGAAAGCTGCCATACTGTGCCCCAACATTTTTTTAAAAATGATTAAGGTGTGTTTTTTTTATTACCAAAGCATTGTAGAAGTATTAAATATATATAAATATTATATTTTCTTCTTATAGAATTAATTTCTATATTTCCAAACAAATAGTTTTTGCTCTTGCTTTTTAACTACTTCTACTTTGACTTGCAAATGACTTCCTATTTTAATAGCAGTTTACATTTAAAATGGGTTTAAAAAGAAAATAAAAAAAACTTACCCAAAAATAATATATGTCGGCGTATTTTAACATAAAAAATATACGAAATATTGCGGTATCAAGAAAAGTGTGCCCCATCATGGCGGCCTCCATATCGGCTTCAAGTCAACAAAATGTCTTGCCCTATCCAGAAGTTACAGTTAGAGATCAGTGGTATAAATCTGGTAAGGAAAAAATATAGTTAAGTTTGCTCAATATGTCCACGAATATTTGTCTTTGAACTTTAAAAAGTGAATGAGTTCAATATATATAAATAAAAGTTGGTATGTTTTGTTTAAAAAAGCATTTTTGTGTTTTATCTCTATGTATCACTTAATATAGAAAATCAAATAATCGACTTTTCAAAATTAAAAAAAAAATATTTTTAAAAGCTGAAAAAAATAATATGGATTTTTTGTTAATATAAAAATAAGTATTATTTAAAAACACAAAAAAGTCTTTAAAGAAACAAAACATTTCCTTTGAGTGCGATAAAATACCATCACTCTTATTCTTTAGTTTGAAACTCAGTTAAAAATATAATTATTACAGCTACATTCATAGAAGTGAAAGAATTGTCGGACTTTTGATGATAACCATCGCTTTGTACGAAGTTAAGGTCTTCTTTTTAAGGTTAGGTTTTCAAAGTTTAGCGGGAAGCATATTTATCCATATATTTTTATTCTTTGAATACCTCTGATGTATATCGCTTTTCCGTAAACATAACGGATATGACTTGAATAGAATTTTTTTAATATCTCATTAAGTTTAATATATCAATAAACTTTCTGTCATAAAAATCAAAGTAAATTAGTTAATGGGCGCTTTAAAAAAAAATAAAACATTGTTTTGTGTAGAGGCTATTTAAAGATACTTTTAATTCGCAATTATTTTTTGTGGTACAATATTTAATTAATTATAAGTGTATACTGAAATAGATTTAATAAATTCATTTTTTAAAACAAAAATGATCCAAAATTAATTTTTAAAAACACGTAGAGCTTTTATGTTTAAAATTTAAAAAATGTCAATAAAAAAAATTATATATTTTTTTATTTTTGTTGTTGATTATATTGTTTTTCTTGTTTTAATTTAAAAAAAAAATAACTTCGTTATATTAACATATAAACAGTTTTAAATGTATTAGAGTTAATTCTTGTCATTTGTAAGGTACGAAATTCATATTTTTGTAAAATAATTGCACTGTTTCACAAGTTTGTTAAATCTTTTTGAATTTCTTATTTTTTAGCATTAAAAATTCGAAAACCCACTTTTCACACTTTGCAAAATATTGAGCTAAATATATTAAAAAGCTAAATAAATTAAAATATTTTTCTTATTTTTCATTGGAATGTTTTAAAAGGTTTTTTAATACAAAACCCAGGAATATTACTAAATAATTCGACTTTTATATAGAAGTTTTCATGCATCAAACTGTTACAAGTTTTTGAATACTCAAACAAATCGACTTTTGAACTTGAATTTAATCGTCCAGAAATGTAATTGTTTGCTGAAATGTACTTCATTTAACGAAGTAAACCCATTGAGCGTTTAGAAAATTAATTTGAATAGATATAGATTTCCAGAAATACAAATTTGAAAAATATTTCAATATCGAATATTTTTATGACTTTAACCCTCAGAGCGGTTAGAAAAAGGGCAATATTTTAAAGTGGGTTTCTCAGCAAAATATTTTATCTCATATTTCTAAAACATGTATAATATATATTTAAATTTTTATTATTTTAATAGATATGCCTTACAAGAAATCTTCAGATTTGAAAAATATTTGAACATCGAATATTTTTTATGAATTTAAAGTTTATCTGTATTGTTAGAAAACTGGGAATAAATGGACGACTTAAATCGTTCAGTTCCGACAGAGGGTTAAGATGTTTGTATTTTGTAAAAAAACTGGGAACTTATGGATGACTTAAGTCGTTCAGCTCCGTCAGAGGGTTAAAAAAGAACGGGTTACTTAGAACGGTTTAGTTAGAACGGGAAAGTTTATCTGTATTGTTAGAAAACTGGGAATAAATGGACGACTTAAATCGTTCAGTTCCGACAGAGGGTTAAGATGTTTGTATTTTGTAACAAAAACTGAGAACTTATGGACGACTTAAGTCGTTCAGCTCCGTCAGAGGGTTAAAAAAGAACGGGTTAGTTAGAACGGTTTAGTTAGAACGGGAAAGTTTATCTGTATTGTTAGAAAACTGGGAATAAATGGACGACTTAAATCGTTCAGTTCCGACAGAGGGTTAAGATGTTTGTATTTTGTAACAAAAACTGAGAACTTATGGACGACTTAAGTCGTTCAGCTCCGTCAGAGGGTTAAAAAAGAACGGGTTAGTTAGAACGGTTTAGTTAGAACGGGAAAGTTTATCTGTATTGTTAGAAAACTGGGAATAAATGGACGACTTAAATCGTTCAGTTCTGACAGAGGGTTAAGATGTTTGTATTTTGTAACAAAAACTGGGAACTTATGGACGACTTCAGTCGTTCAGCTCCGTCAGGGGGTTAAAAAAGAACGATATTAAAACATAAGTTTAACAAAATATATAATTTAATATTTAATTTCAAAAACCCAATTTACACCTTCGAGCATGGATCCTTTGTATTAGAGGAGTCATGATGTCCCTCTCGCTAACATCAAAGTGAAGCCAACATGTATGGCCTAAGACACGTGGTTAATTATGTCATTCCATTCATAAATTTTCACTGTTACACATATCTCAATTCATCAGCCAATCACGAGTACTTTTTAATTCATAATTTTGAAGAGATGGCACGTGATATGGGTCTTTCGCTCTGAGATGTGGGCTTCACGATTATGACGTCATATTCTCTCTACTACAGACCATTCATGCTCGAAGATTTACACCATGACCTATTTTTCCCCAACCTACCCTATGTAATTACAAAATTAACAACTACGAAATTTCAGAGTGGAAATGTTGAATCAGTGGAATGTTTTATCAAATCCCAGAGTGGAATGTTTTATCAAATTAATATATAGGTTTATTTTTAAACACTCTACTTTCAACGAATGACGAAAGGTAAAAAAAAACATGTTGTAGATGTTATTGTAAATACATTTTCAAAAATATAAGCTATTTATCACAAAGTTTTTAAAATTTCTTATAAATATTTAAAAAAAAATATTTTACAATACCAATATTTGTATAATAATAAAACTGATATTTTCTTACTCTTCTCAACATTCCAGCACTCCCAAAAACTTCAAAGAGAATACTCCAAAGAATTTCAGAAATTGAATTTTCACTGTCCCATAAAATGAAAGCCCCGAACTTCACACAAAACATTAAAAAATAAAAAAAATCCCTCAGGAAATCCCCCAAGTTTTACAAGCGCCATTTTTACAGTCATAGAAATCAGTCAAAAAAAAAAAAAACTGACCAAGCGGGAACGCAAACCGCTGGTAAATATCCCCCCTGGAACGTGTTTGCCAAGTTTATGCAATGAAGCGTTAAGAAACGGAATTCCATCTCCTGGCAACGACCACACGAGCCCCCTTTTTTGCGCGGGAAACAATTTTTTTTTAAGTCCAGACCCGAATTTCTGGAAAATGTGCCGAAGGAAACTCAAAGAAACTTCGCAGTTGCGTCAATCGTCGTGGAGGGAATAAGAGAAAAAGCGGGTAGGGTGTTTGAGGAAGGATACAAATCGAATTTTGGAACAGGGAATGGGTGGTATTTAAGGTGCTTCGGGTGATGGCATTTCTTATTTTACCCCTTCAAGAAAAATCGCAATTTTCGGACATCGCTCGTGATATATGCGGGTAACTCATCAGAACGCATTGCGATATGCCTATGGAGTTTTGCTCTTTAACCTTCTGAGCGGCGAGACAAATTTAAAAATTGTCAAGTTATTTTCACTGTAAGAGGGTTTAGTATATATTTCCAATGCATGCATTTTATATTTATATTAATAATTTAAATATATATAGCTTTGAAATGGAAGTCAATGTCTTGGACTTGAAAATGATTTAAAAATAGAGTATTTTTAAGAATTTAATATTTATATGGATTGTTGAAAAAAATGGACAGTTTCGAAGATTCATGGAGAAAATTGGAGATTTTCGGAGATCTATGGAGAAAATTGGAGATTTTTGGAGGAAATTGGAGATCTTACAGACGTCCAAATTGCTTAAGAGGGTTAAGTAAATATTACTGCCTACATGAAAAAAAATCTGAAATACAACTTAATAAATACATTTTTAGTACTTTCCTGCAAAATCTACGTACTATTAATAGTTTTTTTACGCAAATACATACTTTAAAATCGGTCCAGAAACAGCAGTCATCAGAAACGTGAACCACATAAAATGCGTTGATCGTGATATGGGACTTTCGCTCTGAGATGTGGGCTTCACGATTATTTACACACTTATAGAATATTCACACAGCTTAACCTATTTTTTTGAAATTGTGTTTGAAGAGCAGCTGACTTTAATATAATTGTAATATCTATAAGAGACAAGACGGGAAAAGGGTAGTATCTCGGTAATTGTTGCCACCAATCAGATTATATTCAGAAATATCAGTAAACTTATTTGGGTCATTTCACTTTTTCACAACACCTGTACGGTCGTTGACATCGTTCCAATGCGTTGTTGCCATAGAGTAATGATACAAATAGAGGAATAAAAATGCCGATTTCCGTGTGTCCATCATTGAAACCACGTGATATGTGGAAATGCCAATTCATTCATGCGTCAATATTACTTGGCAGGCCTTGGCGACTTTCAGAACTAAACGAGATCGAAGTATTGTAATATGGTTTTGTGTTTAATTTTGTATTTAAATATTGTTTTTTTTAACGAATAGCATAATTTAAGGGAGTTTAACAGATATATTAAGGAGATTTTTCTTACTTTGTAGTTTTGAAATAATTGCGTTACGTTTTTATGTAAAAAATTTACCATAAGCGAAGTTCTTTTAATTGTTATTTTGTATACTTCAATAAGAAAATATAAACAATAAAACCTGAGAAATATAAAGAGTTTCGCTTCTTCGAGTATTGAACACAAATAAAATATTTTCGTTTCGTTAATGAAGAGGAAATATTTAGAACATATTAATAAAAGAAGTAATAGAAAAGAAGAAGAAAATAAGTAAATACGTACATATATGTTAAAAAGTTGAATACGGACAGAACTCCTTATCACCAAAAGAGAAGAAAGTGCGCCAAATTTGAAACTCCTGCAGATGTCTGAACGCCAAATGTGGCAGCGCTATAACCACGTGATGTGAGTTTTTCTTTTCAATGTTGACACCGCGGCTAAAACAATTGTCTGGTATTGAAGGCGCTCTCTATTTAATATTACAACTCTCTGGTTGTTGCATGATTAACTACAGGTACTTGCATTTTTTATAATGTTTAACAATACTTCAAGTTAATATTTCGTGTTTTAATTGCATGTATGATTTTAATTCAGAAATGTCGTTTATACCATCTTGTTATATGTAGTTTTTTAGATAAAAAAAACGTTATTTGTTTTATTGTTATCAATACTAAAACTTTAGCCTAATCGCGAAACTCAAGAACCTTACATTTGTGGCAAAACGGGGTGTCTAGAGACATTTATGCAGTAATAGTGAAAAACTTGAAAAAGACGATCAGTGTGTTTCTACTGCCAACTCTATTCAGAGTAGGGATGTATTAGGTGCAGTGATTATGGATGGTGGACACACAACTCTTATGCAGATTTTGAGAGTGAAGATGTAGGCGTTATTCATGTGCGTGGGTGCATTGAGGAAATTAATGATTTATGCAAATTAAAACAATTGTTCACAAGTGAGTAACTTTTATTTAATTTTTCATTTTTTGCACATTTTACTTCTAGAATTTAAACCGAAACTTAGAATACCCTGTTTGCCTCGCATGTGGTGCAAGACGGGCCAAAGCTCTTTCGGGAAAAAATCATTATATTAAAAAAATCAGATAATATTTTATGTTTTAATGATATTTCTATGTAGCTAAAGAACCAAATAATAAAACGTTTTGTAAAATAAATAAATTATCAGTTGATTAAGATGTGAAATTGCGCTAAACCTTAAATATCCTGTCTTGTCGCACTTTTCCTATATATATATACTTTGATTAACATTTTTAATTTAAATATACAGTACAATTTATTATTAAAAATATATATTTATCAAGAATATTGAGAATTAGAACAAAAAATACAGCTCGAAAGAAAATAATTAAAAAAAACCTATAACACATCCCCAGCCTTGCCGTACTATGAATTGTTTCGTATATAGCAAAATAAATTACCAGATAACTTCAAAAACAAAAAACACATATATGTTCATTAATTTTCTCAAATAATATCTCTGATAATGCTCTAAAAATTTGAATAATTCAGCTATTTCATTTAAATTTTTTTATTTACACTCTTTTAGTACTAAAAACTTATGAACAATACTTTATCTTCTTATGCTATATTTAAAGTAATCTAAACATACATAAATCAATTTCATAGTTTATGTACCAGCACTTAAATCCCCCAGAACATTCTCGCGTTTATAGTTTCACTTCATTTCATGGAATAGAAAAGCTCGAATTGTTTTTGAGAAGCAAACTATCATAACTAGACGTAATAATAAATCCCTTTTCTTTTTTTGCTTACTTTGAACTAAAAGGTAAGGATTTAACAAGAATTTTTAGATAAATAATTCATACGACTTTCTTTAAATATTCAATTTTATGTATTATGCATTGCGGGGTTTATCAAATGCGCCAAACAAATTTATGATGTTCGCAAAACATTCTCAGTTATTAAACAACGAGCGATAGCAAAAAATTAATTCAATACTTTTCTTAAAAGGCTTTTATTCAAAAGTGGTTTTTATAGTTTAAAAACTGTTATGATGCAGAAACAATGAAGAACATAAGAATTTTTAGGTAAAATTTGTTCTAAGAAGAGTTTGGTATATTTTATGGTAATCCTTCATTTTAATTATAAATATACTTTTCGGGAAAACTGCACTTAAATATACTTAGATAAGAATAAATTTAAATTTACTATCAGTGTTCGGAATAGTTAATCATGCGAAGAAACTGTAATTTGATTCGCATGCATGCAGCGCCATCTTCCGGAAATCGCATTCTAAAATATGAGAATCGTTTTAAAAAAAAGAATTTTAAGAAAATACATTTATCAAGAATATTGATAATTGGAACGAAAAATAAGACACAGATAAACAGGTCTGGAAATTTTCTTCCTAAGTTTTTAAAGGTGTCGCGTGAAATTAACATTTGATATCTTTAAACGAAAACTTCATCGATTTTGCCATTTATAGTCGTGAGCTTAGAAATTCTGCTTTAAGAATATTCTTTTTTTTTAAACATCTCGTCAGAATCGAGAGAGGAAAGAGTAAAAAAAAATGAAGAAAAAATGAGTAACTTGTGTAAAGATAAGGAAGTTATAAAAAAAAGTGTTTAAAATTTCTCGTCAGCTTCAAACAGAACGTTTTGAGTTTCTAAAGTTGAAATTTTACGCCTCAGACGGAGCAAGATATGAAAGTGATTTATTATTTGTGTGACAAAAAATGGCGATTTTTTTTCCTGAGAAAAATTCCTTGTCAAGTGACGACATTTTTTTCTGAATAGTTTGCACTTGAAAAAGTAATATTGAACTAGTTTCTGAAAGATAAGTTTCGCATTTGTAATCTCATATTTCTTTTATCATAAAGCACTTAAGATTTGTACGTGAAGAGTTTCACAAGACTTAGTTTGTCATGATTTAATTTCAATTATTGCTTCGTGCTTATGTTTCTTTTGTATTAAAAGAAATATTCATAACTATTACTGTGAAAAGTCTTTAAGTTTGGTTAATAGGGTGTGTAATAATAAACCGCACATTGTTAAAAATATGTACTTAAAAAAAATAGTACAATGAATAAAAATAGCAGCTGCTTGCCTACATAGGCTGACTATTTTTTTTTTTTTTTCAAGCCCAAGGCTGACCCAACTTTGTTTCCCTCAAAGAAAACAGGCCCCTCCGAAGGGAACTCATCAAAAGACGTGAGCATACAGGTCAGCCCGGGAAAAAAAACAAAAAACACTACAGCATTCCAGAGACTCAAGCACCATTATACAAGTTCAAAGTTGTGATAAATCACTTTTAATAATTTTCAACAATTACAACCAGGGCTTATCGGGAATTGAACTCAATCCGTCTACCTCATGTCGTCCGCGCCGAAGTCCAGGGCGTTATCCGTTACACTACCAGAGCGACGTGAAGAAGTTATAAACATAAGTAATATTTAAAAGGCGTGGCTTAAAAAAGTGGTCACTTAGTTTTATCGGCCATTACATCTTTGGAGGAAAAGGCATATTAATACCTCATAAGGAGATACGAACGTTGTAGCTTCAGGTAGTGATAGAGTGATTTTACACTGTAAAAAAATTTGCTTTAAATTGAGTACATGGACGTACAAGTTTTTCTTTGAGTACAATTGCATCGTAAATGAGCGATGACGTACTCAAATTTAAGTAACCGTACTTTCGCAAAAATAAGCAGTATGATTTAATATTTCTAATATCAGCTTCTGTGCAAGCCATCTTAACAAAGGCACCTGACACACTTCAAATAGTTGTTCAGAAGATGGTTTTCCACATGATTTGATGTCGATCGCTTAAATAGAAACATAGTTATTACGACTATAATATCTTACTACCCATTTTTTTGCCACGCCTTTTTAACATTACTTCTGATTATAACTTCTTCATGTCTCTCTGGTCACGAACCTGATAGTACAACGGATAAGACCCTGGACTTTGGTGAGGACGACAGAAAGTAGACACGGATTCGGTTCCCGGTAATTCTTAGTTGTGATTGTTCAAAGTGTTTTATGTAGGCAATCGACCGAATATTTTACACGTTTTTGAGTACATGTCTTTTTCAAAAATGAAACTTATGTATTCGGAGCTATGACAAGCATAGAATGTAACCAAAAATGAATACATTTTACTTATTTTTAAATACTTATTTTTAACAGTGTACCAAGAATATTAATTTGAAATAATTTCTGTTTTTTGAAATTTCACATTATACTATGTTTAATAATTAAATAATTGTTCTTATAAAATATGGATTATATAAATATACAGTTTAATTCGATTAAGTTACAGATGTTACATAGAACGTTACATGTCTTCCACATTTTTTCACGTACCTAACTGCGGCTATATGACCGATTCAGCCCATTTGACGTTTTTAATTTTTTTTTTAATAAGCATGCTATTTTTATATTCTTTTAAATAGTCTTCATATGAAATTTGGACAAAAAGATTAATTATTATAATTTTTTTTTAAAGTTTCGTATAAACGTTCTTGAACCAATTTTGAATATAAACCCTCAAGATTAGTGTTGAATACGTATGATTTTAAATATTTGAATAGCATTGATTTGTAATTTTAATTAAAAATTATATGTCGAAAACACTTTATAGATGATTATCATCATATAATCACTAGTACTTCTTTGAAAAAAAGTAGACTTCTTAACCAAAACAAAAGCTTAAAGAAGAACATATACGTTGTTTTTTTAATGACTTCAAGGAACATAACTGCAAAACAAACAAATTTACAAACAGGGATCTCGCTAACGCTCAATCAATAATTGTATTTATTGAATGGTAATATTTTTAAAAATGTTCTTTAAAAGAATAAATAATAAATTCAGTTTATCCCGCCAATTAAAAACAAGCACTGTAATTGTCTTTAACCAAACTGTAAACAATGTTTCTTTCAAAAAGCAAGTACATGAAATCTGAAAAATAAAATTTTCTTCGCACCTTTACACACACACTAAGATATTCAATTCCCTTTGTTGAAAAGCCGCGCTAATCATTCAACAGGAAATCCCGGAAACATTTCATAATTTATTCAAGAGCTCAAACGAACCTCATGCTTGTTCGCCTCGCCAAACCCTCCAGTATTTTCGGCAGAACATTCCAACAGCTTTCAGAGAACAGCATGAATTATTAATAAAATTAATATTGGATAACCTAAATAATGGGCTTGCAGCATGTAAATGGCGTGTAAACCTTGTTCTCATCGCGCCCTGCTGCAAATTGGAAATACTATTATACATACATTTTCCAACTGTTGGTCGCAGTAATTGTATTTTGAGTTGGTTTCGGAAATTTTGATTTTCCTTCAGTGTTTCAATGGAAATTGTTAGAGTTTTGTTTCCAAAAATTTTCTAGTGATAATTTTATTTTTATTGTATATATACATATGTATATGTGTAGGTGTATTTAAAATATATTTTTTTAAATTTAATATATAATTAGAATTAAAATGAAGTGTTAAATAATATATTTTAATAAATGGAAACCTACTTAGACTTACCTTCTTCCATGTTTGCTGTTGCGTATAGCGCATATCCTTTAATCCTTTTACATATATCTGTTTACAAATGCCGACTCAAATATCATTCAAGCTTTTAATTTAAAAAATTAAATTTATGTTTTAAATGTAGTAATGATAAAACAAACTGAAATATTATTGAACATTTGTAAAGTTACTTTACAATTTATCATGGAACATTTATATTGTTTAATTTATAAAATTAGAATGTTTTCGTGATAAGTTATTATAAATGGGTACCTACTTGCTTATCTGCTTTTACGTTTGTTTCGTTTGTTGTTGAGCATGGGGTGTATCCTTTTATCCTTTTACATATCCTTTTTACAAATGCCGATTCAAAAATCATTCAAGCTTTTAATTTTAATCATTAAATTTATGTTTTAAAAATAGTAACGATAAAACTAAAATATTTTGAATCATTCGTAAAAAACACTTTTAAATTTATCATGGAACAATTATATTGTTTAATTTATAAAATTATAATGTTTTACTTTTAAGTTATTATAAATGGGTACCTACTTGCTTATCTGCTTCTACGTTTGTTTCGTTTGTTGTTGCGTATGATAAATATGAATTTTTAATCTTACGTGACGTGTGTGACCCATTTGCTTGCAAATGATTCACACGCGTCTTAAAGTCCAAATAATTACAAATGTGCTGAAAAATGTTGTCTGAATGTCACGCATGGTATACTGGAATGCCCGTATGTGAAGTCATGGAGTTGCATATATTTTTTCACTAAAGTTTCCTTTAAATTTAAACTTGTGTTTGGCAGTAACACGAGAATATATTGTCATCGAATTATTTGTGTAATTACATCTTTTATTCATTTCATAGTATGTTTTCGATATCAAAGTTGTGCAATTATTATTTTATTGTCTAAGTAACCATTAAAATGGCAGATGAATTGGCCAGACTAGACTCTTGTTCCCCCTTTATTGGTCCTGAGCCAGCATTATGTATCTCTAATGAAGTTATCAGAGGTACTGTCTTCTCTGTTTTTAGGAATCTACAGTACAATGACTGGCGCAGTGCATCAGACCAGATACAAGCTAGAGAACTTAATAGTGGATGTCCTAGCTCTCGTCATAAGGAGTTGTTAAAGCTCCATCGCTCTGGTATTCGTAGGGCTATTGGATTACTAACTGGGTATTGTACTCTCAGAAGGCATCTAACTATTATGAGGGTTAAGGATGACCCTTTGTGTAGGGGAGGTAGGAATAATGATGAAACCGTTGTACATATTCTCTGTGAATGTGACTTCTTCTCCGCCCATAGGTTCGAACACTTGGGATGTCACTTACTTGAGCCTTGGGAGCTCCAGGACATTCCTGTTAGATCATTGCTGAATTTTGCTTCAGCTACGGATCTCTTTTCTTAAGTGATCAAATATTTATTTTATTTCTAGGGGACGGTACAATAGATCCCCGGTCGCAGTGCTTGCTCCAACTCGAGCCTCCATCCATAAGTCATAGTTGTAACAAATGTGCTCCTTAAGAGGTTTATAGAATGAGGAATTTGAATGGACTTTAAAAATTCGGAAATTGAGTTTTAGTTCAATTTATTTTCAATCATAATAATTAAAATTATGATTAGGAGTTTGCAATCTTTATTAAGTACATATATACGACTCTAAATAGCGCATCAGACCAGAGACAAGCTAGAGAACTTAATAGTGGATGTCCTAGCTCTCGTCATAAGGAGTTGTTAAAGCTCCATCGCTCTGGTATTCGTAGGGCTATTGGATTACTAACTGGGCATTGTACTCTCAGAAGGCATCTAACTATTATGAGGTTAAGGATGACCCTTTGTGTAGGAGATGTAGGAATAATGATGAAACTGTTGTACATATTCTCTGTGAATGTGACTTCCTCTCCGCCCATAGATTCGAGCACTTGGGACGTCACTTACTTGAGCCTTGGGAGCTCCAGGATATTCCTGTTAGATCATTGCTGAATTTTGCTTCAGCTACGGATCTCTTTTCTTAAGTGATCAAAGATTTATTTAACTTCCAGGGGAAAGTACAATAGACCTCCGGTCGCAGTGCTTGCTCCAACTGGAGCCCCCATCCTTAAGTCATAACCATTGTCATTGGAATTTTGAAGTGTTTTCTAAACTTATTTTGATTTAAATTAAATGTGGTATGACCTTTATTTAAAAAAAAAAAAAACTTACTACTGTCCTCTTAAATATGTAGGATTTTTTTATATTTTACATTTTAATAAATCTTCAACAAAAATAAAAATTAAGAAATTTTTAAGAATATAATTTTTTTGTTTAATTTTACGGAACGAATTATACATTACACAACGAATATTTACTTATATTTATTTATCGTACTTATATACTTTATAAAAAAATACTTATAATTACGTGTATTTAAAAAAAAAATCAAAAATATCATTTATTTGTATTTTATAATTTTTTTTAAAAATTATAACTATTTTGATAGAAATAATTTTTTTTAAATGTTTAAATGGTAATTTGTATGATAATATTTCCGAAGAGAATAACATATTTTTAACTTGATTATACGCCACATCCTCATTTGAGTACCTCGTTTACCAACTGCCCGTTACGTCTTCACTTAAGCACTTCCATTACATAACTTCCATTATTCTTGAAGCGACACCTGTCAATCAGCCTAAACTTCTAATACTCTGAATAAAAACGTTAGTGCTATCATTGCGAATTTAAGAATGCGTGAGTTTCTTACAGATTTACCCCACCCTCTAGTTTATAATATTCGTATTTAACGTCTTTTATATATCTCTACGGAAATAATATCATACAAATTACCATTAAAATTTTTTTTTAAAAAATTGTATTTTAATCGAAATAATTATCATTTAATATTTATTTTTTATAAAATACAAATAACTAACGTTTTAAATTTTTTTAAATAAGTAATTATAAGTATTTGATTTTTTATAAAGTATAAATGTGAGAAATAAATAGTCATTGTATAATGTATAATCCGTTACTTAAAATAAAACAAAACATAATTAATTACTTGAAAATTTATTTCTTAATTTTTATTTTTGTTGAAGAATGATTAAAATGTAAAAAAAAATCATACATTGAAGATTATTTAGTTTAATTCTTGAGCCGTATTTATTTAAAACATTAAAAATATTATTTTCTGAATAGTCCGTGATTTATTATATTTTTCTACCACCTCCATACTTTATATAATAACTAATACCATTCCCTAAATTCGAATGCTTATTTAAAAATATAATAATTACTAAACACATTCCATTTGTTTAATCATATTAATTTCTCGCTATTCGATAAGATAATGCATCCCGATTATTACGTAAAACTAAATAAAACTTCGCACTGCCTATTTTGCATTCCACATTGAACTGTAATTTTATCAATACATTTTAAAACATTAATGAGCGGCCCCCGGAATCGTTAATTTTCCACATTGCGGACAAATCAATGCTAATCTCCTCATTTTAGATTCAGCAGATTCGTTACGAATCCACAGCACGAGTGATAAATATTCATGACATCGGGAGTTAATATAGTTCGGCTATTACGCCATACAACTTAATTAATCATTGGATTCTTCATTTGAATACGGTGAGGAGTACTATTTATCGTCTGCGACTTCCTATCAATAACACGGATACGTCAGCTTTGATGACTGTAATAAACCTGCACGTTATAAGGCCAAGGAACGAAATCACATGTTCATTTAATACAAATATCGACGACCAACAACAGGCTCAAGGCCAAACAAAGTTGGTCCAGCTCGTATATAGTCTAATTAGCCCCCAATAAATAAGTATTTGTAATTATACAGGAGTAAATCTATCTGTGACTATCTTCTAACTTCTTCTTAAAACTCTTTACTCCTGTATAATTACAAAATTCACTGGCAAGTTGTTTCATTTGTCTATTATCCCATTATTGAAATAGTGTTCTCCCTTCCTTATTAAAATGCTATTTGTTTAATTTAAACCTATGACTTCTCGTTCAATCACTTATATTAATATCTAAACTTTCCACATCCCCTTGTTTAACACGCAGCTTAGCCATAACTGGCTTTTGCTCCATAAAACACCAACCAACCTTGTTTATTAAATTTGTAAGAGTTGAATCAAATCTCTTATAATTTTTCTCTCCTCCAGAGTATACATATTCAAATTTTATAATCTATCTTCATAATCCATGCCTGAAAACCCTTGGTCCATTTTAGTAGCCATGTGCTGAAGTTTTTCTGAAAAATAAATGTATTTTTTAGGATATGGTGACCAAAACTGAACAGCATACTTCAAAAATAAATAAAATGTACTCATTTTTGAGTACATTCGATGCTTATTATGACTCCGAATATATAAGTTTCAATTTTTGAAAACGACATTTACTCAAGATTGCGTGAAATTAATAAAAAGAGCAGATGCCAGCCTACATAGGCTGCCTTCATAGATCACTTTCAATAAATATCGACAATTATACGCAATTACGACAATTGCGGCAAATAATACGTAAACAGGTTGGAAAAGCTGTTCAAGATGAACAAAATGGTACCAAGAACTCTAAACTTACAAGTACAGAGATATCTATATTTCACCAAAGACGCAAGAAGGAGCAGGCGGAACTTGCGTACGTGCAAAGTATTACAAATCTTAAGCCACAGAACGCAGTGTACATACAAGATTTCTTTCCAAAGTCATCGATAAGGGTAATTGAGGGTCTGTCGAAGCAGAAAACTCAAATACATTTGAATTTATTGGATATTCGTCCACGCCATTTTTTACTTTGTATTTGAAATATTTTTCGTATTTCCTAAGTCAACTTCGCTGATATTAACATGGAAACGTACGGAAAAGACAACGTTCAAATATTGAATAATAATCGTTGATTTAAATTTTCTTATGATTAGCATATGCTGAAGATCGGCAACAAAGTGCCATGAAGCAGTTAGTTTTTTTAAATGTCATGTGACACATACAAGATAACGCGTTATACAGGGTGTGCCAAAAGTCCCTAAAAATTTAAAATTTAATTTAAAATTAAATATTTGACGTGAGAGACTAATAAAATGCTTTTTAAGATGAAATAATTTTTAAGCAAATAAAAACTTAAGTTACAAATTTAGCTGTACCTTTAAATCCCCAAACAAAAAAATCTTCAAAACCTTATCGTTTAATTAAATTAATAAAAATTAATTATAGATAACTTATTTTGCCATAATCAGCAGCTGAAAAGACAATCCACTACTCTATTACAATGTTGTTTGCTACCTTTGTTGCTCGTGACACATCTAAACTGTGATTCAAATCAATCCACATAGTCTTGAGGCTTTTTCATATCTTTTTAAGATTCAGAGCCATCTATGGGTAAAGTTTGGAACTAATATTTTTATTTATTAAAAAAAAACTTTTCATTGTTAGAAGCATTTTTGTCCACAAATCTTACTTTCAAACGCCTGTTACTTGTGTTTTTTTGAAAATATGTCAGCTACGTTTGGCCTTCTTTATATTTATTACAGCAAACCAATAGAACCAATTTATCCCCTACCCTAAAAATTATTCACTCTGTGAAATCCGGGATACAACAAAATTGAGCTTTCTTTAAACGAAGGGGTTTATCCTGTGTATCCCGAAGACTTTTATTTAATCTGTTAAGCTACGGATCGTAAAACCGAATGAAAAATGGCTCCAAATTACGGCTCAATACATTTGATTGATTGAGATTGATAGCGTAAAGTTTAAGAGATCAAGGTGTTTCCAATGGTGTTTTCGCAACTGCAAAGGTTGTAGTTTTCCACTTTTTTTGCTCTAAGTTAAAAAACACGAGTGAAATTTCACTTCTGGTCTTTTGAGATTTGAAGAAACGTAATAAATGATTTAGTGTATTTTTTTGGATTATGTTTTAACTTATTTCTCTAGCATTAGATTTGATCTGAGGGTGAGGAATTCCGGTATATATCTTTTTCCGTTACATAATAAATGTTTGGTTGAAAAAAATAATTTAAATTCAACAAAAAATTTGGGGTACTTTGTTGGAGTACGACCAGAAAATTTTTAAGTGAAAACGTAATTTTAGCAGATAATATATTTGAAATATTTCATATTTGAGAGAATAGCTTAAGAGCAAAAATTACATATTACATTATAATTCCGATTATCCTTATCAATTGGGACCTTTTCCCATTCGGATAATTATATAATTCACAAAAAATATTTTTATACTTTAATATGTAGTGTAATTTAATGATTATTTAAATCAATATCATTGACGGTTAAGAGACTTTTAAAATGTGGATTTTGCTGATTTAATTTTTAAAAGGAGACGGATAATTGACGATCCGCTTGGTTTGACCCGGATATATGGAGTTTGGATAATTGGAGTTCTACTGTTTTTAACAAAGCAAATATGTAAAATATTGTATGTTTATTCATATTAATTGATTTATTAGTGTAAATGAAAGTAAATCGATCAAACTGATCACTTTATAAAAGATTTTTCAAATCTTCCAATCAATTTTGAAAAGGCAGATTATTATTTTAGAAATTTAATATACCAAAAAGATCTAATATCTCATATACATGAAGAAGCCTTCACTACATCTATCATTACTTATCTATACTTCTCATATAGCCAGATGTGAAATTTAGTAGTCCCTAAAATGGGAAAAGTTACCTATGAGTATTTCTATTACACGTTTTAAGAAATGGAAATACTTTACATCTCCAAACAAAAAAAATAGTGGTTATCTTTTCCTGACAATTAAAAAGAAAACTATAATAAAGATTTCCAAGTTTAGATAGTACTTTATTTCGCTTATGTACATTGCATTTGATATTATATAATTTATTTCTTCCTGTGTATTTAACAAAAAAAATACAATTTTTCATGCTATTCTTATTTATTGATTTACAAAGGTAAATGAAAGTAAATCGATCAAATTGATCAGTTGATGAAATATTTTTTAAATCCTCCAATCAATTTTAAAAAGTGCAGACTAACATTTTATAAATTTAATATTAAAAAACGATGGGGTATTTAAGCCATGTAGTATCAAATTAAAAAATATATATATATTTACGGAATAATTTTATCTTAATTTTTACAATTGGTATAAGGTAGATACAAATATAAACGAAATTTTAGCTCTGTATAAGTATTACTTTGAGAGAGAGAAAATTTTTTTTGGGGGATTTATCTGGTTTTGAAAGTTTGAAACCAAATGTAGCTCGACTATTGCAATGCGATCGTTGCACAATAGCGTACGCACAACTTCGAGCATGGATCCCTCATAGTAGAGAAATCATAAAGTTATAATATCGCTAACATCAAACTGAGGACAATATGTATGGCCTCAGACACGTGGTTTATTACGTCATCCATTCATAAAAAAATTCTAGTTCATTCATAAAAATATCATTTACTTCATGAAGTAACACATTTATATTATTTCCAAATCACAAGTCAATCGCGAATGTTTTTTCATTCATAAATTTTGAAAGGTAGTCACGTGCCATCAGGTCTGAGATGTTTGCATCACGATGATGACGTTCTATTAGCTCTACTACAGTCCATTCATGCTGGAAGGATCTATCTGGTTTTGAAACTGATTTCTGTACTTATCTGGTTTTGCAACGAACTGATATTTTCACACCGCAAAATGAATAGCATCTAGATGCTGTGGAATGTTATGACTTCGCATACTGATAGATCTATAGGAAAACTAAAAATAAATGACATAATCTGAAAATCGAAAAAAATGGATCTATCTGGTTTTGAAACTAGACGGATCTTTTCAGCTAAGATATTATGTGTGGCATATAGTGGCATATCTAACGATAAATAAAATTATGAAATAGTTAAAATTGGTGCAGGTTAAGAATTGATCACATGTAATAATGGAATAGTGATTTAACAAAATTTGAATTTCCGAGTAGTTTTTTTAAAAAACTTTCTTTTGAACAAGTAAAGTTTGCATCCATATTCACTAAGGCTAAGTATCTGAAAGACAATTTTAATAAATTTATTCTGTTTTTAATATTACATATAAGATGTAAAATCCTAATATAAAAACAAATACGAGTAATATATAAAAAAACTTTAATAAAAACTTCTTCATCGTAGAAAAGAAATTGAAATTAAAAAATCCGGTACAAGTTTTTTTTTCCGTTTTCGTCATTATTTATTTTGAGCTTCAAAACGAGAGAAAATAAATTCATCAGGCCAACCTTATTAATCTAAAAAACAACAGAATCTCTGCTAATGGGGCTAGGGTATTTCTTGCGAAAAAAATGACAGGGGAGGACAAAAAAAATAAGAACTCGCGCTCGGATGTAATTATTCGAAAGTAAAAAAACACAAAATTTGTTGAAGAAATATTTCGGATTTTTTTTAAGCATCTAAAATATTTTTTTTCTTCTTAAAATCATTTTTTATAATGTGATGTTTTGTATAGGTCAGATTGCGTTCTTTTTTCTCTACGTCAAAGAAAACTGTTCAATTGAAGCGTCAAATAACAAATGAAATCACAAAATGCAAATGAACAAATGAGAAAATAAATTAGGGAAATGTATTTACTGTTTGTTTCAAATCAGAACAGAAAATTTTATTGAGGTAAAAATACACTATAAATAATGAACTCATAAAATTAATTCCTAAATTATTTCTCTAGTATTTGTTTTTAAATTAAATATATTAAATGCAATTATGTAATTTGGTATTTCAGCTTTTGTCTGAAATTATCTATATGTCAGAGTGTTATGCACATATATTATATACTGATGCTTTATCGAGAAGACTTTAAATTCAGTTGATTTTAGAATTGGAGATTATAGAAATATGAATTGGTCGTCAGCAAAAATTTCTCCAAATGCCTAGGGATGTTTCATAGGTTTTTATTTCACGATACATTAAAAGACATCACTAGTAGTCTTAAAGAGACAATAGCTTATTATAAGAAATAAGTTCCAATAAGTCAGTTTCTTTTTAACGTATAAAAGTAAAAACATTTAATATGAAATACTTTTTTAAATTAAGATAGGTGTATCCCATGATATTAGTGAATAAAATTATTACATAATTATTAGTGTGAATAAACTTTAGCTCTTTCGTTAATTAAAAATAAATAAATAAGGAACATATTTTTACAGTCAAATAATCTAATCTAATACATCTAATAAGTAACCACCTAACTTAAGGTATCCGAACACGTTGGAAGCACTTTTTTTAAAATGTGTCAGATAAAAACTATTTAATGCTATTTTTAGATTATTTGTTAATTAAAACTAATTATATATCATGAATATTTAAATTTTATTATTTTAATTATTAAAAAAAGTTCAATAATCATTGAACATTTTACGTTTTTTTTCAAAAACTTGAAAACTTATACAAGACATACAAATCAGTTTATATGGAAAATTTTACTTTTAAAATAAACTACATGTTATTATCTAGTGTTCCAAGTAAAATTAAATATATATATAAAAAATTAAATTTTTGATGACACACCGAAAATTTATTATAAGATTTTTGACAATTTCACAACCTTATAGTTCAAAATTTAGTCCATAAATAAAAATATATTAATGATTTTCAAACAATTTTAGTACATGCACTAGAATACACTCTACTGAATATGGACACAAAATTTAAAGACAATATAACAATAATATTTTGAGTTATGATTTTTGAAATTTGATGTTTTTGAATAAAAATCAATTCTGAGAAAAATGCGTTTAAAGTATAAATTTGTCTATTATTAATATTAAGAAAGTTTCAACACACTTAAAATCCCCTCAATTTATATATTATACCCTCCTCTTGCTCATCTTTAGCCAAATTTCCTTTTTTAGCTAATCTATTTTTTTTCTGGCAACTTTAACATTAGGTAAATTAGGATTTCAGCAGCATCGGCAAGTTTTGTCTCCAGTGTTCTGAATGCAGACTTGGACAGTGTGCCAATATCAATTGAAGAACATAGTTTTTTAGCAACCGAATTCCCTTTCCCAATGAGTCTTAGCCCAAATACAAATGAAATATTTACAGAACGCAATTTGTTTGATTTTTCAGAGGTGCAAAATGTATTTTTGTATTCGCAGTTTTGACATTTCACCGTCATATTTGATGCCAGTCCAAATACAGACTCTTGTAGAAGACACAGTCTACTGCTTAGGCAATCAGGGCAGCACAAACACTTTATCACATTGGAGAGAATTTGAATATTAATTATTTAATTTCCACTTATTTCAGTTCGAGAATAATTGTCCAAATAAGAAGTCATAGTGAGCTTCTTTTCACTTGCTGTAGGCACGTTGTTCAACGCAGATGAATCAGTTTCAGTGGAACATACATATTTATTTCCTCGGAATTTTTTCTTACGAATAAAACTTTGGTTTCTCGAATTCCCCAAGGTGTTTTAACATATATGAAAGAAAATTTGGAGAGTTAATTAAGTTAGGTCTTTAAAAAAAATGATTATACAAATTATACAAAAATAAACATTGCTGCTTGTAAAGAAATAAACAAGAGAGTAAAGTTGTTGACATTTTTAATACAAAAACTTCTGATATAAATGAAAATATTTGGTGGCTAGATTATAGCAACATTAAAATAATAAATATTGCAATTAAAAATTTAAAAAGGTTGAAAATTAAGAAAAAAACGATGTTTCTGCCTCATTTCCGGTTTCGGAATGCTACTTCTTGTTCCATTTAATACGTTTCCACTTATCATATTTTTAAATAAAAAAAAATTGGTAATTTCAGTCAAAATCACCTTATTCAACGTGTGCGGATACCTTAAAACACCACCTTTTTTGCAATGGAAAATATGATTTTACTGTCTCATCAAAATCGGATTATTAGTTTCTAATATAATAACAAACAAACACTGTACATCATGCCAATTTATTGTAATTGATAGTTTTTGCATAGGTGGACTACAGTTCACAGTGACTAAATATAATTTTTTCTATTATTGGAAAAAGTATATTACAAAATGAAATCTATGTTAAATATAGGTCTTTTTTCTAATTGTGTAAAGTATTCTGCTTTCAAACACTATTAATTTTATGTGGTGTAAAATACTAATTCAGAAAATTAATGTAGAAAAAGTTTTAAGAAATTATATTTGGAATAAGATATTATTGATTTTTTTTTTTGAAATAGGGTAGTAAGGGAAAATGGGTTTTAAAACTCGATTTTTGACGTTCTTTGTCCAATTTCTTTCAGTTTTTTTTAAAAATTAATATTGTTTTATAAAAATGTTCACTTATTTATTGAATACATAATCGTATATTTATATTTAATTCGTAAGTTTATAAATGTCTGTTTGAATTTTTAATTTTTTTTTCTTTGATTCAAAGATTGGGAAAAGTTTTTTTGGGGGTATAGAATTTTTTGTGTAAAAAGGTATTAAAATTTTTTTAGTCCAATTAGTAACTTGAATAAATAGAATACACAACAATCATCAAATCTAGAAACTCAGTATATTTGATTATTATGGGAATATGCTTGTTTCAGCTTACTAAATATAAGTTAAAGAATACATCGCAGAATAATTTTTGGTTTATTTTGATTCAGAAACCTTTGTTGTATTAACGTTATATTCAATTTGTTCCGCAGTCGATTTTTTAATTTAATAAAACATTCATTTAATCTTTTAATAAATTAAATAAATGGCGTTATTGTAGCTGCAATTAAAAATAAAAACATATGACCTAATTATATTAATCTAATAACTTTTTTTATTAACATAGTAATTTAATTATATTAACATAATTATACAACATTGTAAAATATATTGGAGCTATTTTTTTTTTCATTTAAAAACGTCAAAATTCATATTTTTGTAAAATATTTGCCCTTTGCCGAAGATCGTAAATTTTTTAACAATTTCTTATCCTTTAGCAATACTATATTAAAATGCAATGTTTCCACTTTGTACAATACATTGAGAAAAATAAAAGCTAAATAAAGTAGATAATTGTTCTAATTTTTTCATTGTAAAGTATTAAAAGGTTTCTCTTTTGTACAAAACTCAGGAATATTGGTACATAATTCAGGTTTTTCAAGTTTTTTTTAGAAGTTTTTATGAATAAAACTATCAATTTTTTTATACACTCAAATAAATTGACTGTTAGACTTGAATTAAATCACCCAGAATTTTTTGCTAAGTGCCATGTACTCTATTAAAAAAGTAAGTTAAAAAAAGTAAATTAAAAAAAAAATTAAAATAAAAGTTTAACAAAGTGTAATTTAAAATTTAATTAAAAAATCCTATTTTACCTCATGACCTATTTCCGCCACCTCACCCTACTCATGTATATCAAATGCTAATTTTTTTTTAATAAGTTTTGCCAGTTTTTCTTTTTTATGACTTATGATTATAATTGTTGCCAGTTTTCCTCTTTTATGACTTATGATTATAATTTTTGCCAGTTTTCCTCTTTTATGACTTATGATTATAATTTCTGCCAGTTTTACTCTTTTATAACATATTATCCAATAAGATATCTTTTATTGTTGAACCTTGGGCCAATTTAAATCGTTTTACATCAAAATTCCATTTTTTGTCACTTTTCTTCACATAACAATCAACTAAATGTGAAATTTGTCAAGCCTTTCAACATAAATATATTTCAAATAAAATGTTTTTTGACACAATTCTAAGTTTTTAAGATATTTTGGTGAACTTAAAAATATACTTTAAACATATTTTAAGAAATATCTTCCCATTTAAGGTTTATGGACATTATCTAAATATTTTACTCGAAGAAATGATTTTGGGCAACTCGTACATATAAATTAGCATTTTTGATTTATTATGTTGCTACGTTATGTTAAGCTAATTTAAGTTGGAAGTGGTATATTCAAAGTATAATAGATAAAATATATGTGTTAATAAATTTTATTATCATGAGAATGAAGAAAATAAGGTAATTTCAATAAGAAAGTATCTTAAAATTAAATGCATTATCTTGGAATATTTGCTGACAATAAATTATATCAAATGGGTGATTTTTATGGAGCTTTATTTGTCATTGTTAAATATCTGTACAGTAATTTTTTTTTACCCTTAAACGGTTTTAACACTCTTCTGGTGCTGTAAAATGTATATTATTCATTAATCGAATTATTTAACAATGAAACAAAATTTAATTACAAACTAAATTTAATGTTCGAATTTCGTCTTCTGAATGTAATGTAATATTGATTGAACGTCATATAAAATAAATTGTATTTTAAATTGCTCCGAGTTTAAGTGCTCAATTTGTTCCGGAAAATGTGATTTTTAAAGATATTTTGGTGAATTCAAAAATATTCTTTAAGCATATTTTAGGAAATATCTTTACATTTAAGATATATGGACATTTTCTAAATATTTTACTCGAAGAAAATATTTTGTGCACCGCATATATATATATATATATATATATATATATATATATATATATATATATATATATATATATATATATATATATATATATATAAATGAGTATTTTTGATTTATTTTGTTGCTACGATATATTAAGATAATTAGGTTGAAAATGATATATTAAAAGTACAGTAAATTAAATTTATTAGTTAATAAATTTTATTATCACGAGTATAAAAAATAATGTCCTTAAGAAAGTATCTTAAAATTAAATGCATTTTTCTGGAATATTTGTTGACAAATAAATTACAATTTAAATAGGAGATTTTTATGCAGCTACAATTTTTATTTTTAAATATCTGTACTATAATTTTTTTTAAATTGAATAGACTGTCGTTAAACGGTTTTCACACTCTCTGGTGCTGTAAAATGTATATTATTCATTAATAGAATCCTTAAATAATGAAACAAAATTTAATTGCAAACTAAATTTAATGTCCAAATTTCGTCTTCTGAATGCAAGGTAATATTGATTGAACGTCATATAAAATAAATTGTATTTTAAATTGCTCAGCGTTTAAGTGTTTAATTTGTTCTTGTGATATATCGAAAATGTGATTTTTTTTTAAATAAAAAGATCTACTAATCATTAGCAGGATTTTATTTTTTATGCTTGTTGTTTTATCATTATATATTTACTTAGATATCTTGTTTCAACTGATATCGATGTTATATCTAATAACATGATAACTATTTAACTAACTACCTTTTTTTTGTTTGAATGAAAAATTCAGTTATCAATTAAATAAATATAATTAACGTACATAATTCCATGAATTTCTTATCTAAGCATTTTGTTTAAAGGAACAGGGAATTTTTAAAAGAACCCCAAATTATAAATTCACAAATTTGGTTTTTGTTCGGTTTCCTATACATTTTCAGTAAGAATAGTTTCTTCATTAATTTCTCTTCATTAATATCTGCTTCTAAGGAAATTTATGTAGTGTTTTTTTTTAAATGCAATTTCTCTGCGTTTGAAATAATCTGTTGTTTGCATTTTCAAATGTTCCATGATACTTTACTGTGATAGTGCTTAAACATATTTAAACACTTTTTCGGGTGAATACTAATAATATTAATGAAATTGTTTTTGGAAAATATTAAATTATAACGAATTTTTAAAGGCAATTATATGCATAAAGCTAATTTTTATTAATTTTTTTTAAGAAATACTTCTAAATTTAAAAAATGTATCCAAAACTTTTTT
Source organism: Troglohyphantes excavatus (assembly GCA_963932185.1). Classification (NCBI taxonomy): domain Eukaryota; kingdom Metazoa; phylum Arthropoda; class Arachnida; order Araneae; family Linyphiidae; genus Troglohyphantes; species Troglohyphantes excavatus. Next base: position 42,627,698 of record OZ010677.1, read on the forward strand.
TATATAATATTTTAAATGAATATAAAAAAAAATGAAGTATTATAGGATTATATTTTGAAATATGTATATTTTTCGCCTTACAAATAATTATAATTAAAAAAAATATACGCAAATATTTTCTGCCCACAGTTTACTCATCTGCATAATAAGCAGTTATAAGTTTCACATTTTTTTAAAAAATAAACAAACAGCGTTTTAATAGTTTAAAGAGTTTAGTTAAACAAATAGAGGTTTAATAGTTTAAAGAGTTTAGTTAAACAAATAGAGGTTTAATAGTTCAAAGAGTTTAGTTAAACAAAAAAAAGTTAAAGAGTTTAGTTAAACAAATAGAGGTTTAATAGTTTAAAGAGTTTAGTTAAACAAATAGAGGTTTAATAGTTCAAAGAGTTTAGTTAAACAAAAAGAAGTTAAAGAGTTTAGTTAAACAAATAGATGTTTAATAGTTAAATAGAGTTTTAATTGTTTAAAGAATAGTTTAAATAGTTTAAACAATAGTTTAAGTAGTTCAAACAAATAGTTTAAACAATAGGTTAAGTAGTTCAAACACATAGTTTAAACAATAGTTTAAGTAGTTCAAACAAATAGTTTAAACAATAGTTTAAGTAGTTCAAACAAATAGTTTAAACAATAGTTTAAGTAGTTCAAACAAATATTTTAAACTAATAGTTGAAACATTAGTTTACATAGTTCAGATAGTTTAAACAATAGTTTAAGTAGTTCAGTTAGTTTAAACAATAGTTTAAATAGTTCAGATAGTTTAAACAATAGTTTAAATAGTTCAGATAGTTTAAACAATAGTTGAAATAGTGCAGATAATTTAAACAATATTTTAAATAGTTCAGATTGTTAAAAAAATAGTTCAGATAGTTTAAACAATAGTTTAAATAGTTCAGATAGTTTAAACAATAGTTTTAAGTAGTTCAGATAATTTAAACAATAGTTTAAGTAGTTCATATAGTTTAAACAATAGTTTAAGTAGTTCAAATAGTTTAAACAATAGTTTAAATAGTTCATACAGTTTAAACAATAGTTTAAATAGTTCATACAGTTTAAACAATAGTTTAAATAGTTCAGATAGTTTAAATAGTTCATATAGTTTAAACAATAGTGTAAATAGTTCATATAGTTTAAACAATAGTTTAAGTAGTTCATACAGTTTAAACAATAGTTTAAATAGTTCAGATAGTTTAAACAATAGTTTAAATAGTTCAGATAGTTTAAACAATAGTTTAACTAATTTAGATAGTTAAAAAAATAGTTCAGATAGTTTAAACAATAGTTTAAATAGTTCAGATAGTTTAAACAATAGTTTAAGTAGTCTGGATAGTTTAAACAATAGTTTAAACATTTCAGATAGTTTAAAAAATAGTTTTTAATTGTTAGTTCAGTGCTCCCTTAGGGTTTAGTGGAGAAATTGTATCCCTTTAAATAACACATTGCCGATCATTTCTCATCGAGACCAACTCAATTTCTCATGAAACAATCTCGCCGAATGTTTGCTCGCCAAATCCCATCTCCCCATGTCAACAGAAAAGTTACGTGTAATCGATGGGGAAACAAAACGGACAACGTAGACTTATATTAAATGAAATAGTTAGAAGTCGACTTTGATCTCATACGGAACTATTTGCTGAAGGAAAAGCCTGTGTCACTTAAAAGTATAAGGGCTTCAATGAAGTTGCAATATTTTTGATTTTTCTATCATGGTGCCTTGATATGCGCTGAATATAGTTAAAAATCCAATTTGTAGTTTTATGAAAACTTATCGGAATAAAACAGGGTGACCATAAGATTACTTTTCCTGTTTGGACAACATTGGTAGCTGAAATTTATAAATGGAAATACAGTACATTTTATGAAAGACACGGGGAAATAATTTGCACGATAGAAAAATAGTTCTAAAAGTCTCCGATTGGGGAAAATAGGCGCTGTTGGAGAAGAAAAAGTCGACTCTTTGCCTTACATCCTGGTTACCAATCTATGTGGCTTTTGACTTTTATTTGAAATTCCTTGTTTTTGTTTGTGGAAGTTCAATGTCCGGAAAGATAAAATAAAACGAACTGTTATAAAAATAAGACATGTTACTTTAGTCTCTAGATTTCGTTGCACACGGATGGTAATTGTTAAACACACTGGCATCGAACAATAGAAAACCGTAATCTTGCAATTTTCTGAGGTATTATATATATGAGACAAAATGATCAACATACACAACTTAACTGATAAACTATATGACGTTTAGATGAATATTTTTATTTAGAGCTTCATATACTGCCAACCGAGATAACTTAACGTTTTTTTTTAAAATTATATTTGGACCTGTTAAGTTTCTGAAGCAACTAATAGAGGCGCCAACACAAATAGAGTTCAATGGATGTCATTGAATGATTTGTTGGTTCTGAAACTTGTCAAGACGCAAAATATATGGTAACGGGCCCAAATATCGCCTAAGTTCTTTCGTCTTCCGGAGCTTTCCCGTTCGGTTATTGTTTGTGGAAGCAAGGAACACCTGCGTTGTTTTATCGTCTATTCGAGATGTTTTGCCAATTTTTAGTGTACGGCGAGTTAATAAACATGTTTCATTACTCTTAGTATAATCAATAACGTTAAATTGATAATGTTATATAATTTGAGGCGGTGAAGTGACTTTAATTTTTTGTGTAGATTGTTTTTTGGTTTGCAATCCGATTCCGAAGGTGGGGGTCGTCATATGTGAGAGTTAGGTTGGACCCCAATATCGCCCACTTGAGTGCTCCCATTATCGTCATGTGTTAACACGGTTAAAATGTGTGATATGTAACAAATGGTCTCATGAAAAATGCGAAACGAGAAAAATAAGAAAAACACATACAAAGTTGTCGAAACTTTGTAACAAAACTTTGTAACAAAACTTTGTAACAAAATTTGTAACAAAACTTTGTAATAAAACTTTTTAACAAAACTTTGTAATAAAACTTTGTAATAAAACTTTTTAACAAAACTTTGTAATAAAACTTTTTAACAAAACTTTGTTACAAAACTTTGTAAGTAACAAAACTTTTTAACAAAACTTTGTAACAAAACTTTGTAAGTAACAAAACTTTGTAAGTAACAAAACTTTGTAAGTAACAAAACTTTGTAAGTAACAAAACTTTGTAAGTAACAAAACTTTGTAAGTAACAAAACTTTGTAAGTAAAAAAACTTTGTAAGTAACAAAACTTTGTAAGTAACAAAACTTTGTAAGTAACAAAACTTTTTAACAAAACTTTGTAACAAAACTTTGTAAGTAACAAAACTTTGTAAGTAACAAAACTTTGTAAGTAACAAAACTTTGTAAGTAAAAAAACTGTGTAAGTAACAAAACTTTGTAAGTAACAAAACTTTGTAAGTAACAAAACTGTGTAAGTAACAAAACTGTGTAAGTAACAAAACTGTGTAAGTAACAAAACTGTGTAAGTAACAAAACTTTGTAAGTAACAAAACTTTGTAAGTAAAAAAACTTTGTAAGTAACAAAACTTTGTAAGTAACAAAACTTTGTAAGTAAAAAAACTTTGTAAGTAACAAAACTGTGTAAGTAACAAAACTTTGTAAGTAACAAAACTTTGTAAGTAACAAAACGTTGTAAGTAACAAAACTGTGTAAGTAACAAAACTTTGTAAGTAACAAAACTTTGTAAGTAACAAAACTTTGTAAGTAACAAAACTTTGTAAGTAACAAAACTTTGTAAGTAACAAAACTTTGTAAGTAACAAAACTTTGTCGTGTCTTTTTTTTTGTTTTCACGTTTAATAAAGAAAATATTATTATAAAATATATAAAACTTTATTGCAACTAATTTTCGACATAGGCGGTATTAGTTATATATAAGGAACACTTTTCTTAATAAGAAAATGCCGCGGTCGCATTTTTTTACGAGTGTGTTAAAATTTTTTGTTAGAGTTATCATTCAGTTTATTTTCAGATAACAAGCTATATAATAGATTAGAACCAATCTTAGACAAATGATACATGAATTAGCCTTCTGATTAAAATAATGGCTTAAGTTAAGTGGGCGATATGAGGACCCCTAATTTAATCTTTTAAAAAAAACGTTAAAGTTTTCCCGGGTGAGAGTAGTTTGTTTTCAGATGGATTTTGGATAATATATAAATGCAAATAGTTCATTAAAATATCAAATACTTTATGTAAACTAATATAAGTAGTAGATAAATTTTGTTTTCGTTGAATAAAGTATAAAAAATCATTATGACAATTTAAACAATAAGAAAAGTAGAAAAGTCATTACAATTTTTCTATCTAAAGACAATTAGTTCAAAGACAGAAAGTATAATAACATTCAATTTATTAAACATGTTTTTTGGCTTCTTAATGTCTTTTACTATTTGAATCTTATTAAATGACTATAACTTACAGCTCTTAATCGATCATTTAATATATTTCTAGAAAAAAATTTGACTACTTATTTGTTTGAAATATTTTCCATAAACGTTTCCTGTTAAAAATAAAGATGGACATTTTTTATCTAAGGCAATATATCTATCACAATTTAATAATAAAATGTTTAATTTTTTTAATAAACAATTGTGGAACATTTATGACAATTTTAATCGTCCATTCTGTCAACCGATTACTAATAATTATCTTTTAAACATATCAGTTCTAGAGTTATTAAATTATAAACCCCTAATCAAAATTTAGATTACTTTCACAAAATATAATATAAATGTTTGTGTTACGAAAGAACAAAGTGTACAAGCGTAAATAGCAAACTTTAGCATCTATTTTACTCGACATTTAAATATTTGTAATCAGTATTTTAAAATTTGACGGATAAACACTAATACATTCGTAGGATACCAAAATTCAACTTTTAAAAAATATCTGAATTGTAAAAAAAATTAACATAAAATGAGTACTTGTACCTAACTAGTCTTTCTTTTAGTATAAATCCATCCTAAATGAGCGATAATGAACTCAACTTTAAGTAATCGCTTTTTCACAAAAATGAGCAAAGTGATTCATTACTGTACATTTTAGCTTCTGTTCAAGCCAACTTAACAAAGCGACCTGACTAACTTAAAATATTTGTTCAGAAAATGGTTTTCCCTATTATTTGAAGTCGAATGCTTATATGGAAACCGAATTATTTTAACTTGATTATCTTACTTTCCATTCTTTTGGCACACTTATTTAACAGTTCTTCTGTTTATAACTTTATCACATCGCCTCACTACGAATAAGGCACTGGACGGCGGTGCCTGAGTATATGGGTTCGATTCCTGGTAAGTCTCGGTGGTTGTTATTATCAATATTTATTGAAAGTGATTTATGAAGACAGCCTATGTAGGCAACCAACTGCTCTTTTTACTCATTTTATGAGTACATGTCCTTTTCAAAATTGAAACTTATGTATTTGGAGCCATGATAAGCATCGAATGTACTAAAAAATGAGTACATTTTACTTATTTTGAAGTGCTTATTTTTAACAGTGTACTTTTGCAAAATATAATATTAATATTTGTGCAACTGAAGGACAAAGTGTACAACCGTAAATAGCAAACTTTAGCATCTATTTTATCCGACATTTATAGATTTGTATTTAGTATTTTAAAATTTGACTACTGAAATCCTAGGATGGCACTATTCAAATTTTAAAATATATTCGAAAACATCATAACACATTGTTAAATATAAGTACTAAAAAATAAGTAAAATGTACTCATTTTTGAGTACATTGGATGCTTATCACAGCTCCAAATACATAAGTTTCGTTTATGAGAAATATATATTATCAAGAATGAGCTTGAGTAAAAATGAATAAAAAGAGTAATGCTAGCCTACATAAGTTGCCTTCATAAATCACTTTCAATAAATATCGACAATTAAAACCAAGACTTACAGGGAATCGAACCTAGACCCACAGGCACCGCAGTCCAGTGATTTGTCCTATCAGGGCAACGTGCAGAAGTTATAAACAGAATAAATGTTAAAAAAGGTGTGCCAAAAGAATGGGAAGCAAGATAATTGAGTTGTAATAACTCAGTTTCCATTTAAGCAATCGACATGAAATAATGTGGAAAACCATCTTCTGACAATTTGTGAAGTCGCTTTGTTAATACGGCTTGAGCAGAAGCTGAAATTAGCAATATTAAATCACACTGCTCATTTTTGGGAAAGTAGGATTACTGAAATTTTATTACGTCATCATTCATTTATGATGCAATTGTACTCAAATAAAAACGACTATGTTCAGGTACTCATTTTTAAATAAATTTTTTAAAGTGTAGTTTATATATGTCTTTTTTTCCAATATACATCAGCAATCGATAATACGTAGCATTCTTTCCATGTTTAGAACATTTTCATTGTTCTCAACACGTTTGTTCACAATGTGCTCATTTGAATTTATTTTTATTTTCTTGTACACGTGTCTGCATCCACTTACTCCAGACATCATATGCATATTTTCCATACCATCCTCCTCGGTTTTCATCCCACTTTTTCATATCCACTAGCATTAATTTACATAATTTATGCATCTGCCTTCGGAATACAAATCATGGGACAAACTAAAAAAATAATTATTTGCAAGACTTTCTTTTGAGTCGAAATATATTCCACATTTTAAAACTAAAAAACGGGACTTGCCTTATTCAAATCGCTATTCACGTATCCCATACCCTTTTGTAATTATCTTTTATACCAGAAATAAATTGCTGAGGTCACAGGGATCTTAAGAAAAGGTTTGAGGGGTAGAATTTATTTTCCCCCTAATACATTTTAGAAATAATGTAATCAAAATTACCCAATCATATTACAAAACTCGACTAAGAAGGGTGATTCTAATTTCCATATTATAATCACTGTCCTCAAAAAGTGCAAATTAAATCATCTCGAAAGCTAATATCTTACATTTCATTAGCCTCTCTATTACTTTTTAACTCAAATTTATCAATATTCATGAGCTCGGCTAATTTTTCTCCAGCGGCGCTTTCTCGGAGACGGCCCCCATTCAATTACTTTTATTTCAAAGAAGAATAAAGATAATTTTTATAATAATATTCTCTCCGAATTTATGTTCGAAACGATTCGTTCGATGAACTGAAGTGACTTCAAGAGAGCCCATCGATATTGAAAGCGTCCTTCATGGGTAGTTTCGAGTGTTTTCGATTGGGCATCTGGTTTGGAGCGATAACTTAAAAGTCCTCCATCCAACACTTTGTAATCTAATGTATCGAGAATCCGTTACGGATAATTATTGTGCGCTTTTGCATCGTTAATAATGTCACTTTGCCAATTCAATGCAATCTTTGATCGATGAAAATTTCATAAAGTTTTATATATTTAGAAGGTATCGATCGCCAAAACGTTTATTTTTCCAGAAAGCAACCTTCAACTTTCCAATTTTGAAATTATTGCTTCAAGCATCACATAAAATATGAAAGAACTGTTCTTTATGCTACGTGATAATGTTTTGGATAGCGTTATGGTAGGATCATAAGAGACTTCTGAGAAAAAAAAAATGAGTTTTACGATAGCAGCGAGGAATTTTTAGTTGTTTAGTCGGTTTATGCTGCTCTATAAACAGAGAATTCGTTTATACTTGGAAGTTTAAAGTGAGTATAAAAATTGTAGATTTGTTTTTCAAAATATTTTTTGACTGAGGTTGAGAGAAAACTGGTTTTAAAAATGTAATTTAAATTTTAAATTATCAACAAAATTTTCTATCTTAGCTTTTTTTTAAAAAATCGTGTACTTTCACAAGCAATAAATTTTCGGCTTTTTCATAAAACTTGACATTATTCCAACAGTAATGTATTTTAAGCATACAATGTTTCATATAATTTTTTCTATAATTACCATTTATTCATTTTGCAAAGGATATAAAAGAATATTTAAGATATCTTTCAGCTAAAATCTCCACACATATACTGTAGAATATCAATGCCCATTTTCCCATCACCCCTGCTTGTTTGTAATAGAACAACCCATGCATATAAACCTGTAACTTAATGATGGCAACATTCTATTCATGTTGAAAATCTTCATGTAATCAGCCCTGTGTCATCCCAGTGGGTCAATACCTTAGGCTCCCACTTAAATGTTCCCCTCTTTAAATATTATCTTAGCTTGAACCTAAAGTTTAAATATATTTCAATAATGTCTTGTCTACCCTGTTGTATTCCTTTCTCGAGGCCTCTGTGGCCGAGTGGATTATGGCGTCAGCTGGGAATCCAAAGGGTCCCCGGTTCGAACCTGTGCGCGGACTAGACTAAAGAGTAGTAAAATGTAGTGATATTGTGATCGGAGGGTTGCCAACTTCGCTACAAAAATACTAGAATGTCGTCCAGAACATTCACAAAAAATTAACGGCGTGTATACGTTGCTGGTGCACGATACATCTGATCGGGGTCCAAAGTCCCAACGTCTATTGAAGGCGTTGGGTGCCAGCTCAGGTGTTGTCCTCGTCATCTGACCATGGTTCAAAAATACGAGACATCGTTCCCGGGTCTTTCCTTCGAGATAGGTCCCGAACCGGTGGTGCGACGTTAATTAATAAAACCAAACCAAACCTACCACAACACCACATATACACTTTTAAAATTAAAAGAAGAATGCGCTCAATGCTAAACTAACCCTAAGAAACGCGCCAATTGTCATCACCCAAAAACCCGACAATACTTGTGGATGTCCCACCCCCATAAAAGTCTTAAAAAAATATCATTTCAATCTATGAAAAATATAAATATCCTTTAAAAACCAACACTATTGCTTTATCATTTAACAACAAGTTTTCGAAATTGAATAATACCTATTATACTTGGAATACAAATTGGCTTTCAACTCTTAACGTTAATTCTAATTGCGTGCAAGTACATGTATCTTGATAATTGAATTAAGTAATTCCGACCAACAACATGGAAAACTGTCAAAACTGATGAATTCCTTTTAACCTGCTATTATAACATTGAGACATGGAACACCACTCCGCATACGTAAGTTAAATCACATTACGACGACAGCCCTTTGCCCGCGTTCATTTCTCTCGAAATGTTAATTCGCGATCGCTAATTTTCACCATTTCAAAGACCATCATCCACTACATTAGTCTAAGTATGAGTGATCGCAGCTGACTAAAGGTCGCATCAATATGCACGTCACGGCGATTCCTTACTCTGGAAGCTTTCCAACGTGGAGAGCATTCCGAATCAACGCAGTGGAAAACACCAATTTATTCCTAAATTCTCCAAGAAAATAATAATAATAAAAAGAACTACAATATTCAAAGAGACATCCAATCTATTATAAGTAACAAATTACTTCGTATTTAATCAATCACTCGGACCGATTTTTCTTTGCTGTTTAACTTTTCCATTTTCTGCGTGGAAATAAATTTCCCGCCCCAACTTTTCTGGGACGACGGGAATTAGGAGCAAAAGATGATTTCTTAATCATTGCACATGACGTGATTTATGAATGTGCGTCGCCATCTATCATTCGAAGCGGTATAATGAGGTTCGAGGTTCGAGTCCTCGCGAGAAGATCCATCCCCGTCCTGTGATTGGCTGCCGGTGGTCAGTTTCACGTTCGATGGGCGTGTTCGATGAGACGGATTGGCAGTTGATGAGTTATGAGGTGGTATTCTGAGGTTATTCAGGTGTCGCCGTTATGTTGTGGGCGTGAGAATGATGTGGTGATCGTTGATTCACCAACAAGTTGTTGATAAACGGTTTGGCGGAATATAGGTTAGGAATACTTGTTACTGGGTTCATTATCATGTCAAAGGTCTTTGAGCTGTGAGAATGAAACTGCGCTTGATGACGAGCTACATTTTACCTCAACAACAACTTTCTGAATATCTTCTTGTGGGGAATATTATTCTCCTATTTATTATTTATCTTCTTTCAGATTATGGGTATTTGCCCTTTCATGCGATACATGGATTTTGTATTCGTTAAAATTTAATCTTTATTTTTAAAATTAAACATTCTTACTTCTTATTAATAAATACATAAATTCAAATAAATTAAAAAAATAATATTTTAACTGTAAATTTTGTAATCTAGTATTTATAAGTATAAGGGCTTATATGCTTTGGAGTATAAGGTTTTAGGCTGATTATTTTGCGGGTTTAATCTTCATATCTATTTCGGTTTAATTAGAAATAAAAAGACAGCTTTGGATATTTAATAAAATATTTTATTAATTTAAAATTAAAAATTAAATTAATTTAAAACACTTTGAGTTACTCCTTTTTAAATTTATATTTAAAAGAGAAAAATGCTTTAGATGACAATTCAGGCCTTTGTGGATTACTTCAACATAATTAATTAAAGATCAGCTGCGTGTAGATTGGAAAATACCAACACAAAGATGTTGAGTAAGTTAGATGACTGTGTAAAAGAAAAGAGATTTAAATTAAATCCAGCTATGAGAAACTTAATTATAATCACGAAGGGTATAAACATCAGCAAAATACCGCGAGTCAAGATGGAAAGCAAGAGAATCCAACACACAGAAATGCTGAAAGATGTAGGAGAGTACATAAACATAAAGCTTCACTAGCGTAAACATCTGGGTAAAATGCAAGGCAAAGTATGAAAGCTCCAATACAAGATTACAAGGCTTTCTATGGAGACCTGGGGATTAAACCCCAAAGTTCTCAAAGAAACTTATCTAGTTGCAATCAAAAACCAGATATTGTATACATGGATAATAAACATAAATAACAAAATAGTGCAAACACAAAGAATCACACTCATATATATCTCTGAGACAAACACCACAATGCTAACAGTTAAAATTTCAATTTTTAAAAATTACTCTAATAAAATAAAACTAAAATTTCGTTTGTCAAAAAATGGGTTGATCTATCTCTCCACATTGTCAGAGTAAAAGTTCATACCTGTATAACTAGGTTTACATTTTGGTAATAATTATCTTAAAACAAATAATTATTATCGGATTCAAAAGTTTTTATTATTTTTTTGAACATTGGTTCTAAAGAATAGATAAACTAAAAAGGGTTCACACAAACTTTTCATCATTTTGGAGAAAGTTATACTCAAAATTCAACCCAGAAAACATAAACATGTGTTCGTATCCCATCAATTCGGAAAACATAAAATCAATCTTAAATGCACCGTTATGTGTATCCCATAACATTTGAATATATTTAATAAGTATTGAATATATATTTCCAGCAACAAAACAAAATTTATTTATAAAATTACTATTTTATCGTAAGTTTACAACTACACTGTAAAAAAATTACTTAAAAATGAGTACCTGAACCTACTCGGTTTTCTATGAGTACAATGGGATCGTAAATGAGCGATAGATCAACTCAAATTTTAGTAACCGTTCTTTCTCAAATGAGCAGCGTGATTTAATATTGTTAATCTCGGCTTTTGTTTAGGCCATCTTAACAAAGCGACCTGACAAACTTCAAATAGTTGTTCAGAAGATAGTTTTCCACATTATTTGATGTCGATTGTTTAAATGGAAACTGAGTTATTACAACTCAATTATCTTATTTCCCATTCCTTTGCCACGCCTTTTTAACATCATTTCTGTTTATTTCACATCGTTATGGTAGTACAAAAGATAAGGACTTAGACTTCGGTGCGGACGTCATCAGGTAGACGGATGGGGTTTGATTCCCGATAAGTCCTGGTTGTAATTGTCGATATTTATTGAAAACGATTTATAAAGGCAGCCTATGTGGGCTAGCATCTGCTATATTTATTCATTTTTACTCACTGTACTTATTTTAAGTGCCTTTTTCAAAATTGAAACTTATGTATTCGGAGCCATGATAAGCATCGAATGTACAAAAACACGAGTACATTTGACTTATTTTTAAATACCTATTTTTAACAGAGCACGAAGTCATCTTAACAGCCCATCGTTTATTTACATATACATCCCACCAATCTCGTAAGTGCTCTTTCGCTGGCATTCCGCTACCCGTTTCTAGAAGTCGCTTAACATTGATTGCATTGTCTCCGTAGGAATACCACAATCGCCAAATGAGGCAAAAAGGACAGCACCGGGTTTATCCATAAATCCAATAACGCTGATTGCTGACATCAATTAAGCGGATATATTGACATATCCGCTCAAATTACGCTCGAATCTCTGTAGTCAGCTGGAGGAGGATTGCATTGTCTGGATGGAGCCTCTGAGCAGATCTCATCTGTTTTCTTCCCTTTTTTATGCATTCAGTGAGTGGGTTGAAGTCATAAAACGGGAGTGCACAAATGTTTGTAACTTAGTTTATTTGAATTGCTTGGTAATGGGATTGGGTGGATGTTGGTGGTACAGAGGTTTAGTAAGGCCACATCTTGAGTATGCTGTACAGTTCTGGTCACCGTATCTTAAAAAAGACATTCAATTGTTAGAGAAAATTCAGCACAGGGCTATTAAAATGGTTCAAGGGTTTTCAGGCATGAATTATGATGATAGATTAAGAAATTTGAATATGTATACTCTGAATGAGAGAAGGGTTAGGGTAGATTTGATTCAACTATTCAAATTTATCAAACAAGGAGATGTGGTGGGTTTAGATTTTAATATCAGTGATAGGACGAGAGGTCATGGGTTTAAGTTAAACAAATAATATTTTAATCGGGAAGGGAGAAAACACTATTTCTATAATAGGGTAATAGACAAATGGAACAACTTGCTAGTGAATATTGTTAATTGTAAAGGAGTAACAGATTTTAAGAAGAAGTTAAATATGCATTGGGGGAAAGTTAAGAGGTACTTAGATGGACTAACCTTGTTGGGCCTTGAGCCTGTTGTTGGTCGTCAATATTTGTATTTGTAAATATGTGAAACTTGGTTTGTCTTCTGCATGGGTCAAATGGAAATGGGTAAAATAATCTGTTATGATACATCTAATATTTTTTTTTTATCTGCCATCAGAATCTATACCTTAAAGGAATTTTAATCAATAAAGTTTCGGATACTTTAAATGAGAGAAAGCTATTCAAATTGATTTGGCTATAAAATGTTTATTTCAGTTTGATTATAATTTATTTTACAAAATGGTCACAAACTGTTAAAACGATGGTCATTGTTTGGCTGTTTGACTTCATATAATAATCCATCCTTTTTCTTATAATTTAACTACGTTGTTTGTTACTACTAAATCTAAGCGACTTGCATATAACATAAGCGAAGTAGTTGGGCAAAATAAATTCATTTATGTCAACACAGCTGTATGTAATACAAACAAATAATGAGCATCGCCTAACAATTTGTAACAACCGTGTACAATTACATCAATGTACACTGTTAACAATTTCAGTTACACGATGTACCATATCTTGGTGCAAAACAGAGGTCTGCACCATATTATGGTGGAATATAGCTTGAACCAAAAATCCTTTATCGGAAAAAAGCGGATGTTTCACCGAAAATTGGTTCAACCTCTTTAACTGCAACCGAAATTTTCGATATCGCTACATCAACAAGCACCTCTAAGAAATACAACGACGAACATGGGCCTCCATGGCCCAGTGGATAAAGGTGTTCAGCTATGAATCAGGGGATTCCTAGTTCGAGCACGATTGTTGACAAGTTGTCATTTTGAGATCGGAAGATTGCCAGCGTCACTAAAAAAATACTGCTAATACAATACTAAGAAAGTTCGAATTTTGAGTTTTATGCAATGTTATGAGTTTTGGTGCAACGTTGCGCCACTAAACCATCCGTGGTAGCACCGTAACATGGTGAAACTAAGCACCAAATGTTGGTTGCAGCTAAATGGGTATCAAAGTTTGGTGCAAGGTCGTAATAATTTTTAACAGTGTAGTGTTTATGAAAAGGATATTTTTCATTTGACAGATTTGGTAAAATTAAAATACCAATATAAATGCGAATACAACTACGTATTGCATATACGAATTCATAAATACAAACCCAAATAAAAATGCAATACAAATAAATGTTAATACAATTTATTAAATTTGTATATTTATGTAATTGGGTCATTCTCAATTTTTTTTACAAATGTTGTTCTTTGTATTCAATAACATGCATATTTTTTTCTTTTGTCATTATAACATTTCCTTTTATCTTGTGTAAAAGATCTTATTCTTAAGATTTCATTAGTTTTAAAATCAAACATAATTAAAGCAACAGCAAAAATATGTACAAAATTTGTTTGTTTCCCTCTACAAAAATTTAAAAAAAACTAGCAGTTATAACGATATGAGAAACAAATATTTTGTTAACAATAATACATGTAATGAATGCTTATGTGCTTGGCTCTTTGTTGCACTTTAAACGACTAAATTTATTAAACAACCCTTTTTTTCTACAGCTTAATATGTTTTGTCCTCTAGAGAATTGTGTTTTTTTTATGTTCACTATGTTACCAAACTTTTTTATATAAGTTGATAAAAAATGTCACTACTTTGTTAAATGATTACCTACTATTATCACTTTTTTCTTCTAGGTTACCTACTGTATATGGATAATTTGTGTTTGGAAGAAATTATGAATTGAAACATTAAGGTGAGTACATTTATCCAATGTCCCATATGTTACCTCTTAAATGGTAAACTGTTAAATAATTAATATTATAGCTAATTAGCTCTTTTAAGCGTTATAACATTTAATGATAATGGGTTGAAAGTTAAGCACTAAATAGAATAAACAGAACGAGTAATAACTGAAAGTAAATAGTTTTTGTCCACTCTGTTGGTAACAGAGGAGACTGTATTAGTAATAGAGGGGACAACTCGTAGAAAAATTATATATTTGTAGAGACAAAACTAGATTAAACATCGCTTGTTGTTCTGATGGATTTGTATGCAAGTGGAAGGTTTATTGTAAAACTATGTGCTAAAAAAACTTAAGAAAAGTAAAAAACGCTAAGCCTTCTCCCCTTAAAACCCCCCCTAGAAATTGTGGCTAAAAAAGTTGTGATATAACAAGCCAATTGCACTATTGGGATCAACCCTGCACACTCTCTCACTAGCCTTCTCCTGGAAAACAGCTGATGTGTGTGTATAAAATTTTAACCATGCTAAAAAAAGAAAGAGCAGCAGTTTTCCAGGAGAAGGCTAGTGAGAGGGTGTGCAGGGTTGATCCCCCCCAGTGCAATTGGGTATTCTGATGGATTTGTATGCAAGTGGAAGGCTTATTGTAAAACTATGTATTAAATGGAATTGTTAAAATAACAGCAATAATCAATAACTTAATCAGCTGATTGAAAGTAAAAAATAAATGCTAACTTTAGGTAATATATTTGAAATAAACATAACTAATCAGTGTACACATTATGTAGAATTTTGAAACAAGAAGTGCCACAATAAAAGCAATAAGGAGTAATTTTCCTGCGAAAAGGCAACAGTCTTGGTAAAAGTAAAAAAAATATATGGTCTGAATTGCCATATCCATCAGAGGTACCTTCAGACAATATACAATTTGCTTGCTTGATCAACCTATTTTTGCAAGCAGGGACATTTTTACATTTTCAATTATTTTTTGAAACTTGCATTGTAAAATAAGATTTTGCAATAAAAACATATTCTATATTAATAAAAATAATATGGTCTGCTTTTAATGTAATTCATGCGCTTTATAAATTATTAGATATTTCACAACGGCCATAATATTAAGTATTAGTGTTGTGTTTTTATTAATTTAAATCACTGCATATTTTTTTATCTATTCCGTTACTGTATGTCCATTCTGTTACCATGTGTATAATTTGTATAAAATAATATTTAAAATTTTTAATTTGGATATTTGTAACATAGATTAACTAAGTCTAGAAGCAATGAGAACAGTAGTCTAATATTTTTAAACTAATAGTTCCTTATTTTTTGTCAACAAGGAATTATGTACTCTCTGAGCTGAACATTAGTAATAGAGTGGACATACATAAGCTAATATTTGTAATTAATTGTATATATTTAAGGTATATTCGATATTTATAGTACAATGAAATGTTTACTGTAACTCCTATGTAAAAAAATGAATATTTGTTGAAAATATTTCATTATTTTATAAAGTAAACAAATAAATTCGGCCACTTTCAATGTGAAAAGTGTACGAATTTTAATAAATTTGTTAACCAAAATAGTGTTTTAGTTAATAATAATTAAAAGTTCTAAAAAAAATGTTTTTTTTTAAAAAGGTTGGATCTTAGAATTATAACGTTTTTTTGAGAATGAACATATTACACGTTCCCAAACTAATGATTAAAAATGTCTATCAATGTGATTAATTTTATTTGTTATACAAAAACTTCCGACATTTTATGTTCTATATATATACATTTTACAAACATCAAAGAGTTTACTTAATTAAATAAAAAGAAATCAACATAATTATTTATAATGATAAAATTTAGGTTTTGTTCCTCATATCAACCATTATTATAGATTGCATTGTGAATTTCTAATTAAATTTTTCAATTATTCATATTAAAAGAGACTTTTTTTAAAAAGTACATTAACCTTAAAAATACCTTTTGTCTATTAACAACTTGTTGGAAAAAAAACTATATTTACTAAAGTTTGTTTATTAAATTAAAATAATGCTTTGTTGTGACTTGTACGAAACTTTCAATCTGAGTATTCGATTTTTATGTTATTGTGTTTTTACGCTATATACCAGAGAATATATCAGTAACTCAATTCAGTGCTTCTCAACAGATCGAACAAATATAAATAAATAAATTCTTAAAGCGATTGTTTGTATTACAAACATTCTAAATAATAACCACGATGTACTACTTTTTAAAGCACTAATTTAATAATCACTCTTGACATTCGATAAATTAGCTTGACAACACAAAATGTAAATATTAAGCCAGTCTAATTATCTACTTACTTTAATTTCAATAAAAATAATTAGGTATATTAAGCAAGTTTAAAATTAAGTATATATGCTTTAGACAATTTTCGGAAACATAACAGTTCTTTTTTAAAAAGATAAACATTACTTTATGTTTACAATATATATTATATATATATATATTTCAAAATTAACATTTGTATTTCAAATTACATTTTCTGTTCGCTTCATTAAAATTATGACAAGACATATTAACGCATCGGGGTAGTACAAGATGTAAAGTACACATATTTATTATAAATTTTAAGCGAAATATCAAAGGTATTTTTTCCAGTGTTAACATAAAATACATTTTATATAAACTGATGAAAAATATAACTATTGTTTCTTTTACTGGCAAGCATTATTGAAAAGGTAAGGGTATATGAAATGATGTTGACACAGTATTCTGCATATTTGAATATTTTAAATGGAATAGCGTATGAAATAATTTATATAAGAACATTAACAAACATAGCATTTGTTTGTATTGCTTTTGAAATCAAAAGAAACGAATGTAAATTTTAAATTTATCAAAACGTTGTATTTAACATAGCAGCATTTGTAATTTACTCAAAAATAGTATTTTTATAGTGTTATTTTAATGTATAATAATAAAACAATTTATGTAGAAATTATTGTACTTTTATAGTGTGTACTTTTAGTATTTTTATAGTGTGTACTTTTAGTACTTTTATAGTGTATAACTTTAGTACTTTTATAGTGTATACTTTTAGTACTTTTATAGTGTGTACTTTTAGTACTTTTATAGTGTGTACTTTTAGTACTTTTATAGTGTGTACGTTTAGTACTTTTATAGTGTGTACTTTTAGTACTTTTATAGTGTGTACTTTTAGTACTTTTATAGTGTGTACCTTTAGTACTTTTATAGTGTGTACTTTTATAGTGTGTACTTTTATAGTGTGTACTTTTATAGTGTGTACTTTTATAGTGTGTACTTTTAGTACTTTTATAGTGTGTACTTTTATAGTGTGTACTTTTATAGTGTGTACTTTTATAGTGTGTACTTTTAGTACTTTTATAGTGTGTACTTTTAGTACTTTTATAGTGTGTACTTTTAGTACTTTTATAGTGTGTACTTTTAGTACTTTTATAGTGTGTACTTTTAGTACTTTTATAGTGTATACTTTTAGTACTTTTATAGTGTGTACTTTTAGTACTTTTATAGTGTGTACTTTTAGTACTTTTATAGTGTGTACTTTTAGTACTTTTATAGTGTGTACTTTTAGTACTTTTATAGTGTGTACTTTTAGTACTTTTATAGTGTGTACTTTTAGTACTTTTATAGTGTGTACTTTTAGTACTTTTATAGTGTGTACTTTTAGTACTTTTATAGTGTACTTTTAGTACTTTTATAGTGTGTACTTTTAGTACTTTTATAGTGTGTACTTTTAGTACTTTTATAGTGTGTACTTTTAGTACTTTTATAGTGTGTACTTTTAGTACTTTTATAGTGTACTTTTAGTACTTTTATAGTGTGTACTTTTAGTACTTTTATAGTGTGTACTTTTAGTACTTTTATAGTGTGTACTTTTAGTACTTTTATAGTGTGTACTTTTAGTACTTTTATAGTGTGTACTTTTAGTACTTTTATAGTGTGTACTTTTAGTACTTTTATAGTGTGTACTTTTAGTACTTTTATAGTGTGTACTTTTAGTACTTTTATAGTGTGTACTTTTAGTACTTTTATAGTGTGTACTTTTAGTAGTTTGATAATGGGATTTTAATGTATAATAATGATACAATTTATATAGAAATTATTTATTGTACTTTTATAGCGTGTACTGTTAGTACTTTGGTAGTGTGATTTTAATGTGTATTAATGTAACAATTTATGTAGAAATTAGTTATTGTGAACTGAGTAATGTAAAAAACTTACAATCAATGTATTTTTGAGAGCAGCCATTTAATAGGAACAGTGAAAAAATATAATTTTAAATTAATTTGAAGAAAATTATATACAACACGGAGTTAAAAATTAAAACTTTTATTGGTATAAAACTTTTAATCCGAAAAGTAAAAAAAATAACTAGTTGATAAGTCAAGATATTAGTGCAATTAGTAGTGATAATAGTTCAAAACTTTAAGTATAAGTTATTTCAATTGCATATCTCTAATAAAGGTATTTTCTTAGTAAGTAATCCACATAACTGCATATAAGTTTTATGCAGTTATGTGAAGGTTAAAGATGAAAAATTATCCGCAAAAGCACGCCGAAAGTTTACACCATGAGCAATTTCTAATTCAGAAGTATTCTATTCTGTTCGACGTTCTCAGACCACAGTCATCTGATGTTCGTATCCAATACTTTTGTTTGATAGAGATGGAGTTATATCTATTGACGATAGTCCCAGAATCTATCCCTAAAGGGGTCTGTTCTTCGAGATAGGTCCCGAACCATCATCAATAGCCCACTATGCAGCTTTAGTGCGACGTAATATTAATCAAACCAAATTAAACTATCCCCAAAGAAAGTTCCGTGAACATTTCCTCGTAATTTTAAACCATGGTCAGTTGACGAGGAAATCACCGTTGTTGACACCACAGTTTCGAAACTTAATATTATGATCAACTGGACGATATATAAACCACGACAGAAATGAAGTGCACTACCTCATACACGTCGACAGTTTGGCAGACAACAATCATCGAACTGTCAACCATCCGATTACGATGTTGGACTTTCTTTCAACCAGTTCAGTTCACATCTTAGTAATCTGTACGAAGTACAAATTTGCGTGCCAGTGTTCTCAGAGGCATCCGTGGCCGAGTGGAGTCAGCTGGGAATCAGAGGGATCCTGGTTCGATCCTGTGCGACGGACTTGACTAATAAAAGTAAAAAAGTAGTGATCTTGTGATCGGAGGGTTGCCAGCTTCACTACAAAACGCTAGGAATGTCGTCCAGAATATCCACAAAAATTATCGGCGTGTATACAGAACTGGTGCACGATAAATCTGATCAGAGTCCAAAGTTCCGACGTCTATTGAAGGCGTTGGGTGCCAGTTCAGATGTTTCCTCGTCATCTGACCATGGTTCAAAAATACGAGGCATCGTTCCGGGGTCTTTCCTTCGAGATAGGCTCCAAACCGTAGCCAAAAGCCCACAGTGCAGCTCTAGTGCGACGTTAATTAACAAAAACCAAACCAAAAACCAGCCAGTGTGGTCGGGTCTTTCCTTTGAAATAGATCCCCAAGCGTCATCAACGTTGCATTGCGTAGATCTAGTGAAGCTTTTATTCCACCTGTCGGTTGGCCGGCTGCAAAAAAAAACTTTCCTGCAACAAATAGAGAGCCCAACCGACCATAGAGATCGCCCAAACTGACCAATCCGGCATGGACTGGTAAAAGCAGGGGCGGACCCTCCACCAACCCCATCAAAATCTGTGCTACAGATCCTTCAAAAAATTTTTTATCGACTTTCAGCAGAAAAACGTTGAAAATTAGTCACTCAAGTTTGAGTGTATATAACGGACGAGTATTGCTTTGAAGAAGTTAACTGATTCATTGTAATTTAAACAATCTTAACTCTTTTATCTACTATTTGCGACCTTGCGACGTTCCGGTGAGTCTGTCTTAACCTTATTTTTTCGTACATTAAATAAACTTGTGAAATTAATGAATGCCTGGTCTAAGTGTTCCTAGCTTAATTAAGTTAGATGTTTTCACCATTTTATGTTATCGGTTCAACGGGAAAATATACTTTCCGAGTAATAATATTAAAGTCACATGGCAATGCTTATTCTTATTTACAATCACTTTAGCCTTAATAATAATTGCTGCAATTTGAAATGGTAGTTCCACGTTATTATTGTCTTCGCTACCTTGGGCCACCAGTGGCCCAGTGGATAAAGGCGTTCAGGTAGTAATCCGATGATTGCTGGTTCGAATCCGTTTGATGGACTTGGCAAACAAAAGTAAAAAGTAGTGATTTTACAATCGGAGGGTTGCCAGCTTTGCTACAAAAATACTAGAAAGTCGTCCAGAACATCCAAGAAATTATAGTGGCGTGTATACGTGACTAGTGCACGATAAATCAGATCAGGGTTTAATGTCCTGATGCTTATTGATGTTGCTTCGGGTGCCAGTTTAGATGTTGTCTTCGTTATCTGACCATGGTTCAAAAATACGAGGCATCTTTCCCAAATGTATCCTCTGAGAGAGACCTTGAACCGTCGCCAATAGCCTACTGTTCAGCTCTAGTGTGAAGTAATTAACCAAACCAAGCCTCGTTATCTAACCATTGTTCCAAATTACGAAGATCCATCACCTGGGTCCTTATTTTCAGATTGATTCCGAACTGTTGCCAATAACTCATTGTTTAAAACTAGTGTGACGCTAATTAACCAACTAAACAAACAAACAACTAACCATTAGAACCGTCACCAATAGCCCTTTGTGCAGCTCAGGCACGACGTTATTAGAATCAACCACTAACTGATCGTAAAAAAACTTGCTCGTGCAACGTGACCTAAGAAATTAAAACGAATAACCCATTTGTCTGCTACACAGAACACTCTGCTGTAAGTCACATGTCCTCCATCTACACATCGATATCTCCTTGGCCTAGATATCATTTTTCCAACAAGATTTATCGACGAGCCCACACCCATAACCTTTATTGGGGTGTAACGTTAGAAAACAAGGCGCGGAAAACAAATGATAGCAATCAGTTACACAAATCATCGTTGGCAGACAAAACAGTTCTGACACGTCTGGGATAGGATTCCAACCTCCTGGGAGCCATACCTCAAATGAAGATGCTATCCCGCTACGAAACAACGGGATTAAAAAATACGGGCATTTGTTATCGAGAGTGTACAGGTTCCACGGGGCATCGGCTTTAAGACGTTGTATGTTAGGGAGGTTTTAGGGTTATTTATAAGGGAAGCCTGTATTCTTTCAGGGAAATTCTGATCTTGTGTCGTGTAATTTTTTAAAGGATTTAGAAGAT
Organism: Troglohyphantes excavatus; assembly: GCA_963932185.1. NCBI lineage: Eukaryota > Metazoa > Arthropoda > Arachnida > Araneae > Linyphiidae > Troglohyphantes > Troglohyphantes excavatus. Next base: position 42,649,507 of record OZ010677.1, read on the forward strand.
GGCGGAATGTCTGAAGCGTGTGTTTATGCGGAATTTCTTTGGTTGGTTTGGTTTAAGTAAAAACCGTCCCACTAGAGCTGCACAGTGGGCTATTGACGACGGTTCGGGACATATCTCGAGATAAACACCCGGGAACGATGCCTCGTTGTTTTAGAACCATGGTCAGATAACGATTCTATCTCGAAGGAAAGACATGACAACGATGCCTCGTATTTTTGAACCATGGTCAGATGGCGAGGAGAGCACCTGAGCAGTAATGTTTGAAAGGTCCGAAAATAAAATTAGACTGAGATGTTGGTTTGATTGCGTAACGTCGCACTAGAGCTGCATAGTGGGCTATTGGCGATTGTTCGGGGCGTATCTCGAAGGAAAGACACGGGAACGATGCATCGTATTTTTGAACCATGGTCAGATGTCGAGGACAGCACTTGAGCTGGCACCCGACAGCACCTGAATTGGTACACGACGCAACCTCAATAGGCGTCAGGACATTGGACCCCGATCAGATTTATTGTGCACCAGTCCCGTATACACGCCAGTATAATTTGTTGGATGTTCTGGATGACTTTCTATTATTTTTGTAGAGAAGCCGGCAACTCTCCAATCCGCAAGATCACTACTTTTTTACTTTTCCATTCACGAATTTAGTTGGTTGGTTGGTTTGTTAATTAACGTCGCACTAGAGCTGCACAGTGGGCTATTGGCGACGGTTCGGGGTCAATCTCGAAGGAAAGACCCGGGAACACACACACATTTACACACACATTCATACACACATTCATACATGCACCCTGTTATTTTAGAACCATGGTCAGATGACGAGGAAACACTTTCTAGTATTTTTGTAGCGAAGCTGGCAACCCTCCGATCGCAAGATCACTACTTTTTTACTTTTCTTTGCCAAGTCCATCGCACGGATTTAAACTCACAGTGGTTTGTATCAGCTTCTCAACGTTTTCTCTCACCTAATCCTTGCTAAAACTTTTATTTATGAGTACCCTATTCACTCGTAGGGTCTCCAGTGGCACAGTGGATACAGGCGTTCAACTAGTAATCGGAGGATTGCTGGAGGATCGGAGGAGTCCGTGCGATGGACTTGACAAAGAAAAGTAAAAAAAGTAGTGATGTTGCAAGCGGAGGGTTACCAACTTCGCTACAGGCCTCCGTGGCCGAGCGGTTAATGCGTTCAGCTACTAATCCAAGGATTGGTGGTTCGAACCCGTGCGATGGACTTGACAAAGAAAAGTAAAAAAGTAGTGGTCTTGTAATCGGAGGGTTGCCATCTTTGCTACAAAAATACTAGAAAAGTCGTCCAGAACATCCGCAAAAATTATCGGCTTGTATACGGGACTTGTGCACGATAAATCTGATCGGGGTCCAAAGTCCCGACGTCTATTGAAGGCGTTGGGTGCCAGTTCAAGTGTTTCCCCGTTATCTGACCATGGTTCTAAAATAGCGAGATGCATGTATGAATGTGTGTGTGAATGTTTATGTGTTCCCGGGTCTTTCCTTTGAGATAGACCCCGAACCGTCGCCAATAGTCCACTGTGCAGCTGTAGTGCGACGTTGATTAACTAAACCAAACCAAACCAACTTCGCTACAAAAATAGTAGAAATGTCGTCCAGAATATCCAACAAATTATACTGGCGTGTATATGGGACTGGTGCACGATAAATCTGATCAGGGTCCAATGTCCTGACGCCTTTTGCGTCGAGTGCCAACTCAGGTGCTGTTTTAGCCAAACTAAACCAAACCAAACCTTCTCTCTCTTAAGCCTTCTCACGCATCCAACTACGCAAAATAAGTTTTTTTTATTAGGCAGTAGAGTTTTAGGTTAGCTGGAAAATTAATCAAACGACTCAAATTGATGACACATTTATATTTGCGATTTTACTCAGTACATTTATTTTAATTTTATATTATTTTTGCGTACCCCCAACCGGATCGCCACGTACCTCCAGTGGTACGCGTATCACAAGCTTTAAGTTATATAAACAATGACAATATTTTTGCTACATACTCAAATGACGATTGTTTAATCTGCCTGTGTCTTATTTATGCATTATTTGTTTCTGATACAAATGAGAAGATCGAAAATGTAGCCTTCTGAGCAAAATATCGAAACTGTAAGTTTCTTTTTATTGCAAGACATATTCGTTTAAATTTCCAACGCATTTTGATTTTTTAAAATTATTTAATTTCAGAAGTATTTCAAAAGTTTCTCCAAAGCTTTAAATTTCAAAAATGTTTCCAAGTAGAGTTGATTTAAGAACTTTTAATTGTCGGTTACACGAACGGATATTCACGTTCGTACATATTGATAATTCCTTTTGAAATGAACATTTTGATCATGTAGATGAAACCAAAATCTACAAAAATCTGATATAATATTTCGTATATTTTTACACGCTCTTAAAATATTTAGTTTTTTATTTACCAACTTTCACCACTGCTCTAATATGATAATGGGTCAAAGTTGCAATACTGTGTTTTCGGGGTTTCTCTTAGGATATATGTTAAAACGTCAATAACTGCACAATGTGTACCTATATAAAACAAAATATCGATAAAACCTTTACTGGATTTACCTGAAACCTGCATAAAAATCGAATGTTTTGATATAAAATAACTTCATTTCTGATTTTTCAGGCAAAAGCTTGCAAAAAAACCTTTCATTTAACCTGCATGTTTTCTGTTTGTATGCATAAAACTTTATTGTATTTAAGCAATCGGCATTATCACAAATTTAGTGAACGGTTTTTACTGCGATATTAATTTAATCAAACCACCATCTTCTATATGTTTAGATTATTTATATAGACCAATTATCTTAACCCTCTAGTGCATAGTGTAGCATATATGCTACACAACTATAAAATGACCCCTAGTTGCATCTATTGAGTTTTATGTTAACTATTATAGTACTGACACGTAGGGGAACCATGTGCATAATTCTTATAACCGCCGCTAGGTACTTTTTCTTTATAAAAATGATTGTAGTTAAGACAATCAATTGCTTCGAGGTTTGTTGTTCTAAAACTGGTTCGGGAAGGTGAAGTTTTTGAATATTGTTTTGTTACTTATAAGTATAATCTGGCTCTACAAAAAATCCTAGCTAATACCAGAAGTATGTAGATTGTATTTAACTATATTTTCATACTTTTTGAAAATTATTTTAGTAATTGCACATGCTTTTGCATATACGATATAATTATTTTATTAAATAGGCACATATGATTTTTTTGTATATTTTTTCAGTGGTCCAGGGGCAAAAAAAATTATTTCATTGAAAAATAAAAATTCATGCACTAGTGGGTTAAGTCAATGAACAATTAAGATTCCATCACTTTATTGCATCGTTTTAATTTGAATTTGTGTGCACTCTTGAAAGAAAGGTGGTACTTTTTCAGTCATCCAGATACAAGGACTATAGTCTTGTAAAGTGAGAGTTAGCACCTGGTCTTTTAACTCTAAAAATGGGGGGTATCAATCATAGAACGACTTAGACATTCAATGGAGTTGTAAAGCTGCAGTTGCGCTTTTTTATTAAAGTATATGATTTTTTTGTCCAGCGTTCTAGCACATGCAAGAAAAAAATAATAAAAAAAATAGTTAAATAGCTGGAAATAAAAATGAAAAATAATATTCTCCTTTTTATCAAACATATTTTTTCTGTAAAAAGTCGATTAAAGTATCTTATATAGTTAACATTACATATTATGAACAGAATATGAAACACGTTTAATTTATTTTGACATATATCTTGTTAACATAATAAGGGCTCGATCCTTTAACTCATTTTCACGTCAATCAAATTATAATTATACTCTTTTAAAATGATTGATAAGTTTTATAATCTTATCAAAATCGAAATATTAAGCTCACTATACCTCATTAACGTAGATTCTTAATTAATTTATTATCTAGTTTTAAATAATTCTTATATCACTGTTAATTAAATAGAAATGTTCTTAGTATTACTAAAAAATAAACATTAGTTCTAATATTAAATCGAAATTCTTATTTAACTTTCTTAATTAAACTTAGAATGAAGATATAATTTTTTGTGTAAAATAATAAAATAAATCTTAAATACATAATAGGGAATTATCGAATTAAATTCCTTAATTTTTCCTTTATTTCCTTAAATTTTTTGTTAAGGTATTAATAATAATTAAAATATGTTTTAGTAGCATTTCGCTTTGTAATTCCTTATATATAAATTAAATATTTTTTGCTCATTATGTAATTAAAATTATTTTATTTCAAAATGATTAGAATTATAAAGTTTTTTTTCTATTTTTGCTAAAAACCTTAATTCGCCTTGGATATAAATTTTAACAGAATTTTATTAAATTGAATTTGTTAATAAACTGTTTTTGACAATCTAATACACAACACTATTTTTATGAGAGTATAACTTGACTAAAAATAGGCATATAAGGTTAAAAAAATATCTTGGCCCTAAGTGGGAAAAATGCAATATGTATTTTGACAGCATTTGACATCCAATAAAGTTTGAATTTCTCAATAATATGGTAAGTTGACATATTTTTCATGACTGTTAAGTATATATTGGTTCAAAGTGTATGCACAATTTTATTTATTTCGAATTGAACATTAAAGGGACCAATCTTATGGTTATTAATGTCAATGATTTATATTTTTGATTTTTGGGGCTTAAGCATTTCTTATAAATGGATGGTCAGCGTTGGCCACAGTCAACAAATGTTATAATTTTTATTACAATATTCCAAACAAATGTTCTTATACGTTGAAAATGTTTTTATTTTCTGGCATGTTTCTTTCAATCGCTGGAAACCATGTATAAATATAATTTTTGCCGTGATTTAATTTTACCTGAAAAATAAACGATTGTAGTTTTTCAAAGTTATGATTGATTGTCCAAAGTATTTGATTTATAACAGAATCTAATGAAAATCTAATATAGAAGCATATTAGGAGATTCTCTATCAAATCCATGTATTTAGGTATTAACCTGTTTCTGGATGCATTCTCAAACATCTAAATTGTTCCAGTTAGATACTCAAATGCAATCGCAATGAATTTAAATTGATAACTTAATCTCAAAAATACTTTTTAATAAACATTTAAAACAAAATATTTAATCAATTTATGTAGGCAAACTTGCCACCAATTTTTAAAAATGATATGTTAGGACTCGCACTGTTAAAAACAGGTACTTAAAAATAAGTCAAATGTACACATTTTTGATTACATTCGATTCTTATATTAACTATATACATAAGTTATATGTATTCTCTGAATACGTAAGTTTTATTTTTGAAAAAGACATGTACTCAAAAGTGAATAAAATATCAGTTTCTTGCATACAAAGGCTGCCCTCAAGATAAACTTTCAACAATTATAACCATGACTTACCGGTAATGGAAACCCAATCCGTCTACCTGATGCCGTTCGAACCGAAGTCCAGGGCCATGTCTGTTGTACTACGAGAGGTACATGAAGAAGCTATAAACAGAAGTAATGTTAAATAGGCGTGGCAAAAGAATGGGAAGTAAGATAATTGAGTCGTAATAACTCAGTTTCCATTTAAGCAATCGACATATAATGTGGAAAACCATCTTCTGAACAAATATTTTAAGTTTGCTAGGTCGCTTTGTTAAGATGGCCTGATATGAAGCCTTAATATTAAACCATACTGCTCATTTTTGAGAAAGTATGATTACTTAAATCTGATTACGTCATTGCTCATTTACGATACAATTGTACTCAAAAGGAAACGAGTACTTCCATGTACTCGTGTTAAGCAAATTTTTATACAGTGCGTGCGACCAAAAAACTTGCATTGGCACACAAAAAAAACTTTTTTTTTTATCGCTCAATCATTATTTCGTTACTCTAATTTACTCATTTAAATGTACATTTCTATTAATCTATTACAATTTTATTTTACAATCAACATGTTCCCAAGAAACCCCATCATAGCATGGCCTCACAATCTATATATATAAATGCAAAAACCCCACTCATTCACTCATCACTAATTCTCCAACTTCCCGTATACCTATGGAGAAGAAATTTGGCAAAGTTGTTCCTAATGCCTTAAATAGGAAAAGTAAGCTATTTTTGTTCCGATCGAACGTATTTAAGGGGGTGTAAAACCCCTTTTTCGATGTTCGTAGCGACGTTAGTTTGGGTATCTACAGATATAAAAGACCTAGAGGGCTGAAATTTGGAGCACATATTTATCTTGGGCCGTAGAGATGCACTACGAAAGGATTTTTAAAAATTCGAACTCGAACTGCCAATATAACGATTTTTTTAAAAACCTTTCATTGGATTAACATGGATAGCATGTAACAATGCAATATTTGAAGATTGAAACAATGGAAAATTTAAATAGTATGTAAACTATGAAGAGCATTCTGATTGGCTGATGACTAAATATCGCCAAAATGTCGTCAAATAAATAAAAAAATTCGCCTTTCTTATAATAGTTATTATTACTCAATTTTAAGAATTGTTTATCTTTAAATTTCTGGGATGTTACTAAATGTTAAAGTATGGATGTTAATCAACGGGAGTAACGCATATATATCCACATTATTGTACAGCCAACTTCTCCATAATATCAATCCTTCCAGTTCTTGCGGGACCTTGCTAATAAAATTTCGTTACAAATTGGAACTTTTAATACTTTATTTCGTTCCCCCTGATGGGTGACAAATTAAGAATATTATTTATTTTGCTTATAATTATTATATTTGTATTTATTTTGTAACTTATTTCCTTCCTGTGCGTAGAACGGGTATTTCAGCTAGTTAGTTATAAATATTAGATAATCAAGACCAATATACGATGTCAGTTTTCCCAGATTCACCCAAGCTATTTCCCATTTATGCAATGTTTACCAAATCCCAAACCTACCTTTTCATTGTCGTGTTCATCTGCAAAGATTAAAATGATTGACTAATCAATAGTGCGGTAATCAGTTATCCCATTAGCCAATTAATTAGCTAGCAATTAACTGACGATGCGCCATTAGGGATATTTCATTAACCCTAATGAAATTAGAGGTCTATATAAAGAAAACGAATGCAGGGCCGGACCTTCCATTGGAAAGCAATTATTAAAATTTGTATTGATTATCAGATTAAGTTTCGATCAGATAAATGTAATTGAGAGGTTGTGATGTGTAATTTTGTTTTTTTATGATTAATAAGGTGTACGGTACACTAATACAAGTTATTAATAAATCTATTAAAAGTGATTTAAATTTATTATTTTTGAAATTGAATCAGAAGTCATTAAGAGGACACGGGTACCCTTTCACATTTTTTTTTTTATTTTCAATATTTTTTTTTATTTTTTGAATGCAAAATACTTTAATATATAATTAATGACAAAATTGTTAAAAAAAATTCATAAAAGTTTTTTAATAAATTCGGAATTCAATTTTGTTTTTTAATTTTTGCTGTTTTTTAAATTTCTTACTACTTTTTTTAGTTTTTAATTTTTTATCACTAAATTTTGTTTTTGTATTCCTTGAAATGTAATAAACAAAACTGGGTATTGAATATTAAATTGTACTAAAATTAGATTTTATGTAATTTTTTTTCTTCTCAAAAACCAAAAAACCCTGAAAAATCTAAAATTTTCTGTTTGAATTATTTTTAAAAATAAAATTTTTTTGTCCTAGGCCTTATTCCATACCCAATTATGTCAAACACATATCTGATAATATTTATTAAAAAAATTGAATCTCTATCCCTATTACAAAAAAGCCGTAGCGTTTGATATTCAGTAAAATGCGTTAAAAATGAACACTGAGAAAAAGTGATTTAAAGTTTTCAAATATAAAAAATAGGTATTTATGGTAAATGTATCATACTGTTATCAAAATATATCATACTTTGCATCAAGATCAGTATATTTATAAACAAATACTTTTATACTTGGTCATTTTTTAATTTTAGGAGGACTGCCTTTCAACTTAAATTTTAATAATTTTTTCATTATAACTTTAAAATATATATAACTCCATAAGTACAAGCTAATTCTGTTTAATTTTGGAGTTCTCTATACATTTACATGAAAGTACATTTAAGAACTCACCATTTAAAAGTTAAAAAAAAATAATTAAAATCCTCCAGCTTTGTAAGCACATTTAGCCCGCTGTCACCAATATAAATGCAAATAACTTCTTAAATATTTTAAATTAAACACTGAAAATTTTCATACATGTTTAGAAATATTGGAAAGGTAATTTAAGCTAATAAAAAAAATCGATATTTTGATTATTTTTATGGTACTGTGTCCCTTTAAAATTAGTTCATTTATAAAACTATGTTTCTATTGTTGATGAAAATTAAATATTGTCGTTGCTTATTAATAAATATATTTTACAGTGATGCATTGCCTGTGAGTAAAATAAAGAAACAAATTGTATAAGAAATACTTGAAAAAATTTGTAACGGAAAATATAATTTACTTTTAGATGACTCATAACTAAATGCTAGATTGAGGATTTATTATCTTTTATGACGATACGTTTTTTTTTATTCCTGTTTTTACAAATAGATAGTTTTCATTTTTTACTATCAATCTATTTTTTTCTTTTATATATTTTTATTGTGTGTGTGTTTGTGAACCTAATTAAGTTTTATTTTTCAAACTTCTCATTGTTTTTGACAACGAAATATCTCAAAATGGATCAAAATATAATGGAAATATATGCGCAAATAGTTAGTGATTTTTAATGGCTTTTGAAGGGAGACCCAAGCTCCAAATTCCGAAAATAATTGTTAATTATGTTTGCATAAAATGACCCTATGCATATTTAAGAAGGTGTGTACAAAGTTTCAAAGCAATAGAAGAAATAGAACATGTGTTATTTTACATGTTTATATATAATTTATCATTTGTCTACCTACTTTTCGTCTGCAACATTCGTCCATTACTCAAAATGAATTTTTTGAATTTCAGTCGCGTTTAAAATTCTAAGTCTCTGTAAAAAATATTTAAAACTGAACTGTTTATAGTTTTTAAAACTTAGATATTTGATTTATAAACGTCTGAATAGCATTTTTAAATGAAGTTATAAATTATTTTTTTACTAATTAATGAACATAAAAATTTGAAAAAGTTTTAGGTTATAAACATAAAATAAGTGTTTGAAATCAATTATAACACACATTTGCAAAACTATATTCACATGTTTGTAGTATACAGTTTGACGCTATTGAATCAGTTAAAATAAATAAAAATATTATGAATTGATAGAGTAGTAGCGGTCCTTAAAAAAATCATATTTAGGTTTAAAAAACGTAATAAAACAATTTTTTGTTTAAATATGACTTTTTTCTTTGATTATTGTTTATTAAGAGTATTCTAATAATTTAAAAAAAGGTATTTATCAATTAATTAATAAAATTATTAGAATTTGGTGTTCGAATCTCCCTTAAGTAAAAGTTTCATTTAAAAGCGACCGTTTTAAAAAAAAGAAGTTATCTTCATTACTCGAATTTGATCTTTAAGTTCTTTATCATAATTTACATGTTAAAACCATTAGATAGAAATTAATAATAACATTCAAATTTTATTAATTTGTTAATAACTTAAAAGGGGAAGGGGTCACGGTGGCGTTCCAAATAATGAGGATCTATTTAAAAGTAAACACTCGATTTCTCATGTATTATCTTCGGATGTAAGGTTTTTATTACAACCTGTTGATCCTTGTTGGCCTCGATTACCACATCTGGTCGTTTATGCATAAATTTTTAATGATTTATTTAGGCACTTATTTATTTTTAAAATTTCCTTTATATATGGTGATATATGTGTACCAAGTTAAAGTTTTTTTTAAAAATATTTCTAATGTATAAAGTGTTTAAGAATTAACTTTACAACTTTGAAATACAATAAAACCTAAAACAAATAAAATAGCTAAGCTATGTTGCTTGTACATGTAAGATTGTGCACAGTTTAAAAACTAAAAAAAAGTTTATAAATAAAACCTTATGTGGTATTGCTGTTAAACATGTGCAAGTAACATAACGTATCTACCTTATTTTCTCTAGCTTATATTGTGTGTTACGTTGTAGATAATTTTCATACACCCACCCTCAGGAGAAAACTCAGTGCTTTAATAGTGAATCGATGCGTTAAAGGTTTTGGAATGGTATATTGAATGGAAAGTTAATGGTTTTGAAAAAACAGTGAATAAAGAGAACTTCATAAACTGCTTTTACATGTGCAATCAACATAACTTAGCTATCTTATCTCTTTTAACTTTCATTGCGTGTGAAAGTCGTAAAGATTATTTTTAAACACCAAGTATAGTAATTTAGTTTTGTAAATTTTTTAACATGAGTTTGATATATTAATAGTGTTTTTAAGTTTTTGAATCAACAATAACTTCTGAAAGTAATATGTAATTAATTAATAACACATATATAATTAAAAAAAAAACATTCTATAAGACAGTGATTTATAATTTTTTTTAAAGTGTATACAGTTCCTGGTTTACTATTTTATACAAGAATCCCATGTTAAAGATATCAAATTCTCGAAGTTTACTAAAATATCGATGTTTTTACAGTTTTAGTAAACTCTGAGAATATCTTGAGCAAACTCTAAGTATATGCTTAAAAAAATGTATGCTTCATATTTGAAATAATAGTTATGTTTTTTTAAACCATTATATATTAAATTTTATGAAGATATTATTATTTTTTCAATTTCTTCTATGACTCATAAAAACAATTAGCTATTTTGCCGTTTTAAAAACGTAAAATGTTTTATTTGCTTTCTTTAAAATTTAAACAGTACAATTGTTTTTAACGTCTCTAACCTATTTTTAAGTATTCACACAAATACAATATTCAAAGGCTTTTGCTAGATTTTTTTTAAATAAAATATTTAACAACCCGAAAAGATTTAAAATTTATACATTTATTTCGACAACCAGACATCCTCTGGTAATTTTATCTTTTAAATATTTTACGAAAACACGAACCCGATAAAAACAAAAACTGCATCTATTCGACATTGCATGAAAACACCTGGACTTTTTCAAAACAACCCATTTAACCATAAATCCGTAGCTCAATTTGGAAAATAAGTCCCAAAATTGGCTTCTTAACCTATTTCCCAGCGAAATTTGTCTTGTTAGGCACGTACCAAAGGCCCGGTTGTGCGCCGTCGGATACGCAGTTTAGACACTTAAGTATTTTCCGATGCCATTGTATTTGGCCCCCCCCCCCTGCATTCTTCTACAAATACTTTATTTTTTGACTATGAAATATTTAACAAGCATACTTTTATTCGTCGAAGGCGAGAGAAAATATTCTCAAAAAGAAGTTCGGCAACAAAAAAAAATGAGATGTTTCAGCATTGAAAAGATGTCAGTTAAGAAAGATGAGACTTCATAAAAACAAGGACAGCTCCTTTTTATGTTTTAGCCCCATAAGTACAAATATTTTTGCTATCGTCTCTGTTTTTAGCAGAGATTTCCTTTTCGCTCTGGTGAATACGGGGCAAAAGTGGTCTAACTACATTTACCCTCTTCTGTTGAAAGCGATTGTTATATTATTTGATCAAATGCTTAAGCTATTTTTAGATATTATTTAAACTTGATGTAATTTTTTTTTATAATTACTAGTAATATTATAAGTTTTTGTATAATTACTAGTAATATATTGAAGGGATTTTTATATTTTTTGATCAAACACTTAAGCTATGTTTAGATATAATTTAAACTTGATGTAATTTTTGTATAATTACTAGTAATATTATAAGTTTTTGTATAATTACTAGTAATATTATAAGTTTTTGTATAATTACTAGTAATATATTTAAGTATTTTTATATTATTTGATCAAACACTTAAGCTATTTTTAGATATAATATAAACTAGATGTAATTTGTTTTTATAATTACTAGTAATATTATAAGTTTTTGTATAATTACTAGTAATATTATAAGTTTTCGTATAATTACGAGTTATATAAAATGACTAGTAATTTTTCGTAATTTGCTAACTATGAGTTTAACTTATATTTAAAAATATACTAGTTATTATTTTTGTAAAATTACATTTGCCATTATTAAATTTTTGTTCAAATTATCAGTTATTAGTAATATTATATTTTTTTTTTAAATACAAGTAATAGAAAGATTTATAAAAATAATATTAATTATTAATTGAAATAATATTATGTTTTTTAAACATTACTCATACCACATTAAAAAAATTATTAGTTAAATACATTTATGTATTTTCTAAAGTTGGTAGATTATTTGTTGTTACTTGTAATTCTATTATTTTTTTGATTATTAGTTGCTATCATTGTCATTTTGCTAGTTTTAATATATCTATGGTACTTTTTTTTTTAAATTACAAGTTAATCATATTTTATTTTAAAATTACTATTTTGTGTTTATTAATTTAAAATTTCAAATTTATGTTGCACTAAGGGGCAAAAGAAATACCGAAACATGTAAGTTGTTTTACCTGCAAAGCTAAGAGAGGGAGATAAAGAAAGTTTATATCTATGTTTCATACATTCCTTTTTTAAAACTAATATACGAATTTTTAATTATTATATAGATATATTTAAACTAGCATGCTCGTGCAATTAACTATTTCATAAATAACACTCATCCCACACACACATTCGTTAAACTACTCATAGATGACACTTCGTTCAAAGAATTCTTCCCATAGATGGCAGCACTTCCATCGGCTCGTTTAAAAACTGCTTGGAAACTAATTATTTTTAAACGCATGAAAAAAACCCGTTAATATTCATGAGACAAAAGAACGATTCGTCAGAACTTCCCTTTTTTATACTTCACACGTTAAGATCCGCTGTGTGTGAAACCCGCAAAAGGCATTTCAAATAGGTAACCCCACATTTCAGCAAAAGATGGGAAATAAATAATATGCATTTCAATTAAACATCAAAAGTATCATGTTCGCTTCGTATGAGAATGATTTCTTGTATTTTGAGAGCATTTTATAGTTACTTTCGACAAAGTTGTTTAGTGAAATCGCGATAACGTGCATTTGCATTGCGGGTATTTGAATATAATCTCAAAATAGTACCAACAAAGACAAAACTGGGCATCTATCTGAAATGAGTTGTATAAAATGTATACACATAATTTAAATAAAGTAGTACGTACCTATTTCGTTAATAATACATTCTACGGCTTAAAAAATCCACTGAAAAACAGTGTTGTTGGTTTGATGATACTCTGGAAATAATAGTCTTTTCGACGTAGTACGCATGCGCGTTGAAATTGAAATCTTCTTCGAGGATATCTAATGGGAAGGGGACCAGATAGATCCATGTCAATCTGTGTGAATTTCCTTTTCACTTTGAAATAACTAATAAATAAGAAATCAGAATATTAAACTGTTTTATTTTGAGTGAAAACTTATTAAAATAGTATTGTAACACTAAAATCCTTTCCATTAAGTAACTCTAATCGTTATATTCAACGAAATTGATCATCTAGGTTCAACATGGGTTGTTGGTTGGCACATGGGCCCACACGACCCCAGCTATCCAACCTGGGTCCCATGTTGGCCCATGCGAATCCCATGTACGTATGCTACCTGGGTAAATACTGTAGAGTGCCACATAGGTGTTTTTGATTTCTAGAATAACAATCTTCATCAATAGTGAGCAAATATCACTAAATATTTCTACCAGTTTATTCCAAATTCAGTATTCAGGTATTTGTTTTCCTGAAATTCCATATGAATTTATTTTTCTTTACGCAAAAAAAAAATAAAACACTCTCCGTACGTGCTTGGTTTAATTTCAAGATTTTACATGCATTGGCGCCCAACTTTTTTTCAAATGAGACGGGAGTTATGCTATTTGTCAATTAGTGTCGGGACGGATCACCCCAAAAGCATTACACGGTGTACCCATGCTGCTACTCAATGAAGCTGAATTTTAAGAGGTTTCACGTCAGAATTTTTCCACACGACAAACATAATACAGTTTAAAATACACTCACACCTTTTTTTGTGCGGTCTTTTTTTATGCGATTTTTTTTGTGCGACTTTTTTTATGCGATTTTTTTTGTGCGGTATATGAAAATTTCAATCAAATTGGAACATAATTGATTATATGGCTCCGAACATATACAAGCGTCTAGTGAAACAACAGTCGTCGCAAAAACTGATCACTGACTATATGGTAACTGAAAAAAGTAAACTCTAAACGAGTGCGATGTAGTATCTTCAAGTGACGAAAGCGATTTTGAACCAAGTTCGCGTATTGTCAGACTACGAAGGATAATGGTAATACGTTTTGAAAAGTTTTATATGTGTAAAATAAGTACATATGTAAATAAAATATTTAAAAATGTTCGCATGTGTATTTTCTAAATCAAATTCCAAAAGGTTTGGCGAGATTCCAAGTAGCTGCCAAGCCTCGTGTCTTGATTTCGTTTAAAAAAGTAGTTCCTAGTTATTTCGTAAGGTTTTGATTTATTTTCTATGTGATACTTTTTTTATGCGGTCCCTATCCACCGCATAAAAAAAAATTGTGTTGCGAAAACTATTTTCTATAGCTACTCGTGAAGTTTTGTGCAAATTTTTTATGCGTTTTTTTATGCGGTTCCTATCCACCGTACAAAAACAGGTTTGAGTGTATATCAAAAACGACACATCTCGAAACTCACACCCACCCTCAACTGACTTACACCACTCCACCCCTCCACCTCCTTCAATGTCAATAAAAACGGGAGAACTATTTCGTTTCTCTCGCTGGCGGGCGCACATCTCTCGCTCGTAAGCAAAAACGTGTGGCAAGATGCCAGTCTTGATGCTTCTTCCCCCCCCCCCCCTGCAATCGACGGGCCCCGAAAGACGGGAATCCGGGAATTCGGGAACGTCTCTTTACATTGCAGAATCCCCTCTCTTTGTCTCAGTGCCCGTTAAGTGCTTAAGGATATCCAGTGGGATTCATTTCCCTCGAATCGTTTCTCTGCTCCCGCAATTATGACTCCTGCAGCTGTTTGGGAATCTCGATCCCGTATTTAGACACGCAAACGCAGGGGTAGTCGGATCGAGGGGCGGTTCTGCTTGGGGATGATTTGGTTGCGTTGATAGTGAAAATGATGTGGTTCTTTGTTGTGAGGTTGTTTCGGTGGGCTGAACTCGCACCCCATTCTCTACACTTTCATATCACAATTAAAGGGAGGACGTTTGGACTGCAACTGATTTTGCGTGTATTAGTCCAATTTTACACTGTCAAAAATAAATGCTCATTTTTAAAGAACAAAAAAAGTAGTGATCTTGCGATCGGAGGGTTGCCAGCTTCGCTACAAAAATACTAGAAAGTCGTACAGATCATCCAACAAATTATACTGGCGTGTATATAAGACTGATGCACGATATATCTGATCGGGGTCCAATGTCCTGACGCCTATTGAGGTTGCGTCGGGTGCCATCTCAGGTGTTGTTCTCGTCATCTGACCATGGTTCAAAAATACCAGGCATCGTTCCAGGGTCTTTCCTTTGAGATAGGCCCCGAACCGTTGACGATAGCCCACTGTGCAGCTCTAGTGCGACGTTAATTAAAACAAACCTTTTAAAGAAAAATTCGTCATTTTTTGACGAAATAGTAGTCTGCAAATTGCATTTATTTGTTTTTTTTTACTGAAATTTATTTTGTCAAAAGTGAGGACGATTGTAATTAAAAATAGAACGCACAACTCGACACAGGGATTTCTTCATTCGAAGCCGAGTGCGCTATTGATTGAGCCAGAAAAGCTCGATATAGATCGTGGCAATATGCATGTAAGATCCTAAAATACTGAATCGACTGAGCTAATACCACAGAAGAGGAATCAGCGTAAAATTTAGTAACGATCATTTTGTTTAGCCTCATCAGCAACTAAAAACAATTTACTAAGTTGAAGTAAAATATCAACTACATATATCGGGTTTCTAGATTGGTTTGGACAGTTTCATATTCGCTGGTATTTATCAAATAAAATGGTTAATAACAAAGTTCTTTTGCAAACTGTTTCTAAGAAGAAATCTCTTAGAATTGAAGGGTTAGCTGCAAAAAGGATGTAGCTCCAACCTAGGGGAATTTTGAGTTACATGTACTATCTTGTGGTAAAAATAAAACTTGTTCGTTTGGTGCCAGAAAGATGTAGCTCGAATTGTTAGTTCTCGCGTTACGCAATAAATGACAACGCAGCAGATGAGCCGGACGTTACAGGGGGGGGGGGGGGGGGGAAAGGAGTGTGAGGATTAAGAATGTAATTTTCTATTTTTAAAGCCAAGTTATATGCTATATTTCAATTGAAGTTTTTTTTTAAATAACATAATATTATAGTAAATTGTATTTTTGTGTGAAATATTTTTCATAGAAGTACACAGAGCACCTATTTGGTTGTAAAAAAGAGGTAGCTCCAACAATCCAACATGTACCACTTCCTCTAGAAAATGTATTTTTGAGTGAAAATACTGTCATAATATGTAGGAACAATTAAGAAGATTGCTCAAAAAGAATATCTTTACACAACTTGGAATTTTGAATTTTCAAACGTTTTTTACGGTTTTCTGCTAATTTGAATAATTGGAGCTACCTCATTTTTACAGCAAACCCTTTAATTGCCGTATTAGTTATTATAAAGACCTTTGATACAGAGTAATTATATTAATTTTCATATAACCATTAGAATACATTGCACTATACATATGTTACTATACATATGTATACTTTAGATACCAATACCAATAATATTTTCTTTCATTAATATAAGTAGTATACTTTAATAAGATCAAATCTTTAGTGCTTATAAAACACATTGCAAATAGTAATTAAGTTCCATAATGTTAATTTGAATTTAGTTTAACAATAAACTTGTCAGGGTGGCCATAGAAATATTGCATGTTAATAAATGTTCCCTATTACTATTCAAATTTACCAAGCCAAACTTCAAATCAATTAACTTAATTTCCACGTTCTTAGAAGACTATGCATATACTGTAAAAATAATCAATTTGTATTTAAATATATAAAGCCATCCAATTGTTAGGATAAATTTTTACATTAAAATATTCTAATCACATTGAATAAGACAGTACGTAATGTGAATGCTTTTAACGGTTAAATTCTTTTGGGACATTGCAGGAAATTTCTATACCCGTTAATTCCAGCTATTTAAGTGCATTACTTTAGTCAATGAAAATGACATGGGGGGGATTATTTTTTTTATTAACGATTGGACTATAAAATAGTTTATTATTATGGTAATTAGTTTTAAAATAGAATTTATTCGAAAGAACTGCATATTTCTCTATCGAGTTT
The DNA here is from genome assembly GCA_963932185.1 of Troglohyphantes excavatus. NCBI lineage: Eukaryota > Metazoa > Arthropoda > Arachnida > Araneae > Linyphiidae > Troglohyphantes > Troglohyphantes excavatus. The sequence goes on from OZ010677.1 coordinate 42,666,841, forward strand.
TTAACATTTAATTGCGCAAGGGAATAAAACAATGGCATTTGTATTAAACAAAAATAATTGATTAAAGTTAAGCTGGATTGAAAACAACTGTAAACAAGCGTGGCTGTTTGTTGTTTATTAATGAAATGTATTGGGATTACATTATTAATTAAAAGTAAATACTGAATTTTAAAAGCGTGCTGTTTTAATGATAATCGAATGTAAATTAAATAAAGTAATGCTTAATGTCAAGTTGAGTGTGTTTGTCGTCATTTTCTCATGGGCAATTTCGTGTGGAAATTTGGTTAAATTACAGATTCAATTCAGAATTTCACAAAAGTAATCTAGCACAGTGTTGATTTGAATGTGTAAATAAATTAGTTGAATAAAGGAATAAAGCTTATACAGATAAACAATGGCATATCCCTGTTACTTTGTGTCCAATCTGTGTATAGTGTTTTCAATTTTTATTAAAACAACAAATTTTAATTTTACGATGAAACACTTTGAAAGCCAACAATAGTTTATACTAAAAACCCCATTACATCATTAAAAAAAAAGTACTTAAAAATGAGTACTTGAAACTTCTCGTTTTTCTTTGAATACAATTGTATCATAAATGAGTAACGACGTACACAAATTTAAGTAATCGTACTTTCTCAAAAATTAGCCGTGTGTTTTAATATTGCTAATCTCAGCTTCTGTTCAAGCTATCTTAACAAAACGACCAGATTAACTTGAAACAGTTGTTTAGAATAGGGTTTTTCTCATTATTTGATGTCGATTGCTTAAATGGAAATTTGAGTTATTACAACTCAACTATCTTAAACTCCAATCTTTTGGCACATCTTTTTAACATATATTCTGTTTACAACGTCTTCAAGTCACCCTAGTAATTTAACGGATAAGAGAATGGACTGCATTATCGGAGGATCTGGCTTATATTCCCGGTAATTATTGGTTGTAATTGTCGATATTTATTGAAATGGATTTATGAAGGCAGCCTATGTAGGCTAGCATTTCCCCTTTTTATTATTTTTACTCATTGTACTCATTTTGAGTACATGTCTTATTCAAAATTGAAACTTATTTATTCAGAGGCATGATAAGTATCGAATGTACTCCAAAATCAGTACATTAAATAGCTATTTTTAAAAGTTTGGTTTTGAAATTTTCAAAAAAACGTAGATCCTAAGTATTATATTATACTTATAGACATTATTGCTGAGGTAAAACGCAGGGTTTTATTGATAGTTACGTTGTACATATGAATGAAAAAGTGCAATCGCTATTAAATACAATAAGAACTTATTTTTTAAAGGTTATAGTTATATTACATTTTTACAGCTATATTAAATGTTAAAGTTATATTAAATGTTTCAGTTATATTAAATTTAATAATTTTATTAAATTTTTCAGTTATATTAAATTTAATAATTTTATTTAATTATACAGTTATATTAAATTTAATAATTTTATTAAATTTTACAGCTATAATAAATTTTACAATTTTAGTAAATTTTACAGTTATGTTAAATTTTATAGTTGTATTAAATTTAATAATTTTATAGTTATATTAAATGTAATAATTTTATAGTTATATTAAATTTAATAATTTTATAGTTATATTAAATTAAATAATTTTATAGTTATATTAAATTTAATAATTTTATAGTTATATTAAATTTAATAATTTTATAGTTATATTAAATTTAATAATTTTATAGTTATATTAAATTTAATAATTTTATAGTTATATTAAATTTAATAATTTTATAGTTATATTAAATTTAATAATTTTATTAAATTTTATAATTATATTAAGTTTTATAGAATATTAAATTTATGCTTAATAATAATAAAATATAATTTCTTCGCCGTGGTTTTAGTAAGAAATCATTTCTGCTCATAGGGAGGGACGTTATTTTTTTTTTGCAAAATCTCGTGTATTCTGTGACATTCGTCTTGTTTTGAAGGTCAAGTGTATAAAATGATATAAGTTTATCATCTTGAGAATAATTTTACCGGGATTTTTTAATAGCGTTTTTTCAATTTTTTTTTGATTAATTAACGTTGCATTAGAGCTGCAGAGTGGGCTATTGGCGACGGTTCTGGACCCATCTCGAAGAAAATATTCGGGAACGATGCCTGGTATTTTTGAACCATGGTCAGATGAGGAGGACAATACATGTCCGTATACACGTTGGTATAATTTGCTGGATGTTCTGAACGACTTTCTAGAATTTTTATAGCGAATCTGGCAATACTCCGATCGCAAGTTCGTTACTTTTTTACATTTTCTTGTCAAGTCCATAGCACGGATTCGAACTAGCAATCCTATGATTACTAGCTGAACGCCTTTCCCCTCTAGGCCACTGGAAGCCCATTACTTTCTTAGTAAAAAATATTTCAATTTTTTTTTTACATGCTACAAACTATTAGGAGGTTCTTAACATTAAAAATTATACTACGAGTAATTCCCAATAAAAATTATGCAATTATGCTGCTACATCAATTACAACTTCCGTAATTATGATTAAGAAAAAAAGATAATTTGCTAATAAAATGCTAATTATCAAATTAACATTTGATTATATTCAGATATTTTTTATGAATATTCATTAGTATTAAAAAGTTTTCATACATGAAAAAACTAGATTTTTAAAACTATAATTAAAAAAAAATATTCAAGGGTATACACGTTCCAGGCTTTAATATTTATATTTCGTTTAAACAAATTAATTTATGGCTCACTTCAGTGGATTTTAATTTAAACAAAAGTCCTGTTTAAAAAAAATTCTAGGTTTACCAACTTTCTTTTCTAATACTTTCTATATCTATCATTAAAATGCGTGACCCAAATTCCGAAATTTTTTTTTAAAAAATTCTTCCTAAACCGATGCTATACACACTTAAGTAGGTGTATACACAATTTCAAATAAATAAAAGAAACAGAACATATGTTTTTTTAGATATTTATATTCCATTTATCATCTTTCTACACACTTTTCGTCTGCAACAATCGTCATTTATTCAAAATAGTCTTTTTACATTTTGGTCACGTTTAAAATGCTAAGTTTTGTAACTGATTAACTGAAAACTAAACTGTTAATAGTTTTTGAAGCTCTAATATTTGTTGTATAAACGTATGAATAGCGTTTTTAAATTAACTTATAAATTATTTTTTTATGAATTATTAAACTTAAAAATGTGAATATTTTTTAGGTTTTGAACTTAAAATTACTTTTTTAAAACTATTAAGTTCCAAATCTGCAAAGGTCTATTCATACGTCTGTAATACATACTTTGACGTTATTTAATCAATAAAAAAATGAAAATATTAAAAATCGAAGGAGGAGTAGTGTTGTCTTAAAAAAGTACATTTAAGCTTTAAAAACGCAAAAAATAACAAAAATAAATTTTAAAAATATATTTTTGTTTTTGATTATTGTTCAGAAAAAGATGTTCTAATAATATAAAAAAATAGTATTTCTGAACTCATTCATAAACAAATTAGGATTTGGGGCACGGGTCTCCTTTAATAATTGTACGAAATTTAATATTCATTGTTCCACAATAGTATGACATTTATAACAGATATGAATGCCTGATATGGAAATGAAATTGACATTGAAGCGCACTGAATAAGAGTTGACTGAATTCCATTTCATGGTTTCTGGACTTTTTAAAACATATTAGCATAAAGAAATCGACTTTACTTCTACTTCTCCGTTTCTTAATGCCGAAACTGGAAAAATCTGTCCAAAAGAAGCCATTCTAAAAGAGAAAGAGAATTGCAAATGATTTGTTTAAGATTCAAAAGATCATGAAAGGTCTATATACTTCTATCGGGTTTTTAATGCATATATATATATTTTTTAAATATATTGTTTACTATTGCGTACGTGTATTTTCAAGCTATAATTATTTACATGTTTTTGTAAAACCTTATAAAAATTTTGAATCATTGAAAACTAATTGATTTCTAATGCGGTTGAAGATTCCAGAAAAATATGACAATTTAAAGTGAAAATTGAATTGGTTTTAAAATACTAAATATGACATTTAATGAAATAAATGTACCTAATGGTGTTAACTGTCGAGGTTTTTTTTAAAGTTAGAAGTTAAATTTTGAAATACAAAATACATTTCAATACTTCGAATTTTAATATTAATTGTTGTTTTTTTGTTTATTAATTTTTTAAAAACAAAATAAGCCATCGAGAATTTTACCTGTTATGGATTTTGATCTGTAAGGATTATAACTTTATTACGATTTTGGTCTGTCAGGATTGTGGTCTGTTTATATTATAGACTTGCTGCGATTTCGTTCTATCGAGATTATTGTCTGTAGCAATTTTATACTTATTGCGTTTTGGTCTGTAGAGATTATAGCTTTTTTGCGATTTTGGTCTGTCGGGATTGGGCTCTGTAGGGATTTTAGAATTGTGACGATTTTGGTATGTATGGATTATAATCTTGTAGCGATTTTTGTCTGTCGCGATTGTGTTATAGCATTGTTGCGATTTTGGTCTGTCGGGATTGTGGTGCGTAGAAATTAAAGATTTGTGGCGATTTTGGTTTGAAGGGATTATAGCCTATAGTCGCGATATTAATTTGTCGGGATTGTGTACGTAGGGATTATAAACTTGTGGCGATTTTAGTCTGTCAGGATAATAGCAATGTAGCGATTTTGGTTTATTGTCGGGATTGTGGTCTGTAGGAATTATGGCCTTGTTGCGATTTTGATCTGTCGGGATTGTGGCCCGTAGAAATTATAGACTTGTGGCGATTTTGGTTTGCAGGGATTGTAGCTTTGTCGCGATATTAATCTGTCTGGATTGTGTATGTAAGAATTATAGACTTGTGACGATTTTGGTTTGCAGGGATTATAGCCTTGTCGCAATTTTGGCTTGTCGCGATTGCGTCTGTAGGGATTATAGCCGTGTTGCAATTTTGGTCTGTCAGGATTGTGGTCCTTAGAAATTATAGACTTGTGGCGATTTTGGTTTGCAGGGATTATGGCCTTGTCGCGATATTAATATGTCGGGATTGTGTATTTAGGGATTATAAACTTGTGGCGATTTTGGTCTGTCAGGATAATAGCATTGTATCGATTTTGGTATGTCAGGATAATAGCATTGTGGCAATTTTAGATCTGTCGCGATTGCATTTGTAGGGATTATAACCTTGTTGCGATTTTGGTCTGTCGGGATTGTGGTCCGTAGGAATTATAAACTTGTGGCGATTTTGGTTTGTAGGGATTATGGCCTTGTCACGATATTAATCTGTCGGGATTGTGGGAATTATAAACTTGTGGCAACTTTGGTCTATCGAGATAATAGCCTTGTTGCGATTTTGGGCTTATGACCTGATCGTATTTGTATCGGGACTTCAGGTGTCTGGGTTTTGGTTGTCAGCATTCAATCTCACACATTTATGTATGGTTGCTTCGGACATAGTAAGATATACAATTGAATAAAATGACGTTAGCACTAGAAACGTGTTAAAATATACAATATTAAAATACTTTAAAATACTATAAAGTTAACGAAACAAACAGAAAATATAGCTAAGTAGTACAAAAACCCAAAAATTATTAAATTGCAATTCCTAGACCTATTCACAAATGAAGGTTTTTCACGACAACTCCCCACTTATAGTCAACAAAAGATTTCCCCCAGTTATAGAAAACGACCGTCCATCACATTTTGCACTGTTATTTCATCCTCTAACACAGAAGAGCCGAATTTCCTCTTTGGAATTCTTCTGGCGATCTCCTCCTCCTCCTCCCTTTCATCCTGAAGTTCGTTACTTCGAAAGTTTCTCTTCCGCCCAAAAACCTGTCCCCTCTGTCACGAGGAGTGAGAGACATTTTTCAAAAAACTTCTAAGACTTGTCAACAGAAATATAGCGATTTCAGAGTTAACTTATTGGATAGATATTCTATTTTTAAGCCCCCCCCCCCTCCATCCCTGTATTCCCTCCTTTTTTTTTATCGACAGTGGATATTGAGAGGAGTAGAAAACCTATAAAAAGATTTGAGTTTTTAGAAGTAGTATTTAAATGCAGATTTATTTCGTATGTATATTCTGTTGCGTGTATATTACGTACAGGTTTGTTTCATGCAAAGTCCATACTAAAGTACAGGAAAGTACTAGAAAGTATAAAAAGTCCACTAAATAAAGTTATAAAATTTGTGACACATCAGAATACAAAAAAAACAACATATTTTTAATGGGAATAAGTCTTTAAAATCGGATTTAAGAAAATATTATTTACAGTATTATAACATAAGATTTCAAACGTAGGCATTTCAGAATTTCAAACATAGGCCGAAGAAAATCATTAAATTCCTTAGGCCTGCGCCCCAAGCGGCCATTTGTAATCCTTGCACATTAAGCCAACTCTGTTGCTATAAAGATAAAAAAATTTTAAGAGAAATTTCTGTAAACGAATATTACTGTTATTGTACCACAATGTGGTATTGGCCACGGAGTAAAGAAAAAGGTGGAGATGTTTGGCGAGATTTCATGAGACGTAAGTTAGCAACCCCAAACTAGAAACAAACAAACCTAATTTGCAGTAGTTTTCCTACGAGGGAAAAATAAATTATCGCCAAGTACTGGTACAAAGTAGTGCTTTGGAATAGCGCCAAACACTTCGCCAGTTCCTACTTTTTGAGCGATTGCTTACTTCACATTGCAAACCGGTTTTAGACTTGTTCGCACCTCCACCTTCTTCTTTACTTCTTCTTTACTCCGTACAATATAAACACATTATATTGGTATAATGTGTTTAAATAATGCTTATAAGTCATTTTATTGTGTTTTTATTAGTTGTTCCATTATTAACATTTCTTAAACACAACAATAGCTCTTTGTCTTTATTTGTTATATCAGTGTATTAAAATTTTAATTTTAATAATAGAAACGCATAAGAACTAGTTTCATTGTTGCCTTAAATTTCATTTCGACCCCATCTACCAAAAATATCGGACGGCTTCCACTAAATCTTAATTTTTTTAATTTTCTAAACATCGGTACCTGTTTAGAAGCATTAAATTACAGTATTGTAAACACAATCGTAAATGCACGTAATGTTTACGACTTTTATGTGGCAACTGGATCTAAAAGGAATTTGGAGAAAATGACCACATAGGGCATAGGATCGATTGAAAGAATTGTGGAGATCTCATTACCGAAATTATGTAGATGAATCTTCAATCAATGCATTAAAGGAGAATAGTGCAAGATCGTTAATTACGCAATGAAATTATAGGTAAGTAATAGATTTATAAGTGTCAAGTTTTTAAGTAGTCTATATTTTCAGATAGAGCCATACTCAACCACGTTAAAAAATATTCGAGTTTCGTCTTTAATTAATATTTAATCTTTAATTTGAATATTACTTGAATTATTATTAATTTAGAAATTAACACTTAATCTTTCATTTGAACTAAATTAAAATTTAAAATACACAGTCATACTTTACGTAATGAAATATAAGTACTGATATCCTAAAATCCTAAAGAACGAGCATATTTGCTTTACCTCTACGGTTCAATCATATAGTACACTAACAAATATTAGGGAAATGGGGGGGGGGGGGGTTATATTTCGAAAATATATTTTTGCGTTCACTGAATCCCAAAATCATTTTTTAAAACTCGGTTTAAGTGTGCCAGTGTAAAAAAACTAAACGGACAATAGCACTGATTACTGTTACAAATTTATTAGTATTTTGCTATTTATTTTAATTATATTTTAAAAAGTGACTTATTACTAAATATATTAATAACACGAACGGCTCAAGAAATTTTTGTACCAGAAGCGGATATGATATAGGCGCCTTTATTTTTACAAATAATTCTTTAAGCCAATTTTGCTATTTGGATAAACTATTTTATCCGAGGTCTTTTTCGCTTAGGCGAATTAATTGGGCATGGTGGCAGCTCTGCACAAGATACAAAACTTGACCTGTTGACTTGCAAGTGCTCTCATCGTCTGAGTTTTAGGTATTCAGAAATGAAAATAATACCATAAAATAACCTCAAAAATGTAGTTTCCGTGTACACAAACAAATGTATTTAACTAATCAACACTTGCCCTCATAAATAAAATACCGACAACTTTGGCCAACCATTCCCGGTCTCCCCTAAATTATATTAAAAAGGATATATATTTCGGATTTTATTTCTTTGATGGAAATTCGGACGGTAATACACTTGTTAAAAATTTGGTCTATCAGTCTTGATGTTTTCCTCTTTAATCTGAATGGTTTGTGTTCTTTTTTAAATTTCTTTTACAATTTAAACCTTCACTGTTAAAAATAGGTACTTAAAAATAAGTAAAAGAACTCATTTTCGATTACATTCAATTCTTATAATAGCTCCGAATACATAAGTTTAATTTTTGAAAAAGACATGTACTCTAAAATGAATAAAAAGAGCAGTTGCTTGCCTATATATACTGCCTTCATAAATCACTTTCAATAAATTTCAACAATTACAACCAGGACTTACCGGGAATCGAACCCAATCCGTCTACCAGACACCGTCCACACCGAAGTCCATTGATATATTCGTTGTACTACGAGGGCAACGTGAAGGAGTTATAAACAGAAGTAATGTTAAAAAGGCGTGGCAAAAGAATGGGAAGTAAGATAAATTGAGACGTAATAACTCATTTTTAATTTAAGCAATCGACATCAAATGTTGTGGAAAACCATCTTCTGAACACCTACTTTAAGTTTGTCAGGTTGCTTTGTTAAGATGTTTTAAACAGAAGCTGATATTAGCAATATTAAACCATACTGCTCATTTTTGCGAAAATACAATTTTTTGACTACGTCATCGTTCATTTACGATGCAATTGAACTAAAAAAATAACGAGTACGTCCACGTACTAATTTTTAAGCACTTTTTATATTATTCTAACATAAAATTGCAAACGTAGGCATTTCAAACTTAAACAAAAGAAAACCAAAACAAATCTTAGATGAATGCAATCATTAGCCAACCTGCCACCCTTAAATTAGCAAAACCAACCCCAAGCAGGATATTTGAATAAATATAGCAGCTGAGGTGACAAGGCATTTTAAATTGTAGAACCTAATATACGAAATTTAAGTGCTTTATTACAATTGACTGCTGTGATAACGGAATTAACAATATCTCTCCATATGTTTACCACAGAAAAAAATTGTTAAAATATGAAATATTTACTTTCCATATCGACAAACAGAAATTTTGGTACAGTTTTACATTCTCACAGCTGGGGTAGCACAACAATACGTGTCGAGGATCGGGCTGGAACACAGGTCACCTAAATTGACACTAATCCCCCCCCCCCCCCCCCCCCCCCTAGCACCCATGAGAATTTAATGGCGGGAACCAGAAGCTAATGGGCAACTCTTAATCCTTACGCTAACCAGCGCCGGTCCCTCCGACATATAGAAATAGTGTAAAGTTGCAAATCCTTAATGGAATCTATTTACTTACATATTATAATTTAAATAAAAAAACATATAAATAATAAAAAAAGAGTAAATATAGACTACAATTTTCCAACAAAAATCATTTAATTTTTCCTTTTCCACGGAAATTTAGAGCCTTCCTTAGTCCTGCGCCAAAAGCGGCCATTTGTTATCTTTGAATCTTAAGCCAACTCTGTTGCTATGACGATACAATTTTTTAAGAGAAATTTCTGGAAACGAATATTAATATTATTGTATAATGTGTTTAAATAATGCTTATCAGTCATTTTATTGTGTTTACCACAATTGTTCTATTATTACAATATGAAAACATTCATTATTACAACAACACATTTCACTTCGTATTAATGGGCAGCTAAATTCGATTCAACAAACAAGATTTTTTAAATTTTGATTGTGTTTAACATTTCTTAAACCCAACAATAGCTCTTTGTCTTTATTTGTTATAGCAGTTAATTACAATATTAATTTTAATAATAGAAACGCAAATAAACTTGTTTCATTGTTGTCTCAAATTTAATTTCGACGCCATCTTCCAAAAATATCGGACGGCTTCCACTAAACCTTAATTTCTTAAGTTTCTAAATATCGAAACCTGTTTAGAAACATTAAATTACAGTATTGTAAACACAATCGTAAATGGACATAATTTTTGTACGACTTTTACATGTCAACAGGATCTGAAAAGAATTTGTAAAAAACGACCACATAGGATCGATTGGAGGAATTATGGAGATTTGCCTTCTAGAATGATGTAAATGAACCTTCAATCATTCCATTAAAGGAGAATAGTTCAAGATTCGTTAACTACATAATCAAATTATAGGTAAGTAATAGATTTATAAGTGTTAAGTTTTTAAGTAGCATTGATTTCGAGATAGAGTCATTACCAACCATGTTTCAAAATGTTCGAGTTTAGTCTTTAATTAATAGTGTATTTAATTTGAACTAAATTAAAATTTAAAATACACAGTCATACTTCACCCAATGAAATGAAAATACTGATAACCTAAAGAATGAGCATTTTCTTTACAACTACGGTTCTATTATACAGTACAATAACAATTATTAGTGGTGGGGGTATATTGCGAATATATATTATTGCATTCCTAGAGCTCTAAAACTATTTCTTAAAACTTGGTTTGAGTGTGCACCTGTCTAAAAAAAATTAAATGGATAAAGGCACTAATTTATGTTACAATGTTAATTAATGTTAAAGTTTTTAAGATGTTTTTGTACTCTTTGAAACCCAAAATGTTTTTAAAACTCGATTTGAGTGTCTGCCTGTATAAAATGGATAATGTCACTAGTTAATGTTACAAATTCATTTATATATTTATTTATATTTTAAAAAGGGACTTAATACTAGAAATATTAGTTACAGAGACGATTCAAGGAAATTTTGTTACATGAGCGAGTATGAGTTAGGCACCTTTATTTCTACAAATAATTTTGTAAGCCAATTTTGCTATTTGAGTAATTTTTTTTGAACCTTTTACAGTCAATGCCTTTTTTGCTTAGGCGAATTAGTTGTGCAGGGTGGCAGCTTTGCACAAGACACAAAGTATTATGTAACAGATAGGAGCTTTTCCTGTGTAAATTACATTATTTAGTCACCTGTAAGAGTAACATCCTAGTCCTCCGAGGTCCGCGAGCTGTAACCCTTCCCTTCTACTCGCCCATTCATGCACAGCTGCTCTGGTATTTCTCAAAGGGACAGCCGTGAACACAAATTAACTATGTTTAAGTCAACGCGAATAACATACATTTTATGTCTAAAATATATTTAAAAACTGTCAAATAACATAGTGTTACTATCAGGGTTACATAAATTACAAATTGTCCTGAAACGATTTTCCGCATGTTTGATGAATTTCTTACTGATGATCAGCGCATCAAATAATCACCCCTCGAGTTGACACATCAAACCAAGTGGTGCCCGAGAGTCAAATCTTGATCGCAACGGATTCCTATTTGAATTTTACAACTCTGTCAACAAGAAAACTTGTATTGGCTCCATAAAAGTGCAAACTTTAAGGGAAGTCACGGGTATACACTGATTAATGTTTTCAGATAATAAAATAAATCCTAACCTCGTACGGGTAACAATGTTAACAAATGGATATCATAGTTTTGAATTTAATTTTAATATATAATTAAATTAATAATATAAACCTGTTTAAACGTCAAATGTTGACAACTCATATCAATATAAAATTATTTTAATTGACTTTTTTTTCACTCAAATGTGACACCATCTTTAGCTCGGCACCACAAGCAGGGTAAATTATAAAAATATATCTTTAGAATGCTCAAATATTTCAATCTTAAGATCAAAAACCATAAGAAAACGAAAGCGTTCAAGGCCGAATAATAAAAAGCATTTGCATAAACTTTTAATTATAAAATAAAGCATAAAACTTTTGCATTATTTATATATAATGCAATAAAATTTTAGGTTTCACTAGTTTTGCATCATAAACGATGCAAACAATTTGTTTAAATTCATTTATGAATCTGAATAGTATCATCAAAACAGGTTCAGAAGAAGTAACCTAACTTTTAATGGAAAGAAAATATTATTTATATAGTTAGATATATCGTATGAACTAACAAAAAGTAAAATACAAATATGAAAAAAAAATGTTTATTTAGTGTATACACTAGTTTTTATTCAAATACTAGACACTGGACATATAGCATATCGAATCCAGAAAAGTTATTTGAGTTTTCCCACGAATCGCAGGAATGAAAAAAACACGTTTTGATTGTTTGCGTGGTGTTCAAAGTTATGAGTTGCAATTAAAATAAAACATGGCAAAACCTCGAACTAGACATTTGAGTGGAAATACTAAAATATACTAGAATATTTGTGCTGTTAAATAAATTTAAAATCAGCTACCGGGAAAATCGGCTAAAATCTGTTATATCAGATAATGACTAAACTTTATACTATCAGATGTTACTTACGTATTGGTATTTATAATTAATTTTCACATTAATCAGTACTCACTTAATTTTATAAATACGAAACACCTAGTTAGTATGGTTTTTCTAATCTTTGTTAAGGGGACCTTTGTTAAGTTCAGTTACAAATTTACACAAATTCGGATTTTCATTTGTAACTTATTAAGCAAATTCACTTAATTTTATAAATACGAAACACCTAGTTAGTATGATTTTTCTAATCTTTGTTAAGGGGACCTTTGTTAAGTGCAGTTACAAATTTACACAAATTCGGATTTTCATTTTGTAACTTATGGTGTTAATGATGTTATTACATATCGTTTTTATACTAAGCTTTTGAAAAAAATTACATATTCAGTTATACAAAATTCGAAATTAAAATGTTAACAAAAATGGACACGCCGCCTTTTGGAAGCAGTCCCTATTTAGAAATTTTAAAATTTAATTGCTTAAATTAAGAAAATATTTCGTGCACTCACTGATTTTGAATAATTGAGAAATATTTGCACAGGAAGGCCAAAAATAAAATTAGAGTTACCATGGAGTTTAAGTTTTATAGTTTTTCAAGAAATTATCTTTTTTTCATCTTTTGGAAACATTTTCTCAAAAAGAAAATTTCCAATCAAAACAAACTTTCATGTACCATTAGTTTAAGTCTAAAAGCTACATGTTTAACCAAATTTTTGATTTTTTTTATTAGAATGCAAAAAAATGTTTGCGAAAATATTAGTAAAAAAGTAAACAAAAATTATCAATTTTCAACTAATATAATGATTTATTTTTTAGTCCAAAACCAAAATTAAAATTAGGTTGAGTAGTTTAATTTCAATGTATTCTACATATAAATAAAAATTGGTGTTTGTATATTAAAAAAAGCTTCAGAAAAGCGTACCCTACGAACATACTTTCAAAAAATCCTACAGTAATAAAATGAATTTTTTCATAAAATGTATACTAAATGCAGAATATATTGAGATTGAATCAATCTCTTTTGATATTATTCTCCCTCATGTATCAAAACATTTCATCATTTGAATTAACAGTATCGTAGTTGCACTGCTTTTCATAAGCATAAAAATTTCCGCATTTTCGTTCACCGAAAACTTCACGCTCCCTGAATTAAAGTATAATATTTAAATGCTTGTGTAAAGGGGTAAGCAGCTAGTTTTAACATTAGGACTATTAGGAATCGGTCGCTGCTCTCGTTCCGCTGGGGGGTCGCTCCTCCAGCGGGCCGGGAGACTCTAGTTGACAGGCATCGGTCGCTGCTCTCGTTCCGCTGGGGGGTCGCTCCTCCAGCGGGCCGGGAGACTCTAGTTGACAGGCATCGGTCGCTGCTCTCGTTCCGCTGGGGGGTCGCTCCTCCAGCGGGCCGGGAGACTCTAGTTGACAGGCATCGGTCGCTGCTCTCGTTCCGCTGGGGGGTCGCTCCTCCAGCGGGCCGGGAGACTCTAGTTGACAGGCATCGGTCGCTGCTCTCGTTCCGCTGGGGGGTCGCTCCTCCAGCGGGCCGGGAGACTCTAGTTGACAGGCATCGGTCGCTGCTCTCGTTCCGCTGGGGGGTCGCTCCTCCAGCGGGCCGGGAGACTCTAGTTGACAGGCATCGGTCGCTGCTCTCGTTCCGCTGGGGGGTCGCTCCTCCAGCGGGCCGGGAGACTCTAGTTGACAGGCATCGGTCGCTGCTCTCGTTCCGCTGGGGGGTCGCTCCTCCAGCGGGCCGGGAGACTCTAGTTGACAGGCATCGGTCGCTGCTCTCGTTCCGCTGGGGGGTCGCTCCTCCAGCGGGCCGGGAGACTCTAGTTGACAGGCATCGGTCGCTGCTCTCTTTCCGCTGGGGGGTCGCTCCTCCAGCGGGCCGGGAGACTCTAGTTGACAGGCATCGGTCGCTGCTCTCGTTCCGCTGGGGGGTCGCTCCTCCAGCGGGCCGGGAGACTCTGGTTGACAGGCATCGGTCGCTGCTCTCGTTCCGCTGGGGGGTCGCTCCTCCAGCGGCCCGGGAGACTCTGGTCGACAGGCATCGGTCGCTGCTCTCGTTCCGCTGGGGGGTCGCTCCTCCAGCAGGCCGGGAGACTCTAGTCGACAGGCATCGGTCGCTGCTCTCGTTCCGCTGGGGGGTCGCTCCTCCAGCGGCCCGGGAGACTCTAGTCGACAGGCATCGGTCGCTGCTCTCGTTCCGCTGGGGGGTCGCTCCTCCAGCGGGCCGGGAGACTCTAGTCGACAGGCATCGGTCGCTGCTCTCGTTCCGCTGGGGGGTCGCTCCTCCAGCGGGCCGGGAGACTCTAGTCGACAGGTATCGGTCGCTGCTCTCGTTCCGCTGGGGGGTCGCTCCTCCAGCGGGCCGGGAGACTCTAGTCGACAGGCATCGGTCGCTGCTCTCGTTCCGCTGGGGGGTCGCTCCTCCAGCGGGCCGGGAGACTCTAGTCGACAGGCATCGGTCGCTGCTCTCGTTCCGCTGGGGGGTCGCTCCTCCAGCGGGCCGGGAGACTCTAGTCGACAGGCATCGGTCGCTGCTCTCGTTCCGCTGGGGGGTCGCTCCTCCAGCGGGCCGGGAGACTCTAGTCGACAGGCATCGGTCGCTGCTCTCGTTCCGCTGGGGGGTCGCTCCTCCAGCGGGCCGGGAGACTCTAGTCGACAGGTATCGGTCGCTGCTCTCGTTCCGCTGGGGGGTCGCTCCTCCAGCGGGCCGGGAGACTCTAGTCGACAGGCATCGGTCGCTGCTCTCGTTCCGCTGGGGGGTCGCTCCTCCAGCGGGCCGGGAGACTCTAGTCGACAGGCATCGGTCGCTGCTCTCGTTCCGCTGGGGGGTCGCTCCTCCAGCGGGCCGGGAGATTCTAGTCGACAGGCATCGGTCGCTGCTAGCAGGCCGGGAGACTCTTTTCGACAGGCATCGGTCGCTGCTCTCGTTCCGCTGGGGGGTCGCTCCTCCAGCGGCCCGGGAGACTCTAGTCGACAGGCATCGTTCGCTGCTCTCGTTCCGCTGGGGGGGTCGCTCCTCCAGCGGCCCGGGAGACTCTAAGTTGACAGGCATCGTTCGCTGCTCTCGTTCCGCTGGGGGGGTCGCTCCTCCAGCGGCCCGGGAGACTCTAAGTTGACAGGCATCGTTCGCTGCTCTCGTTCCGCTGGGGGGGTCGCTCCTCCAGCGGCCGAGAGACTCTAGTTGACAGACATCGGTCTCTGCTCTCGTTCCGCTGGGGGGTCGCTCCTCCAGCGGCCGAGAGACTCTAGTTGACAGGCATCGGTCGCTGCTCTCGTTCCGCTGGGGGGTCGCTCCTATAGCGGCCGAGAGACTCTAGTTCCAAACCCAGACCCGGATCCACTTAGCACCTCCGGAGGGGGGCGCGCAGGCTACACAGCCCTTGAGTGAGTAACGATCCGGGCCGGGAACAGTGTTTTGCCTCCCAGCACTTCCGGCGGACCAACCCGCACCCCAGCCCCAACGGTCGGGGGTTTTTAATGACGGATTTCCAAATTGCGTAATCAATGAGGTCCGGACCAGGGGCGCTTCCCTTCCTCAAACCTTTAGCCACGTAAATAAGTTCTTTTTAGAGAAAAGTTATATTTCATTATAGTTATTATAAAAGAGAAGAGGAGGGGAGCTAGTATTATTTCCAAAACTATAGTTCATTAAATTTATAAGTTTATCTTGGAAAGTTAAATTGGGGTTATCTGGATTATTAATCAATATATCTGAGTTTTAAATGTAATTCCATGTCGGTCACCATTTTGAATACAATTTTTTTTCCAGGATTCTACCTTGGTTTTAGCTACTAATCTTTTATAAAGTGCCCGGTGTTTTCGGAAGTTCAGCGCCGCCAGTCGGAACTCATCAATCGGGGCCTTGGTTTTCCTCAAGTATCGAAACTTTCCAAATAGAGCAGTTACCCCATTCCTTTCAGATTTCAGGTTATTGTTCCACCAATAGAAATTAAATCCGGTTTTATAATGATAATCGTTTAAATAAACGACCCCTCCATCCAGCGTGACCTCGATGTACAAATGGCCACCGCCGGACTCGAGATCCAGGATGCTCCAGTTTCTCATATATTTTAGAAGGTCTGTGGAGGCAATGTAAAGGTCGGGATTACCTTTTCCAGAATGGGCTATAAAAGAGGGTCCCTTTTCCTTTATATTCAAAATTTTTTAATTATTTATAATGAGAAAGTCCGAGAGCTGACGCCCTCTGGAGTCCTCCTCAGGATAACCCCACAGGGGCGATCGACAATTAAAATCTCCCATAATTAAGTATTGATGATTATTAAAATTAAATTTAGAAAACTCGTTAAGTTGTAATTTAATATCTACATGTGGACGGAGGTAAAAATATGCTAGAATAATGGTTTTATTATTATAATTAAGGTCTACAAATACAGCTGAGTTACTATTGGTTCTAAAGTGCACAATTAAATCAGGATTACATATTATAATTCCTGCATCCCCAGTTGAAGAAGAAAAAATTTAAAATTATGGGGGAGCTGTGGTTGTTGGTCATAATATCTATGGTAATCCTGAATCACAAGAACATCTAGGTCCCGAGTAACGGCAGCGGCCAGCAGCAGATCCAAGGCCACGGTGGAATGGTTTAAGTTAATTTGCATTATTTTTAAATCTGTCATAATGCGTTAGTTATTTAAGATACAACTAGCCCCAGGAGCAATGACTCGACAATTAAAAAGTGAAACAAATACGAAAAGATGCCAAATTAAAAAATATATAGAAGTAGATTTGTACAACAAAAGGTCTCCCACTCGTTTAAATATACAGGTAGAGATTCCCTGTTGCAAAGTAACACCTCCAGTACCTTTAGCCAAAAAACATTCATAAAATACGTTAACACATAGAAAGAGAAACCCAAAAGGGCAAATTTCCAAAAGGGCAACAAAACAACACCCAAAAGAAATAAGAAAAACTTTTCTTAATTTAAAAACCGACCATAATTGGGTAGGAGCAATTAAAGTGTACCAACTAGTAACTTAGTAAAATAGAAACAAAAACAAGTCTAGACATCATCTCGTGCCTAATATAGAGTTACTGGTACTAAACAGTTATCCATACTCGGTCATCCTTTGCACTAGCCTGGATTGTCTATCGAAGTTGCGACAAGCTCTCCTATCTCTACAGGAATGGTCCTGATCCCACTGGTGTCTGTAAAAGAAGTTAGAATAGGAACAATTTATGCAGTTAGGAGTACATTTATCTTCATGAGGGGGATCTCCACAAACGAGGCAAACACTGTCATTTGAACATTTTTTAGTTGTGTGGCCAAAACGGCCACATCGATAGCACTGTCTAATTCCAAGGAATTCATTATGGTCAATTTCACCAAGTCCCGCATAAAGTTTAAGTCCTGCAGACAAACTACTGAAGATAATCGGTGTTACTGTTGCAACCCAATGATTGGTTGATTTGTTTTTATTAGGAATTGAGAACACCAAACTGAAATTGTTTTCATTAATAAGAGCGTTCTTTAAGAACAGGTCTTTAAGCAGTTTATCAGCAGGTATATCTTTTTCAATGTTCTTTAATAAGACTTGTGGGTTCCTTTTTTTAGGACGTCTTAAACTGAGTTCTTTTAAAATTTCCGTTTCTTTGGAGATTTCTTCGAATAGTTTGGCCTGTTCCTCATTTTGAAACTCGACCAGAGCTGCACCATCCCTCAAGTCCGTTATCTTGTTAACTTTAAGTTTGCTATCTTTAACATATGTATTTCATTTTAAAAGTTTTGACGTAAAACCTCTTTCTTGTACAGAAGGGGAATGAACTATAATAATAGCAGGTTTATCAGATGAGATAGTTTGAATTTGGCTATGAATCAGGTTAGTTTCCAGTTCACCGATGGCAGCCTCTTTAACCAGTTGAAGTTCTCTCCTATGGACCTCCAAAAGCTTTTCTGTTTCTTCATTATGGCGAAAGTTGATATCCTTAAGTCTAAGTTCGAAACCCCCAGAAAATTCCTTAAGGTTTTCTTTGTGCAAGTTTTTTAAGGATTTATTATCTTCCTTGGCCATATTTTGAATGCCAGCAACTTTTTGTTCCATTTCATTTTTAAGGTGGGCCAAAGTACTTGTGAATTGATGTTCTAATTTAAGTGTCGATTCGATACTATTATCGATTGATTTTTGCATTATTTTTTCAAAGCTCTTCATCTGGTCCTTACCAGATTTCGCCTGGATTCTAGAAGACTCTTTGGAGGTTTCCTCTGCTTGTTTCAAATGCATAATATATGCATCCAAGATTTCAAATTTTTTTTCAAGTTTTGTTCGATTATTTTCTTCTCGATTTGATTTATCTTTCTCCAAACACAATACTCTTTCCAGTAATTGAGATTGCTTCCTCTGTTGCCTGGCAATTAACTGAGTAGCCGCTTGTAGATATTTTGAAATTTCGAAGATTTCAGTTTTGTTAATTTTACTGCTCTTCCTGTTAATTGTTTGATTTATATTTTCAACAATTACGTTCATTTCGCATAAAGGATCGTTTTCTTCTAACTGCGAATATCTACTAGCCTGGGCATCAGGTTCCGTAGTAACGATGGGAGAGTGTCTCTGGTCGAAGGATGATTGGAATTCACGATCAGACTTCTCCTCAACCGAAGACTTTGTGGAGGCACCAACTTGAATTTTTTTAACAGGAGTAAGAATATATTCATCCCCAGATGAGATCGAGTTTATTGAGAACGACAAAATTCTCTTAGGGGTGTTAATGTCATGAGGTAAGGAGGCACCCATGGATGAGGTTGATGCCTTTCTGCTAACCGGAATTTTGAAGTATTTCTGTAGTGTGGATTTCGGATCTTTATCTTCATTTAAATATTTCTGCAAAGTCACCAGATCCGTAGCTGGAATACTATCCAGCGGTAGTTTTTGGAAATCAGGCCAATCCAGTAACTTTTTCCTCACTTTTTTTGTTAAATTAGTAAACAGTGGATGGGTAACCTCCGGTGAACCAGCAAAAAGTTCCGCGTCACTAATTGATTCAATAGTATGTTCAAGAGTTTTTGGAGGAATTGCCTCTTCTGTTACCAAAGACCCCAAGGGGGGCTCCTCAGGGGGAGCACTAGTTGAAGCTTTAACTTTAAAGATGTTGGTTATTGAAGGCTGTTGTGAACCCATTTGTTTTAGGTCCTTATGTTTAGTACCTTTTTTGGGTGGAACTGGCAATGATTGTTCACCCCCCGAAGGGATGTTCACTTCCCTCGTAGATTCCACAATTTCAGTTTCCTGGACATCCCCTGCCAATAAGCTGGGGGCCACTAGGGCCATAGAACTCCCTGTAGATCTTGAAGTTTCTGGTATTTCTATATTTTTGTCCCTGGGAAAATCCCGTTCTTCCTTCTTATTACGATGTTTTTTATTTTTATGAGTTGTCTTCTCCTGAAAACCAATTTGTTTTTCCTGAGTAACAGGTAGAGGCATTTTATTTACAGTATTAAACACTTGATCAATGGAAAAAAGAAAGAAAAAGTTCACCACTTATTAAATAATTCTTGCGTGATCAAGGTATAACTATCATCAAATAAGTTCTACAAAAAGATTCGGGAGATCATCCCCTTTATATAAAGTCACTCAAAGTTCATCGCCAAGAATACTTCAGGGTGCATTCAAGATAAATTAATTTCCACCTCACCAGTACAAGCATTTAATTACGGTATTTTAGGCTAGATGACGGAGAGTCGTTAAACACGCATTCTATCCAGTTGGCCACCTGGCGGAGAAGGGCTCTCGTTCCGCTGGGGGTTGCTCCTCCTGCGGCCGGTCGGGAACGGGTACATCACCGCAAGGAATGGTAACAAAAAAAAGCGCTTCTTTAAATCAGCATAGGAGTATAAAAACCTGCCATCATGTAGAGAAAAGTGAGACACGTCAATCATTCAACCGCGTTTGGGGAAAGGAGGAATATTTACCTTGGTTGTAGTTTGTGCTTTGGACCTCATAACTCAATGATGAATCATCCTATAGAGATAAATTACCAATCATCATGCAAACGGACGCGTCAACCAGGTTTACAATTAATCCATTCTTCCTTCTGACATTTGTACCACGTGGGAAGGAATGATTCAAACACTAACCAAAGTAGCAGAAGGCCGTGCACAGCATTTATGAACCAAAACGTACGGTATACTTGGGACTGTGCATGCCCATTTTTTAAAAATTGTTTAAAATACAAAATACATTTAAGTTTTGGTGTATATATATATATATATATATATATATTCTTAAAAAAAACGAATAAATAACGAAACTTAAATAAACGAAAAGTTTTCTACATATTTTATAATTGAGATTTTCTTATTGTTCGTTCATTGGCTGATGAAAAACATGTATTATTTATTTGCCACCCAGAGGGCGCCTTATGTAAATTAAGCTACTATTATACGTTATCAGACTCGATTGCAATCTGAGTCAGTTGATGTAAGTCAGTCATTGAAAATAAAAACAACTGGATAAATTCATTTGATTCCTTTTCTGTTATCAATTTTATTTCCCACAGTGGATATTTGACAACTAGCGTCAACCACTTATGACTCCTCCCTCGAAAACGCATACATATAAATCGTATAGTACATATAAAAAATCAACAGTTTTGCGTGTAAATTGGAGGGTGCCATCATAAACCGAAATAAAACTTATATTAAACTTCTTACATGAATTAAAATTATTTTATTTTTATCTGCATATAAAGGGTTCCATTGTAAATATTATTATATTGAAAACAATAGAAATTACCACAATTCTTATTGAACATTACATTTCAATAGCAAATTAATTAAATATAAAGAATATATTGTGACTAATACCGTAAAGCTATTTTGAACTTTTTTTTAACATTGAATAATGTATTAAATACAATTTGATGATAATATTATATTTCTAAATATTTAAAAAATAAATTTAATCTATAACAACTCTTAACAGTCATTGTTAATTAATTTTAAGTTGAATTATTTTGTTCGGACAATATTTATTTAAAACTAAAATAATCATTCACAATTATCATTACAAATAAAAAGCATTAAACATGTGGCATTTAATGACAAAGGCCAAATTCTACGAGTACTAGAAATTAACATTTATCAAAACACCATCAAAATATTAAAGACATTAGTAATTGTTAGACTATTAAGAGATTGTAGCTTGTAGTTAAAAAAACACTGACTCTTAAAATTACAGGAAATATATGTATCATATAAATAACATGAGCTATTTAATTTAAAATATATTATAAAATTATTATTGTTAGTAGTTCTCTTGATAAACTAAAAAAAGTATATATTTCAACTTTCAAATTTTTTCAAATTACTTTTATTTGCACATATTTACACATTTTAAATGCTTTAAATATAAGGTTATATAGGGAATATTGTTTAAATAAGCTTACACGATATCGCTAGTATTTTCTTAAGAAACTTGTAGTTCAAGAAAATAGTTTTGACTTGTAATTTTATGTTATTTAGATATTTACATGAAAAAACAAGCTTTATATAAATTACCAAAATTGTAATTTTTTTGATGAAAATATTTGTTTAAAGTGTATTTTTTTTTTGTTGGCGACAACTTTAAAAAAAAATTATTAGTAGTGTAACTTCTATTTTCCTGATAAAATACTTTGAAGGATATATATTAAAAATCAAACATGTTTTAAACTTGAAAATAATCAAGAAATGGATTTAGATAATGGCTAAATGCTATCGATAATGTTTAGTTACGAAACAATCGAAGTTTAGGAAAATATTTTTGAACCAAGAGAACAAATGTATAAAATTGAATTCTGCGAATTTTTATTTCCAATACGCTTTTGTAGTTTAAGCCACTTTTCAAAGACTGAATTTTTCAAATCCAATTTCATCTCAGGAAAATAAAGATACATTTTATAAATTGAGATTTCATTTAATCTCTTACGTTTTTACTTTATAAAATAAGTAAATAGTGGAATAATTTATTTCCAAAATATGCGGATGTAAGATAAGATAGAAACATAAAATAAGATTGCTTCTGAAATTGTCTTATAACTATCTTCAAAACGCTAATGGTAAAAATACTCACAAGTAAAAGTCAAAATGTATTTGATTTTGGAATTGAATGTCCTTACAATATCTAAAAGGTAAAGGTTAATGGATTCCATATATATATGCTTATTTCTTTTAACGTTGGTTTTATTTTAAATTACTTAGTGGGTGAACTGTAAGTCAAATGCTAATAAATATAGCTACATCAAGAGAATAAACATCTAAAAAGTACGTGAATTTTTGTTTTTAATTTTATATCGCTAAGTAGCTATTACAAATATTAGAATAAAAAATTAAAGTGTTTAGATGTTAGTTAATTATACAAGTCACAAAATGTTTAATATATGAAAGTTAAGGAGAGAGGCTAGGGCGGTGAAGATTAATATTAAATTTACCATAATTATGCTTCTACTATTCAAATGTTAACACAATTTTTATGATATATGTATTATTGTATAAATGTAAAGTCGGAGAATGCAATGTTTGAATTAACATTAAGTTTACCGTTAATATTAAGATTAATACATTTATTTACTTTGGCTAGATCGTATAGATAAAGAGAGACATTGCGTTGTGATTTCAATATTAATTTACCCGGAACGTAGATTTTCCTGTTGGGAAGAAAAGGCATATATATGCAAAAACTTAACTATAATTAAAGCAAGGAAACGTTTAAACTTTTAAGAAATACTGATTTATTTTTAAGTGCGAGGACAATTTGCTGCATGACTAACCAGGCAGGACAGGGGCTGACAGTCTATCTCGGAGCATCTCTCAAACACGAGATTGATTAAAGTTTTTTACATAAACATTACGAGATTCTCCGTCAAGTGCTCGACCAAAATATATGAGAGCGAGATCTCAGAGAAAGGAGAGGTCTTAGTCCTACGAGTAAGTCAGTCAGCGTACAAGTTTTAAGTGTTATTAGAGAGTCTCTACGTGAAGAAGAGTACTGTCGATGGTGGGCGTGGGTACAGCCCTTAGATCAGTCCCATTGGTTCGCAGGCATAATATTTCCACACCCGTGATTCGGTAAAACCATCTCATTCACAAGATTCGGCCCCGACGAGATGAAAGGGCCCCGACGAGATGAAAGGGACCCCATATATTTCACTTTATAAGGGCCTGGTTTAGGGGAACTAAATCCCCAGTCGATTTTCATTTATGGCCTTTTAAATCCTAACTCGACTCTCTGTCAAGGATTTCTTTTTAAACGTTTTATGGCACCTAGACTGGTGCCTTAATCTTGCGTGGGAACAGGTAGGGAGGTATAACTAATTGCATCACCACAATTATGTTATTATTGATAACTTTTGAAATTTTTGATACACAATCTCTTTTTGGAGTTGGGTTGTAACAATTTAAAAATTTTAAATCTAAAAAGTTTAAGGTACACTTTTCTAGTAAACTATTATGAATATAAACCAAAACATTTTTGAAATACAAATTAGACTGCATGTTTAACTTATGGAACCAACAAAATTTATAAATTTGTTTGGGTAAATATATTTAAAAAATATATAAATTTTATAACTAAAAAATTTTATGTCAACAAAAGTAAATTAATTTTTTTAAAAACATCAAGTATACATTTTGTCTATTTTTTAAGGTTCCATAAGTTGAACATGCAGTCTAATTTGTATTTCAGAAAAAAATTTGTTTATATTCATAACAGTTTACTAGAAAAGTGTACCTTAAACTTTTTAGATTTAAAATTTTTAAATTGTTACAACTCAACTCCAAATAGAGATTGAGTTTCAAAAATTTCAAAAGTTATCAATAATAACATAATACATACATAATAAAAATTGTGTTAACTTTTGAGTAGTAGAAGCATAATTATGATAAATTTAAAATTGATGTTCACCGCTCTACCCTCCCCCCTTAATTATTTTAATTATCCGAGCGGTTAGAAAAGGGAAAAATTGTAAAGTTGTTTTCTGTTAAAAAAAGTTTAGTTTTCATATCCATTTCTGATATATTATATAAAATTATTATTTTTTTAATAGATATAGCTTCCAACCACTTTAGATTTGAAAAATATTTTAACGCAGAATATTTTTATGAATTTAAATTTTATGTGTATTGCTAGGAAAACCGATTATCCGCGGAAAACTAAAAATTTTCACCTCCGTCAGAGGGTTAAATGATCAAATATATTATTTATGTAGTAAGGATTTCTTTTACGGCTTATAGACGCAACGAACCTACACATGAAGTACAAAAAGAAAGAGAATTTCATTAAGCAAGTGACGAATCCTACTTTCATCTCATAAACATCGACGTTTCTTTAAATACGCTTAAAATAATAATTTTTAACGGTAAAGGAAGCTGTTGATAATTCTGCCGTCTATGAGCAGACCATTAAACTTTTTATATTTTTTTATTCTAACGAATAGGTGTGGTGGATGTGGGGCGGAATTGTTCATGCAATAATTATCTCACAGGCATTCTTTTTAAATATATTTCAAATACCTTTCTTCATTTTATAGGTAAAGTAAAAAAAATCATAAATTCATAATGCTCAAATGGTGAAATACTACACAAATAATAAATTAATAATTTATATTTGGTAACAGATATTTAGTGTGTACTAAGTAAATAGTATCATTTAATTAAAAAATTATAATTAAACTTTCTTAAATTATATTTAAAACTTTGCATGTATCAATCCAGCATGTTTATAAATAACTATTTTTTAATGACGTACAGAAAGGTGTTTGTTAACGTTCTGAAATTTATAGGTTTGAAGATTCAACTGATACCGTTGTTTTTCTATTAATTTAAAATTTATTATGATTTAATCATAAAATCATAAATTCATAATGCTCAAATGATGAAATACCATACAAATAATAAATTAATAATTAATTTCTGGTAACAGATATTTAGTGTGTAGTAAGTAAATATTATTATTTAATTAAATAATTATAATTAATCTTTCTTAAACGGTATTTAAGGCTATGCATATATAAATCCAGCTAGCTATTACTACAAGGTAATTATGATTCGCGTTATATGCTATTAATATTGCAAAGTTTAGATACTTATATATT
The DNA here is from genome assembly GCA_963932185.1 of Troglohyphantes excavatus. Classification (NCBI taxonomy): domain Eukaryota; kingdom Metazoa; phylum Arthropoda; class Arachnida; order Araneae; family Linyphiidae; genus Troglohyphantes; species Troglohyphantes excavatus. The sequence goes on from OZ010677.1 coordinate 42,692,344, forward strand.
TAGCGATATAGAAATAGCGATATATTTGGTTCTCGAGGCAATATCCCATACAGCTTTCAAATTCTGATATCACCGCCTGAAAACATGTTACCCAAGACAGTCTGTGAGTTGGACGAAGACAAGACATCCCTCGGGCAATTACGAGTCAAGACATGACCTAGATTCAATTTCATACATAAATGTTGATGTTTCCTGGGGCCGTTCGGTACCACAAGTTTGGATGTCTGCATTTTTGTTTCGTAAGATATACGTTTTTATGTAATTTATAGAATATAAATAACTATTTTTTTATTGACGTACAGAAAGTGGTTCGTTAACGTTCTGAAATTTATAGGTTTAAAGGTTCAACTGATACCGTATTTTTTATATTAATTTAAAATTTATTAGGATTTAACTCAGGAAGCCAGTCTGCAATAACCAGTCTAGACTATAATCTATTATTTCCTGTAAAATTGATATATATATATAGCAATAATTTGAAATATTATTTTGTAAATATGAGATATGTATGGCAATTTGCATGTTTAGAAAAGTTTAATGCTACGATTTTATATTCCGTGTACTTTTTATATGCATTATATGCATTAAATTAGAGAAAATTCAGCACAGGGCTACTAAAATGATTCAAGGGTTTTCAGACATGAACTATGAAGATAGATTAAGAAATTTAAATATGTATACTCTGGAAGAGAGAAGGGTTAGGGGAGATTTGATTCAACTATTCAAATTTATCAAACAAGGAGATGTGGAGGGTTTAGATTTTAATATGAGTGATAGAACGAGAGGTCATGGGTTTAAGTTAAACAAATCCCATTTTAATCGGGAAGGGAGAAAACACTATTTCTATAATAGGGTAATATACAAATGGAACAACTTGCCAGTGAATATTGTTAATTGTAAAGGAATAACGGATTTTAAAAAGAAGATAAGCATTGGGGGATAGTTAAGAGGTACTACATGGACCAACCTTGTTGGGCCTTGAGCCTGTTGTTGGTCGTCAATATTTGTATTTAAAAATTCTTAGCCTCGTTCAACAAGGCTTCCACTGGAAAATATTCTTAAAGCAGCTACTGGTCTGGCTTTCATTGTAAAAAAATGTTTTATTAAACTTTATTGTCATTAAAAATCAACTGGTTTTGCACATTTAAGTAAGGGGTAGGGATGTATAATTTACTATCCATCCAAAAAGAATGTTCTGAAAATCAATTTTCACTACCAGTTCATGAACTTTTTTTATTGATTAGTTAAATTAACGTTGCACCACAGCGTGACAATGAATTATTGTCGACGGTTATAAATCTAAAATGGAAATGGTGGAACATTGCCTCGTAATTTTGAATAATAGTCAAAGGGTAAAAACAACACATTACTTAGCTTACTAGTTCCTAAACTTCTACACAAAGGTAAAAGTGAAAACCTTTGAAGGAAATTTTACTATCAATGAAAGGAAACAATAAAATTTGGCTGTCACATTTTGTTGAGTTCTAGAAGATTTTTTTAAACTAAATTTCATAACAGTTAATTTTCATCTAACAAAGTGATTATAGTGCTTAGAGAAAATTCTGGTATATATTTAAGATTATTTTAAATAATTACAACTTAACTTAAGCAATAAATGTAAACTTAAGAATAAATAGCTTTTAATAATATTACTTTTTAAAACACTTATCATTGCATTCAACTTGCATATATAGCCAAAGTAGAGGTCCATACAATAAAACAATTTCATATTTAGTCACGCAGCTTGTCACTTAATAACAATTTATATGCTATCACCGTACGCTTGTCAATGTTATCGTGTTTGGACATTTAAGAACTAGTCAAATTTAGAAATTTCAGAATACTAAATGACCAATTAGAATGTTCAAAACAGCAAAGCTTGACATTTTACTGTTTTACGATGCCTTTAAAGTGATTTACGTGTTAAGTGTTTTTTTCCAAGACGTGGCGTGACAAACGTACTTAAAGAATGGGAAACCTAATAATAAGTAAAGGGTTATACATAGTTGAATACAGAACAAGGCTCTTATTCCTTATAATTTTTGCTTAAAACGTCAGTTTTATTTTAGGAATATATTTATAGAATATACGCACTGTTAAAAGTTTCAGTTCAACTATATACCATATATGGGTGCAAAACAGAGGTCTTCAGCAAATGACACCATAATATGGTGGAATTTAAGTTGAACCAAAAATCGTTTATCGGAAAAAAAATGAAGGTTTCACCGATAATTGGTTCAACCTTTTTAACTACAACCGAAATATTTGCTGTCGCTACATCAACAAACCGCAGAATCCTATTCAAAAAAGATAACGACGAACAAGGGCCTCTGTCTTCTAGTGGATGAACAGGTTTCTTTATAAAAACAAAAATATTTATAACTTCAAAATTAGGTTAACGTGAGAAAAGAGTGGCGACTGCCCTTTCGAAGGCAGCCTATGTAAACTAGCATCTACTATTTTTATTCATTTTTACCCATTGTACTTATTTTTAAGTACATGTCTTTTTTAGAATTGAAACTTATGAATTCGAAGATGTGATCAGCATCAAATGTACTTAAAAATGAGTACATTTTACTTATTTTTGAGTACCCGCAGCGGAGCCTTCCGACCGTAAAGGTTAAAACTTTTAATGAACAAACAATAAACGGAATGTAAAATAATATTTTGAAAATATTTTACTTCAACAACAATTCAAACTTGGAATGTCTTTAAATAATAATAAACGAATTTACACTTCTCATAAAAGATTCTTGAAACATTTCAATTTAAAAAATTGGTTCGCGAAAATTTTCGCCCATGCAGTTACTTTGCAATCTCCAACTTTCCTTTCGAAATTTTCTAGATTGTAATCGCCGTAAAGTTGCTTTCAACAAAAGCCGTATCTTCTTTCTCCTATTTGGGGCACGTACTTGCGTCTTCTTATCAGGCTTTTAAGGAAATGAACTCAAAACAGAGGGCGAGTGAAATATTTGGGCTGTCTTCATAAATCTACTGAAATTGTTCCTTTATGATAAATCCCCTGGCTCATTCATGTTTAATATTCTTCGGTTGTGAGAAAGCGGAATTTCATTAAAATTCAAGTTCTTAGAGCCTTCTTTCATTATATAAGGTTGTATATATCATAAGATTCCTTGTTTCTAAATTTAAAAGTGTTTTGTATAAGAAATATTAATTTTAAAAGGAGTTCATTGGACTAACAAATTCTCATTTTTAGTTTTTGAGCTAACACTGTGAAATTTTTACCATGTATTTATACTGCTTATTCAACATGGAGAAAAGTTCTGTTTGAAAATAAAATAATAAAATCTTTTAAATATAATTTTAAAAAAATCATATAATAAATGTAAAATTTTAAAAATGATCCATGAGTAATTTATTTCTGCAAATATTTTTTATTATACATTTTTTTGACATCGTATTACATACAATCGTATTAAATAATTAAAAGATTTATTTCTTTAAAAAAAATTTACTTATTTAGATTTACATTATAAAATTTGGAAAAATTCAGATATTTCCAAACAATATTTATAATATAAAAATTATTATTCAGCTTTTATGTAAGAAACTTGCAATAATAATTTTTTATAAGTATGTAGAAATTTTAAAAAAAGTTTCAAGATTCTAACCACAAAAACTGATGCTCTTGGAACATTAGGAAATATTACCTGTGTTCTAATTTAACAAGACGAGAAAAATATATTTTCGTGACCAATGTATTAATAAATCATTCTTTTTCAAAATATATGGATTAAATATACATTTGATGGTACATTTGTATATTTGTTCTTATAAATATAAACAACAGTGTTATTTATAACAAAAAATAAAATAATCATGATTGTGATAGATTTTTGCTATTTTGAAAGTCCACTGACCTTGAAATAAATTAGAATAATGTTTTTACTTTCGAGATTTATAGTTGTATAAATCTGTAATTTATATAACATAATAAAATTAACACATAACAATAAGCTTATAAATTATTTACATTATAATTCTCGTTTTAAGAATTTCCCTGGAGCTCTGTCGCTTAAAAAATTCCTCTGGAAATGTTGCAATTTTTAAAATAAACTTAATAAATATAATCTGTAAGCGAAAACAATTTTATTTGTGACTTTTGAATGTTATCATATGGGTCATTTTCAAATTCTAGTGTCATTTACCGTCCTAATAAAAAAATATATTCCAAATAGATTTTATTTATATTTTCAACTTTTTCTTTTTTTTGTACAGATGTTGTCAAACAGTTGTTATTAAAGAAATACAATATTGGATTATAATATTTAAATAAAAATTATGTATTTTAACAAATATGGTGGGGGATTAAAAAAAATGGCTATCCGAAACAGAAAGTATAATTTGAATTCTGTAATATAATTATTCCAATGCCGGATTTTTTTAAATCATTTACAATTGTTTTAAATATTCTGAATTTTACATTAAAGAAGGATTTTATAATATTTAAAGATAAATTTATCTTTTAATATATTTAATTGTTTTATTCAGAAATTTGTGTCATGTCTGTTACCATACACTTTAAAACATATTTTTAAATCAAAATTTACATTTCCTGAATGATAAAAATTGTTTATCAATGCAGAAGGATTAGATAGATAATTACAAGCAAACATCTTGAATTTCTTGTTATTATTAGATGAAGAAGGAGACCTTTGTAGAAAGTATTTTTATTAAATGTCATGTAAGTTACCTTATTTTTTATATGAATCGTTTATATATTTTTTAATTTCTCAACTGATTTATTTAGCTAACAAGGTTATTTATCCAAAATAAATGTGTTGTTCATGTTTTGGTTTAGAAATTCCAAGTAAAAAATTCTTCTTCTAGGAAATGTCATGTCTGTTTTCGTCTTTGGCAACGGACATGACAATTTATTGTATTTTCTATAATAAAAATTAATAACAGATATTTTAAAAGAAGAACTGCATGAAAAACGTTAAAATATTGTTAATAATATTCAGTTGAATGTTTTTTTTAAATACTGTTCAAAAACTGTTTTTTTTTTAATTTCCTGTTTGTCACTGGATTTTAAAAATGACTGATATCTGTAATTTAAAAAATATTTCACAAAATATCTGGAGAAATAACAATTGCGAGATCGAATATAAAAGGAGTATAAATTTTTCCATAACTGACTATTTAAAATAGAAAAGTTTCATTCAAAGCTTTTATATATTGTATATGATACGCATGAATGGAATAAATGGTCAATTTTTCTAAAATAAATTCTTTAGTAAGAAGTTCCTTGAAATAATTTTTTTTATTATCAGGAACATTTTCAAGCATTTTAATTAAAAAATTTCAAGTTTTTTAAGCAAAGAAAACTTAAGATCGAGTTTTCGAAATTAAATTTGTGTCTTACATCTAAATATAATAAAGTTTATAGGCATAATTAAAAAATATTTTCATATATTAAATAATCTTGTTTTCATATTGGGATTAAATTTCTAAGTGGTGGTCATTTTAATTAGTTGGTTGGGTGGGTGGGGGGGAATTTGGGTCTTAAAACTTGATTTTTGACATCGAAATTTTAATAACTTTAAAAAAAATTGTCAAATGACAGTTGTTTTACAAAACCATTCACTTATATATTGGAAAAATAATCGTATATTTTTATTTAATTCTGAGGTTTATAATTATTTTTAATAGTTTTTTTTAATGTAAGCTAATACGATTCATAGATAAGGTAAATTGTTGTAACTATTTAGAATCCGTGGAAGTTTTCGTATAAAAAGGCATTATTAGAACATACCTTTAAGTCAAATTAGTTTCTTAAATAAAATAAAATAAATTGAAACCTGGAATTCTTAAAAATTCACTACATTTGATTAGTAATGCACTGTTTTTCTTCCAAACTGCAATCTGTAATCCACGATTCGCTGTTTTGAAAAATCAACTATTTTTTATTTATTTCCTTCAAAATAGAATACCTGCTAATATTATTCTTGGTTTGTCTTGATTCAGAAATCTATAATGTATATTTTAATTTTAATGAATCAAGAAAATGCGTCCATTTTTTTTATCGAAATGTTACTCTAATTGTGTATTGTTTATTCGAAAAACAAAATGACCTATGTAACTTCAATACATTAACCACGGGTATTAACATTTAAAGTGTTAAATATATTGCGTAACACTTATCATTTATAAGCTTTAAAATTAACATTTCTTTAAGAATAATTGCACTGTTGCCAAAGATCGTTAATTTGTTACGAATTTCCTATTTTTTAGCATTAACAATTTGAAAACCCATTTTTCTAACTTTGAAAAACATTAAAAAAAGCTTAATAAATTATTTTATTTCTTGTTTTTTCATTGGAATATGTTAAAAAGATTCTTTTTTTATACTAAACCTAAGAATATTGGTAGAACGTTCGACGTTTATAGTTTTTATATAGAAGTTTCCTTTCATCAAACTATTTCATTAAATTAAATATTTAAGTACAGTCAAACAAATCATTTGTTGCACTTAAATTGAATCACCCGGAAATGTAATATTTTACTAAAATGTACTCCTTTAATCAAAGTATAAAGTATATTAAAAAAAAACGACATATGAAAAAATAAGTTTTTAAAGATGTGTAATTTAATATTTAATGTCAAAAAACACAAATCCCTACCCCTTACCTAAGGTGATACGATAATACAACTGAAGCGATCAATTTGGTCTATTGATTAGGATATCAGACCATAGGCCAAATGTTCATGCTACTTAAAACTGAATCCTTTTTGATTCATAAGTTTGAAATGATGCGAGTTGATCTTGATAGGCTACGGATTAGTCTGATAACCTATTAGTTTATCGTTAAACGAAATCAATTTCCAAGTCCATGTATTCGTACCGGCTATTTAATGTGATCATCTAACTCATATTGAACATGGCAATAACATAATTAATTATATTTGGGAAGTTCTCAATGCTTCTTGATTCAGAAATGCATTAATTCGCATGCATTTTTCTTAAAAATTATTCGGTGTTTGTTGAGTAAATTAGATTAAAATGTTTGTTATAGGTGTATTTAAGGATAAAACACACACAGATTCTAAATAATAGTGGTAAACACATACAATGAAATATCCTTTGTATCAGCACCATGGAAACTATTTAACGTACAAATTAAATCGTAGAAACAGTTTAACGCCTTCTATCTTTAACATTTACCTAAAGCTAACTCTTATCTCTCATAACTAAACCTAACTCTTATCTATCTAACCTACATCTAACTCTGATCTCTATTTTATAAATCTAACTCTGATTTCTCTTTTCGAAATATAAACCTTATATCTCTTACCTAAATCTAACTCTTATCTCTCTTACCTAAATCGAACTCTTATCTCTCTTACCTAAACCTAACTGTTATCTCTCTTACCTAAATCTAACTCTTATCTCTATTACATAAATCTAACTCTTATCTCTCTTACATAAATCTAACTCTGATCTCTTTTATCTAAATCTAACTCTGATCTCTATTAAATAAATCTAACTCTTACCTCTGTTACCTAAATATAACCCTTATCTCTCTTACCTAAACCTAACTCTTATCTGTCTTACCTAAATCTAACTATGATGTCTATTAAACAAATCTAACTCATCTCTCTTA